>CM040627.1:28634753-28769925 GCA_022817965.1 Solanum lycopersicoides | reverse complement strand
CTAAAAATGAATAGGATCAAGACTTAGGTTTTTCAAGAATGCTTGCGATTAGACCAAGGTCCACACGTATTGATACGCGTAAACCAGAGAACCCTTACTACGACCAAGCCAACTAACTTGGGGAGTTAATTGAGCTTGGAAAGGTTGGAACCAACCATGTGAGGCACGCGAAAATGAAGATTTAATCGAAATAGTTTTTACCGGACTCAAAAGAAGAAATCTTAAGTTTTGAGGGTCCAAGGGTAAAATGGTCTTTTCCAGGCCAAGGGTAATATTGTAATTACCCTGAGTAATTAATTATTAAATTAATTAAGTTCAAAAAAATAATAAAATTTCGGGTGGGGCAACCCGAAGTGACCCATTTTCGCAAAATGGGGTCACCCGGGTTCGAACCCCACTAAGAGCAAGATTTAACTTGCTTTTATTTTAATGTGTTAATTTAGTTTTAATAAATAATTAGTAATATCTGATTTAGGAAAAGAAATCAGATTTTTTATTAATTTTTATTAATTAATAAATTGACTAATTCAAACCCACAAAGTCCTACCTACACTAGACTTCTATCTCCCATTTCCCCACTCTCTTTGCACGATTTCTCTCTCTCTTTCACTCTTTTCTTTCTTGGCTGAAAACGTGAGAAAACAATCAGCAAAAGAAAATAAAGTAAAGGCAAAAGTTCATCAAGAACTTGAAAGATAGAAACACAAAGAGAAGCAATCCGATAACGTTAAGCAGAACATACTACACGCTAGTCGGGTGAGGTGTGATGTGGGCGTTTGGACTGATTTGTGGAGGAGTTTCTTGGGCAGCATTCTGGACATTTAACAAGAAAACAAGGTATGGGTCTTCTTACTCTTGGTCCCTTTCCCAAGAGACCCTAGGACTCAGAAATTCTTCAAAAACTAAGGTTGTATCCCCTTTGCATGTCCCTGTCATTAGCTCCCAACGAATGTAGGTTGGTATGAATGCTGGTAGACTTAGGATTATGTGATGTTTGTTGAATGTAATGTATTGGATGTATGTTAATTCATGAAAAGACAACTATGTATGTGGGTTCGAATTAAGAAAGAAAAATGTATGGCATGTTGAGTCTCGGCCTAGAGGCTTAATTTTGTTAATGTTTTGTTTGTTGTTTTATGTACACTAATTGAAGTAAAATGTGATGTTCATGTGACATGAAGTGTGGCTGAATTGAGGAGTAAACTTTTGGTTAAGAATTGTGAAAAATTGTAGTAAAGAACGTACCAAACGAACTATGTATTGTCCTACGAATTTACTAACAAAAGGAGATAAAAATGAGTAAAGAAATTACTTTGAATTTCCAGCATTTTTGTTGATATATGCTGCCAAATTAAGATGGTTAGAATGCCAAGAAAAATAAGGAAGATTAGGTGTGGTCATTGAGGGTCGAACTCGAGACCTCACCCCTTTAAAATCGAAAGAAAAGTTTAATTAAAAGAAGAAAATTCGTGTGGTGAGGGGGATTAGAACCTGCCTTGGCTGGGAATATATGTGTGAAGAAAAAGAAATTAAGAAATGAGAGGGGTGGGATTCGAACCCACACCCTCTCGGTTAGAAACCAAGGAAAGGAAAAATAAAGAAAATTTTGAGAGGCGTGGGATTCGAACCCACGACCTCTATGCGGATGAGGGAGATAATATAAAAATAAAATGAGGCTGTGGGGATTCGACCCCACAACCTCACAGTCAACTCAAATAAGTCAACTTTAAAAAGGAGAATAAATAAAGAGGTTGTGGGGTTCGAACCCACAACCTCTCAGCCTTAAGCGAATGGAAGGGAAAGGAAAATAAAGGAGAATTGTAGTGTGGCTGAGGGGACTCGACCTCGGGTCCCAAAGTCTCCCATAGGCCGAAACTAATAAAAGAAAAACGAAATGGGGTTGTGGGGGCTTGAACCCACAACCCATCGGCCAATGCAAGAGAGATTTTAATTAGAAAAGTAAGCCTTTAATGTAAATATTGTGATTTGACTTAGAGTTAAAATGTTATGAATATTAGAATGAAATCCATTAAAATGTAAATGACATTCAATTGATTCAAGACTTGGGTTTCCTTGCCCAAACTTCCGTATTGATACATAAGTCATACGTGAACAAACGTCCAAGAATAATGCCACCCACTTAGATCAAATTCAAGATCTTGGCATAAATACAAGATACATAAGTCTTGTACTACGTAATCTTAGGAATGTAAGAATCACTTAACGAACTACGAATGAAGCCTCATGGCTTGTATGTATAGACACATAAGTCTAACATACGTTCAAAAGTAAGTGAACCTAAGATGTATGAAATGAAATGATGAACCCTAGAAGGGTTAAGTATGAGTGTAAATACACTAAATGGCCAAGCATGCATATGATGATGCTGAAATAATGAAATGAGTAATGACACAAATGGCCAAGTGCATTGGCATATGATGAAATGAACAATGAAATAATGAAACCCTAGAAGGGTTAAGTAAGGGTGTGAAACACACCAAATGGCCAAGTGCATTGGCATATGATGAAATGAACATTCACGTAATAAGAGGTGAATAACTATGAAAAGCAAAGATGCTAATGATGATGAATGTGGTGACAACATGATAAGAGGCTAATGTAAATGATGAGAGCAATCTCAAATGAGCCTAAGTAAATGTTACCAATACGTACTCACCTATGAGAGTGTAAGATAATGAAGAGACCAGTCTCTATGAACACTCTAATGAGAGTATTGAGCTTAACACACTCAATACGAATGATGAGATGAGAAATCATCTAATGAGCTATGATGTCCTCATACTAGAAGCCAGCTTCCATGACGTATGAGATGAATGTAATGGAACTTTATACTGAGCACCGATAGACTAGCTATGAGCGGTGATGCCTTCTTTCGGGAAGGGCGGAGGTTCACGTAACTCTCATGAGATGAGACTGTCCGGCATGCCGGGTATGGGTCTCCTTATATCTCCTAGTCTTCGAACCTATACTGCCAATATAGGGATCTGGCGGGGTTAAATTCCCATGTACGCTAGCATGTTATTGGATCACTTTGGCCGGTGATTCCACCTCTTTTCGGTGTGGGGGAGACACTGGATTTCATGATGCTCACATGATCTATGTCGGTTAAAGTTAAAGTTCCCAATGAATGAATGAGGCCAGCCTCAAATGATGCACATAATGAAATGAATGATACCAAAGGTGTTAGGATAGGATAATCAAAAGGTGAGTTAGATTCAAGTAATGACATTAGGTCATTCTTGGTCATTGCACAACGAACCTAATGAAAGTCTTAAACTACATACTAGGTATAACCGGTGGTTACACTGGACTATGAACAAAATGAAATGAAGTACATATGAATGAATGAAGCAGACTCTGTGTTTGCTAATGAAGACTCCCTAGTTGAGGTCCCATATGTTGAGCCCTCATTTCTGGGATGTCTTAATGTCAAGTCCATGATTCCAAGGTCTCATGGCATATGAATAAATGATATGAAAGAAGTTATGTGCTACATGTGAAATGTACTGTATGCTATATGATATGTGCTATGTGTAAATGTTATGTGCTGTGTGCAAATGTGAAAAGTATGATGATGTATGTTATTCTCATGGATACACTTTCCTAATCCAAATTTGGAAAGCTCACTTACTTTCCTAATCCAAATTTGGAAACTTTCCTAATCTCAATTTGGCAAGTCCACTGACTTGACTTCCAAAAATCATGTTGTTAGGAAAGAGCTATTCTTTCTCATGCATGTCCTTGGTGTGTGCTTGCATATACCCATACTTAGTACAAGTGTGTACTAACCCTATACAAACTCTACTATTTTAGGTGCAGGCACAGGTGGACGGTAGAGCTACAGGATCATCGCTGCAGTTATCCGGACGTCCAGCATTCATCCGGTTTTGGTAGGTCCTCATGCTTTCGAGGATGCTACTGTTTATGTTCTAGCTTAGTTTAGGAGTTGAGCTAGTGGAGCATGTTCCACTAGCGTTTCTTTCTTATTTTATTCAGACTATGTATGGTGCCATTTTGGCAATTATACAATTATGTTATTGAACTATTCCTTTCATTTGATTATCTCTTAATGTTTAGATGGTTGATGTTGAACGAATTACGAATGTATTAGAAGTGTTTAGTAAGTAATGTTTAGAAACAAAAAGTTTCAAATTTTCCGCTAAAATTAACCTATGTAAAGTAAGAATGACGTAAGTAGGCTTGTCTGCGACCTCTGAGAGGTCAACGACGCCGGTCTCGTCTGGGGTCTAGATTCCAGTCGTGACAAAGTTGGTATCAGAGCACTAGGTTAAATTACGAAAATAATAAGTTCACATCAACCACATTGAGTAGTTTCTAAGTCATGGTAGTGAAGTGCACCACTATCCTGATTAGAGACTGCATGATGCGTAGGAAATTTCCCTTCTTCTGATCTTATCGTGCTTTTCCTAATGTCTGATTTTCTTGGTGTTATGAGCGTGTCTAACATCAACTCTTGAAGTTTCCGAAAGATCATACAAGGAGAAAAGCAGGCGGAGATATTGGAGGAGCAGCTGCGGGGTAATCCAAGTTTTCCCCAGGATCCAGCTGCTGGAATAGAGATGCCTGTTAACCCAGATGGGTTGACAGATGATGAAGTAAGAACAACGTTGGTATAAATGGCCCAAGCTAGCACTTTACAAGCTCAGGCTGTTGGGTTTGATTGATGTGAAGAAGTCTGAGTTGACATCCTACCAGCTAAAGGATGTAGCTCAATCCTGTATAAGGTGTGACAGGATAGCAAGGCCTTAGGAGGAGGTCCTATTACTTGGAATCTTTTCAAGATGGCTACTCTAGAGCAGTTCTTTCCCAGATAAATGAAGGAGACTAAGGTTGAGGAATTCATCAACCTTAAGCAGGGCTCGATATCAGTCAGGGATTACTCCCTGAAGTTCGTAAGACTTTACAGCCCAGGAGAGGCCACCTAATAGGAAGTGTGGCATAATGCATGGAGGAGAATGTATGATGGACCCTAATGATGTTATAGTTGTGGCAAACCGGGTCACATTATGAAGGATTGTCGAACGGGAGGAAATGTAAGAGCTGATAGAGTATACAAGGAGATTGCCACAGTGAAGGTATTGTGGAGGAATCATCTTGTTGAGGGTGCTACGTGGGAGGCCGAGGCCGACATGAGATCCCGCTACCCTCATCTATTCAGCCCTTGAGGTTAGACTTTCCTACTCTTAAGTCTAAGTTTCCTTATCTCCCATTCTTTGTTGCTATTGCTTGTTGTGTATAGTAACTATGTTATGATCTGACTGCATTACGCTAGATAGTTAGTAGTGTCATTCGGGGACGAATGTTCCTAAGGGGGGATAATGTAACAACCCTAAAAATGAATAGGATCAAGACTTAGGTTTTTCAAGAATGCATGCGATTAGACCAAGGTCCACACGTATTGATACGCGTAGAACCAGACCTCAGAACCCTTACTACGACCAAGCCAACTAACTTGGGGAGTTAATTGAGCTTGGAAAGGTTGGAACCAACCATAGGAGGCACGCGAAAATGAAGATTTAATCGAAATAGTTTTTACCGGACTCAAAAGAAGAAATCTTAAGTTTTGAGGGTCCAAGGGTAAAATGGTCTTTTCCAGGCCAAGGGTAATATTGTAATTACCCTGAGTAATTAATTATTAAATTAATTAAGTTCAAAAAAATAATAAAATTCGGGTGGGGCAACCCGAAGTGACCCATTTTCGCAAAATGGGGTCACCCGGGTTCGAACCCCACTAAGAGCAAGATTTAACTTGCTTTTATTTTAATGTGTTAATTTAGTTTTAATAAATAATTAGTAATATCTGATTTAGGAAAAAGAAATCAGATTTTTTATTAATTTTTATTAATTAATAAATTGACTAATTCAAACCCACAAAGTCCTACCTACACTAGACTTCTATCTCCCATTTCCCCCACTCTCTTTGCACGATTTCTCTCTCTCTTTCACTCTTTTCTTTCTTGCCTGAAAACGTGAGAAAACAATCAGCAAAAAGGAAAATAAAGTAAAGGCAAAAGTTCATCAAGAACTTGAAAGATAGAAACACAAAGAGGAAGCAATCCGATAACGTTAAGCAGAACATACTACATAGTCGGGTGAGGTGTGAGTGTGGGCGTTTGGACTGATTTGTGGAGGAGTTTCTTGGGCAGCATTCTGGACATTTAACAAGAAAACAAGGTATGGGTCTTCTTACTCTTGGTCCCTTTCCCAAGAGACCCTTAGGACTCAGACAATTCTATTTCGAAACTAGGATTGTTCCCCTTTTCATGCTCCCTGTCATTAGCTCCCAACGAATGTAGGTTGGTATGAATGCTGGTAGACTTAGGATTATGTGATGTTTATGTTGAATGTAATGTATTGGATGTATGTTAATTCATGAAAAGACAACTATGTATGTGGGTTCGAATTAAGAAACGAAAAATGTATGGCATGTTGAGTCTCGGCCTAGAGGCTTAATTTTGTTAATGTTTTGTTTGTTGTTTTATGTACACAAATTGAAGTAAAATGTGATGTTCATGTGACATGAAGTGTGGATGAATTGAGGAGTAAACCTTTTGATTAAGAATTTGTGAAAAATTGTAGTAAAGAACGTACCAAACGAACTATGTATTGTCCTACGAATTTACTAACAAAAGGAGATAAAAATGAGTAAAGAAATTACTTTGAATTTCCAGCATTTTTGTTGATATATGCTGCCAAATTAAGATGGTTAGAATGCCAAGAAAAATAAGGAAGATTAGGTGAGGTCATTGAGGGTCGAACCCGAGACCTCACCCCTTTAAAATCGAAAGAAAAGTTTAATTAAAGAAGAAGAAAATTCGTGTGGTGAGGGGGATTAGAACCTGCCTTGGCTGGGATATATGTGTGAAGAAAAAGAAATTAAGAAATGAGAGGGGTGGGATTCGAACCCACACCCTCTCGGTTAGAAACCAAGGAAAGGAAAAATAAAGGAAAAGTTTTGAGAGGCGTGGGATTCGAACCCACGACCTCTATGCGGATGAGGGAGATAATATAAAAATAAAATGAGGCTGTGGGGATTCGACCCCACAACCTCACAGTCAACTCAAATAAGTCAACTTTTAAAAAGGAGAATAAATAAAGAGGTTGTGGGGGTTCGAACCCACAACCTCTCAGCCTTAAGCGAATGGAAGGGAAAGGAAAATAAAGGAGAATTGTAGTGTGGCTGAGGGGACTCGACCTCGGGTCCCAAAGTCTCCCATAGGCCGAAACTAATAAAAGAAAAACGAAATGGGGTTGTGGGAGCTTGAACCCACAACCCATCGGCCAATGCAAGAGAGATTTTAATTAGAAAAGTAAGCCTTTAATGTAAATATTGTGATTTGACTTAGAGTTAAAATGTTATGAATATTAGAATGAAATCCATTAAAAATGTAAATGACATTCAATTGATTCAAGACTTGGGTTTCCTTGCCCAAACTTCCGTATTGATACATAAGTCATACGTGAACAAACGTCCATGAATAATGCCACCCACTTAGATCAAATTCAAGATCTTGGCATAAATACAAGATACATAAGTCTTGTACTACGTAATCTTAGGAATGTAAGAATCACTTAACGAACTACGAATGAAGCCTCATGGCTTGTATGTATAGACACATAAGTCTAACATACGTTCAAAAGTAAGTGAACCTAAGATGTATGAAATGAAATGATGAACCCTAGAAGGGCTAAGTATGAGTGTAAATACACTAAATGGCCAAGTGCATTGGCATATGATGAAATGAACAATGAAATAATGAAACCCTAGAAGGGTTAAGTAAGGGTGTGAAACACACCAAATGGCCAAGTGCATTGGCATATGATGAAATGAACAATGAAATAATGAAACCCTAGAAGGGTTAAGTAAGGGTGTGAAACACACCAAATGGCCAAGTGCATTGGCATATGATGAAATGAACATTCACGTAATAAGAGTTGAATAACTATGAAAAGCAAAGATGCTAATGATGATGAATGTGGTGACAACATGATAAGAGGCTAATGTAAATGATGAGAGCAATCTCAAATGAGCCTAAGTAAATGTTACCAATACGTACTCACCTATGAGAGTGTAAGATAATGAAGAGACCAGTCTCTATGAACACTCTAATGAGAGTATTGAGCTTAACACACTCAATACGAATGATGAGATGAGAAATCATCTAATGAGCTATGATGTCCTCATACTAGAAGCCATCTTCCATGACGTATGAGATGAATGTAATGGAACTTTATACTGAGCACCGATAGACTAGCTATGAGCGGTGATGCCTTCTTTTGGGAAGGGCGGAGGTTCACGTAACTCTCATGAGATGAGACTGTCCGGCTTGCCGGGTATGGGTCTCCTGATATCTCCTAGTCTTCGAACCTATACTGCCAATATAGGGATCTGGCGGGGTTAAATTCCCATGTACGCTAGCATGTTATTGGATCACTTTGGCCGGTGATTCCACCTCTTTTCGGTGTGGGGGAGACACTGGATTTCATGATGCTCACATGATCTATGTCGGTTAAAGTTAAAGTTCCAATGAATGAATGAGGCCAGCCTCAAATGATGCACATAATGAAATGAATGATACCAAAGGTGTTAGGATAGGATAATCAAAAGGTGAGTTAGATTCAAGTAATGACATTAGGTCATTCTTGGTCATTGCACAACAAACCTAATGAAAGTCTTAAACTACATCCTAGGTATAACCGGTGGTTACACTGGACTATGAACGAAATGAAATGAAGTACGTATGAATGAATGAAGCAGACTCTGTGTTTGCTAATGAAGACTCCCTAGTTGAGGTCCCATATGTTGAGCCCTCATTTCTGGGATGTCTTAATGTCAAGTCCATGATTCCAAGGTCTCATGGTATATGAATAAATAATATGAAAGAAGTTATGTGCTACATGTAAAATGTATTGTATGCTATATGATATGTGCTATGTGTAAATGTTATGTGCTGTGTGCAAATGTGAAAAGTATGATGATGTATGTTATTCTCATGATATCACTTTCCTAATCCAAATTTGGAAAGCTCACTTACTTTCCTAATCCAAATTTGGAAACTTTCCTAATCTCAATTTGGCAAGTCCACTGACTTGACTTCCAAAAATCATGTTGTTAGGAAAGAGCTATTCTTTCTCATGCATGTCCTTGGTGTGTGCTTGCATATACCCATACTTAGTACAAGTGTGTACTAACCCTATACAAACACTACTATTTTAGGTGCAGGCACAGGTGGACGGTAGAGCTACTGGATCATCGCTGCAGTTATCCGGACGTCCAGCATTCATCCGGTTTTCGGTAGGTCCTCATGCTTTCGAGGATGCTACTGTTTATGTTCTAGCTTAGTTTAGGAGTTGAGGTAGTGGAGCATGTTCCACTAGCGTTTCTTTCTTATTTTATTCAGACTTTGTATGGGTGCCATTTTGGCAATTATACGATTATGTTATTGAACTATTCCTTTCATTTGATCATCTCTTAATGTTTAGATGGTTGATGTTGAACGAATTACGAATGTATTAGAAGTGTTTAGTAAGTAATGTTTAGAAACAAAAAGTTTCAAATTTTCCGCTAAAATTAACCTATGTAAAGTAAGAATGACGTAAGTAGGCTTGTCTGTGACCTCTGAGAGGTCAATGACGCCGGTCTCGTCTGGGGTCTAGATTCCAGTCGTGACATGAGGAATTCATCAACTTACGATAGGGAGGTATGTCAGTCAGGGAATACTCCTTGAAGTTTGTTATGCTTTCCAAATATGCTTATTCTCTTGTTTCCAATAGCAGGGACGAGATGAGCATGTTTGTGACTGGTATGTCATAGGATTTAGAAGAGGAGTGTCGGGCAGCGATGTTGCAAGATAACATGGACCTTGGTAGGTTGATGGTCCATGCACAACAGTTTGAAGGGAGTCGTCGGAGAAAGAGAAGCCGAGAAAGCAAGAAATCTAGACCCTCGGATCAGTCCGGTTAGAACTATAGTAAGAATTCATTTGGAGTTCGGGATAAGCCAAAGTTCAAGAAAGGGAACAAACACTCAGGTCATTCTACTCCTTTGAAAAATACTAATTCCAATAAGGGCAATGATAAAAATAGTCAGTGTGACCGAAGGGCGTGTGGTAAGTGTGGCCGTGTGCATAGAGGTGAGTGCATGGTAGGGTTTAATGGATGCTATGGGTGCGGTAAGAGTGGGAACGTGGTTAGGGACTGCCCAAATGTGAAGAATCAGGCCAAGCCAGATACTCAGCCTCGGCCTAATCCCAATGCTGCAGCCGAAACTCCCAAGAGAAACTGGTTCTATGCATTGAAAGGAAGAGAGGAGCAAGAGAAGTCCGCGAATGTGGTTACTGGTAACTTTCTTCTCTTTTCTTTTCTTGTTTATGCATTATTAGATCCAAGATCTACCTTTTCTTTTGTTACTCCTTTAGTAGCTAGTAAATTTGACTTGCTTCCTGAGATTCTTATATGAACCATTTCTAGTTAGTACTCTCATAGGAGAGAGTGTTAGGGCCGAAGGAGTTTATAGAAATTGCCCAATAACTGTTCTGAACAAAGTAACTCATGCTTATCTAATACAATTAACCATGCTTGATATTTTTGGTATGGATTGGCTTCATAAATGTTATGCTACTATAGACTGTCGAAATAGGGTAGTAAGTTTTCAGTTCCAAATGAGTTAGAGTTAAAATGGGAAGGGCGTGGTTCAAATCCAACAGACCAAATAGTTTCCAATCTTAAAGACAAAAAGATGTTATCTAAGGGATACTTATGCCACTTAGTTAGAGTCAAACACTTAGACCAAGTCCCTTCAATAGACTCTGTGTCCGTAGTAAATGAGTTTCAAGATGTCTTTCCAGAGGATTTACCAGGGATACCTCCAGAATGTGAGATCGATTTCGGTGTTGACTTAGATCCAAACACCAAACCGATTTCCATTCCACCTTATAGAATGGATCCAGCGGAACTTAAAGAGTTGAAGTTGAAGTTAAAGGATTTACTTGATAAGGGCTTCATCCAACCGAGCATATCCCCATGGGGCGCTCAAGTGTTGTTCGTTAAGAAAAAGGATGGAACTCTTAGAATGTGTATCGATTATCGGCAACTCAACAAAGTAACTATAAAGAACAAATATCCTCTTCCCAGAATCGATGATCTTTTTGATCAACTTCAAGGTTAAAGTTTCTTTTCTAAGATAGATCTTCGGTCAGGTTATCACCAACTTAGGGTAAGACAAGAGGACGTTCCTAATACTGACTTCCGTACTAGATATGGCCATTACGAGTTTCTTGTCATGTCATTTGGTCTCACTAAGGCACCAGCCGCCTTTATGGACCTTATGAATGGAGTCTTCCGTGAATACCTTGATTCTTTCGTCATAGTATTCATAGATGACATCCTCATATAGTCTAAGTCCACAGAAGAGCATGAACAGAATTTGAGATTTACATTGCAAGTACTCAGAGAACATCAGTTGTATGCGAAGTTTAGCAAATGTGAGTTTTGGTTGAGATCAGTGACCTTCCTTGGTCATGTTGTGACCGATCAGGGTGTTGAGGTTGATCCAAAAAAGATAGAGGCGGTTAAGAATTAGCCGAGACCCCTTACTCCTACCAATATTTAAAGTTTCTTGGGTTTGGATAATTATTATCGCAGGTTTGTGGAGGGTTTTTCCGTAATTGCTGCCCCATTGACCGTTTTGACAAAGAAGAAGGGGAAGTTTGAGAGGTCTGAAAAGTGTGAAAAGAGTTTCCAAGAGCTCAAAGAACGACTCACTTCGGCCCCAGTCCTCACATTACCAAGAAGTGGTGAAGGGTACGTGGTGTATTTTGATGCTTCCCGAGTAGGTTTGGGATGTGTTCTTATGCAAGATGGTAATGTGATTGCATATGCATCAAGACAATTGAAAATCCACGAGAAAAATTACCCTACTCACGATCTTTAATTAGACGCAGTGGTCTTTGCATTGAAGCTTTGGAGACATTACTTATATGGTGTACATGTTGATGTATTTACTAACCATAAAAGTCTTTAATATGTTTTTACAGAAAGAAAATTAAATCTTCGTCAGAGAAGATCGCTAGATTTACTGAAGAATTATGACATGAGTGCCCATTATCATCCGGGTGCGGCCAACGTACTGGCAGATGCATTAAGCCGATTAAGCATGGGCAGCGTGTCTCGTATCGATGATGAGAAAAAATAGTTGGTTAAAGAAGTGCACCGATTTGCTAGGTTAGGTGCATGGCTTGTAGATGCACCAAATGGAGGTGTTACGGTCCATTCAAGTTCCAAATCCTCATTTGTTGTAGATGTTAAAGCCAAGCAACATCTCGACCCAGTACTCATGGAGTTGAAAGATTCTGTGTTGGGTAAGATGTATGAATCATTCTCCCTTGGGTGGATGGTGTACTTAGGTACCAAGGAAGATTGTGCGTACCAAATATTGATGGTTTGAGGCCAAATAGTATCACAGAGGCTTATGGCTCTAAGTATTACATTCAGCCATGTTCAAACAAGATGTATCATGATTTGAAGGAAATTTATTGGTAGGAATGTATGAAGCGAGACATCTCTAAGTTTGTAGAAGAGTATCCCAATTGCCAACAAGTAAAGGTCGAACACCTTAAGCATGGAGGTCTTACTCAATCGATTGAGATTCCAACTTGGAAGTGGGAGGCCATTAATATGGATTTTGTGGTTGGTTTGCCGAGGACCAGAAAAATGCATGATTCCATTTGGTTCATTGTTGACAGAATGAATAAGTCTACTCACTTCATTCCCGTGAAGTCTACTTACAGAGCCGAAGATTATTCCAAGCTTTATATTGATGAGATCGTGAGATGGCATGGGATTCCTCTATCTATCATTTCGGATAGGGGAGCCCAATTCACTTCTCATTATTGGAGATCTTTTCAAAAGAGTTTGGGTACACCAGTAAAGCTTAGCACTGCCTTTCACCCTCAAACGGATGGGAAAGCATAACGTACCATTCAGACCCTTGAAGACATGTTGATAGAATGTGTTATAGACTTCAAGGGGAGTTGGGGCAATCACTTGCCCCTAATTTAGTTCTCTTATAATAATAGATACCATTCCAGTATTGGGATGGCACCGTTTGAAGCACTGTATGGCAGGAGATGTAGATCCCCAGTTAGATGGTTTAAAGTGGGAGAGAACTTTCATCCTTGGCCCCGAGATCGTACATGAGGATTTGGAGAAGGTGATAATGATCCAAGATAGATTGACTACTGCTTACAGTCATCAAAAACATATGCGGATAACCGAAAGAGATCTCTTGAATTCGAAGTAGGTGATCATGTATACCTAAAGATATCACCCATGAAAAGGGGTGATGATGTTCGGTAAGAAAGGGAAGTTGAGTCCGAGGTGTATAGGTCCGTATGAGATCTTACAGCGAGTAGGAAATGTTTATTACGAACTAAAGTTACCAAACGACTTGGCTTCTGTTCATCTAGTGTTTGACGTTTCAATGCTTAAGAAGTGTCTAGGCGATCCGGCGTCCACTCTAGCCGTCGAAGGGTTAGGAGTCGATGAGAACCTTGCTTATGAAGAGGTTCCCATTGCAATATTAGATCGTCAAGTGAAGCGACTGAGGAAGAAGGAGGTTCTCACCGTGAAAGTGTTATGGAGGAACCACCTTGTTGAAGGAGCAACATGGGAGGCCGAGGCCAATATGAGATCCCGTTACCCTCACTTATTCTGTTGTTGAGGTTAGATAAACTTTTCGTAAGTCCGATTTCATTAATAAGACTCTAAATTTTAGTGCATTAGGCGGTTTTTGGTATTCTAAGTCCATAACTGTGTGTTTTATACTTGCACTATATGAGTTAATATGAGTTCATGCTTGCATTCATGTTGCTGTTTTTTTGTAGATTTTACGTGATTTATGTGTTGCATGAGTGTGATGTGCATTAAGTTAAAGTAAGATTGAGAAGGAAGTTACTTAATCTCATATAAGAAGCTTTATATAAGCTTATAGTATTGTGCATCATCCAGAGTAAGTTGTGAATCAGAAATTCACAAAGATAAAGTTTCTAGTATGTTAATGTGCTTTTCGAATATACCCTCTTTAATTTAAAATGATGAGTATTGTCATTCGGGGACGAATGTTCCTAAGGGGGGGAGGATAATGTAACAATCTAGAAAATTACATGTCTAGTGAAGAGCCTAGTAGGTCTTTAAGAATGCGTATTAGGGGTACATAGGCATCCCAATTCCCAATATTGAGAAATATTGGGCATAGTATAGAAAATTGGCTAAGGGGTGTTAGCCAATTTCTATATATACCCAAGTAAGCATAATATAATCCAAGCTTGTTTAGAAATTTTACCTACAATGAAGACCCTAAGCTAAAATAAATATATTCTTCATATATTCCAAATATACACATTAGGTACTACGCATCCCAGTGTCAAGCCTAGTACCAAAGCACATAACCATTTAAAATGATCATGTAGATAAAGCTGTGTCCAAGGATATAGTGAGGATCCTTGGGACAATAAGTAAACATTCCAAATGAACCTTCCAAAATACTTAGTTGGCCAAATGCACTAAACACATGTGCAAGCACATGTGTCTTTAGCACATGTGCAAAGACACCTGCAACCGTCCAAGGGGACCACTCTAACCGATTCAGTTAGGGCGATTGGGGACAGGCACGCGTTCGGGTCAGCCCACGTGGGTCCAAGATCCCTAAACGGTCCTACACCCTATATAACTGACCTAAATAACTAACTAACCTAGGACAAACCAAAAATAGCTAACTAAGGGACCCGACAACCTAAGACCAAATCGGGTGATACCAACCCGTGTAACTAACTAAGAGACAACCTAGTACCTAACCTAGTATAACATATCGGAATAATCATACGTCTAATGAAGAGCCTAGTAAGTCCGTTAGAATGCGTATTGGGGTACATAGGCATCCCAATACCTAATATTGAGAAATATTGGGCATATTATAGAATATTGGCTAAGGGGTGTTAACCTATTTCTATATATGCAGAAGTACTTAAAATAACAATATCCTTCACATATAATCACATTGATTTAATAAGTATCCTAATGCCCAATATTGAGAAATATTGGGCATACTATAGAAAAATTGGCTAAGGGGTGTTACCCAATTTCTATATAATACCCAAATAAGCAAAATATTGGGCATATTAAAAAATATTGGTGTCACGACCGGAATCTAGACCCCAGACGAGACCGGCGTCGTTGACCTCTTAGAGGTCGCAGACAAGCCTACTTACTTCATTCTTACTTTACATAGGTTAATTTTAGCGGAAAATTTAATTTTTTTTTGTTTCTAAACGTTGCTTACTAAACATTTCTAATACATTCGTGCTTTGTTCACCATCAACCATCTAATCATTAAGAGATAATCAAATGAAAGGAATAGTTCAATAAATCTTAATTGTATAATTGCCAAAATGGCACCAATACATAGTCTGAATAAAATAGGAAAGAAACGCTAGTGGAACATGCTCCACTAGCTCAACTCTAAAACTAAGCTAGAACATAAAACAGTAGCATCCTCGAAAGCATGAGGACCTACCAAAACCGGATGAATGCTGGACCTCCGGATAAGTGCAGCGATGATCTTGTAGCTCTACCGTCCACCTGTGCCTGCACCTAAAATAGTAGAGTTTGTATAGGGTTAGTACACACTTGTACTAAGTATGGGTATATGCAAGCACACACCAAGGAAATGCATGAGAAAGAATAGCTCTTTCCTAACGACATTATTTTTGGAAGTCAAGTCAGTGGACTTGCCAAATTGGGATTAGGAAAGTTTCCAAATTTGGATTAAGAAAGTCAATGAGCTTTCCAAATTTGGATTAGGAAAGTCAGTGAGCTTTCCAGATTTGGAATAGAAAAGTTATGCCATGAGAATAACATACATCATCATATTTTTCACATTTGCAAACAACACATATCATATAGCTTACAACACACTTTGTATGTAGCACATAACTCCTTTAATATCATTCATTCATATGCCATTAGACCTCGGAATCATGGACTTAACATTAAGACATCCCAGAAATGAGGGCTCAACAGATGGGACCTCAACTAGAGAGTCTTCATTAGCAAACACAGAGTCTGCTTTGTTCATTTATACGTACTCCATTTCATTTCATTCATAGGCCAGTGTAAACACCAGCTATACCTAGGATGTAGTTTAAGACTTTCATTAGGTTCGTTGTGCAATGACCAAGAATTACCTAATGTCATTACTTGAATCTAACTCACCTTTTGATTATCCTATTCTAACACCTTTGGTATCATTCATTTCATTATGTGCTTCATTTGAGGCTGGCCTCATTCATTCATTGGGAACTTTAACTTTAACCGACATAGATCATATGAGCATCATGAAATCCAGTGTCACCCCACACCGAAAAGAGGTGGAATCACCGGCCGAAGTGACCCAAAAACATGCTAGCGTACATGGGAATTTAACCCCGCCAGATCCCTATATTGGCAGTATAGGTTCGAAGACTAGGAGATATCACGAGACCCATACCCGGCAAGCCGGACAGTCTCATCACATGAGAGTTACGTGAACCTCCGCCCTTCCCGAAAGAAGGCATCACCGCTCATAGCTAGTCTATCGGTGCTCAGTATAAAGTTTCATTACATTCATCTCATACGTCATGGATGCTGGCTTCTAGTATGAGGACATCATAGCTCATTAGATGATTTCTCATCTCATCATTCATATTGAGTGTGTTAAGCTCAATACTCTCATTAGAGTGTTCATAGAGACTGGTCTCTTCATTATCTTACACTCTCATAGGTGAGTACGTATTGGTAATATTTACTTAGGCTCATTTGAGATTGCTCTCATCATTTACATTAGCCTCATATCATGTTGTTACCACATTCATAATCATTAGCATCTTTGCTTTTCATAGTTATTCACCTCTTATTACGTGAATGTTCATTTCATCATATGCCAATGCACTTGGCCATTTGGTGTGTTTCACACCCTTACTTAACCCTTCTAGGGTTTCATCGTTTCATTTTTCATTTCATCATTTCATTTTTCATTTCGTCATTTCATTGTTCATTTCATCATATCATTGTTCATTTCATCATTTCATTGTTCATTTCATTATTTCATTGTTCATTTCATCATTTCATTGTTCATTTCATCATTTCATTGTTCATTTCATCATATGCCAATACACTTGGCGATTAAGTGTATTTACACTCATGTTAACACTTCTAGGGTTTCATCATTTCATTACATACATCTTAGGATCACTTACTTTTAAACGTATGTTAGACTTATGTGTCCATACATACAAGCCATGAGGCTTCATTCATATATCGTCTAAGTGATTCATATCTTCCTAAGATTATGTCATACAAGACTTATGCATCTTGTATGTATGCCAAGATCTCCATTTTGATCTAAGTAGGTGGATTTATTCTTGAACATTTAATTCACGTATGACTTATGTATCAATACGGAATTTGGGCAAGGGAATCCTATTTCGAATCCCGTGGACAACACTTAATCTTAGGGTCCATCATACATTCTCCTCCATGCATTATGCCACACTTCCTATTAGGTGGCCTCTCCTAGGCTGTAAAGTCTTACAAACTTCAGGGAGTAATCCCTCACTGATATCGAGCCCTGCTTAAGGTTAATGAATTCCTCAACCTTAGTCTCCTCCATATATCTGGGAAAGAACTTCTCTAGAGTAGCCATCTTGAAAAGATTCCAAGTAATAGGACCTCCTTCTAAGGCCTTGCTATCCTGTCACACCTTATACCAGGATTGAGCTACATCCTTTAGCTGGTAGGATGTCAACTCAGACTTCTTCACATCAATCAAACCCAACAACCTGAGCTTGTAAAGTGCTAGCTTGGGCCATTTATACCAACGTTGTTCTTACTTCATCATCTGTCAACCCATCTGGGTTAACAGGCATCTCTATTCCAGCAGCTGGATCCTGGGGGAAAACTTGGATTACCCCAGCAGCTGCTCCTCCAATATCTCCGCTTGCTTTTCTCCTTGTATTCATCTTTCGGAAACTTCAAGATTTGATGTTAGACACGCTCATAACACCAAGAAAATTAGACATTAGGAAAAGCACGATAAGATCAGAAGAAGGGAAACTTTCCTAATCATTATGCAGTCTCTAATTCAGGAGAGTGGCGCACTTCACTACCATGACATAGAAACTACTCAATGTGGTTGATGTGAACTTATTATTTTCGTAATTTAACCTAGTGCTCTGATACCAACTTTGTCACGATCAGAATCTAGACCCCAGACGAGACCGGCGTCGTTGACCTCTCAGAGGTCGCAGACAAGCCTACTTACGTCATTCTTATTTTACATAGGTTAATTTTAGCGGAAAATTTGAAACGTTTTTGTTTTTAAACGTTGCTTACTAAACATTTCTAATACATTCGTGCTTTGTTCACCATCAACCATCTAATCATTAAGAGATAATCAAATGAAAGGAATAGTTCAATAAATCTTAATTGTATAATTGCCAAAATGGCACCAATACATAGTCTGAATAAAATAGGAAAGAAACGCTAGTGGAACATGCTCCACTAGCTCAACTCTAAAACTAAGCTAGAACATAAAACAGTAGCATCCTCGAAAGCATGAGGACCTACCGAAAACCGGATGAATGCTGGACGTCCGGATAAGTGCAGCGATGATCCTGTAGCTCTACCGTCCACCTGTGCCTGCACCTAAAATAGTAGAGTTTTTATAGGGTTAGTACACACTTGTACTAAGTATGGGTATATGCAAGCACACACCAAGGAAATGCATGAGAAAGAATAGCTCTTTCCTAACAACATGATTTTTGGAAGTCAAGTCAGTGGACTTGCCAAATTGGGATTAGGAAAGTTTCCAAATTTGGATTAAGAAAGTCAATGAGCTTTTCAAATTTGGATTAGGAAAGTCAGTGAGCTTTCCAGATTTGGAATAGAAAAGTTATGCCATGAGAATAACATACATCATCATATTTTTCACATTTGCAAACAGCACATATCATATAGCTTACAACACACTTTGTATGTAGCACATAACTCCTTTAATATCATCCATTCATATGCCATTAGACCTCGGAATCATGGACTTAAAATTAAGACATCCCAGAAATGAGGGCTCAACAGATGGGACCTCAACTAGAGAGTCTTCATTAGCAAACACAGAGTCTGCTTCGTTCATTCATACGCACTCCATTTCATTTCATTCATAGGCCAGTGTAAACACCAGCTATACCTAGGATGTAGTTTAAGACTTTCATTAGGTTCGTTGTGCAATGACCAAGAATGACCTAATGTCATTACTTGAATCTAACTCACCTTTTGATTATCCTATTCTAACACCTTTGGTATCATTCATTTCATTATGTGCTTCATTTGAGGCTGGCCACATTCATTCATTGGGAACTTTAACTTTAACCGACATAGATCATGTGAGCATCATGAAATCCAGTGTCTCCCCCACACCGAAAAGAGGTCGAATCACCGACGAAAGTGACCCAAAAATATGCTAGCGTACATGGGAATTTAACCCCGCCAGATCCCTATATTGGCAGTATAGGTTCGAAGACTAGGAGATATAAGGAGACCCATACCCGGCAAGCCGGACAGTCTCATCTCATGAGAGTTACGTGAAACCTCCGCCCTTCCCGAAAGAAGGCATCACCGCTCATAGCTAGTCTATCGGTGCTCAGTATAAAGTTCCATTACATTCATCTCATACGTCATGGAAGCTAGCTTCTAGTATGAGGACATCATAGCTCATTAGATGATTTCTCATCTCATCATTCGTATTGAGTGTGTTAAGCTCAATACTCTCATTAGAGTGTTCAGAGAGACTGGTCTCTTCATTATCTTACACTCTCATAGGTGAGTACGTATTGGTAACATTTACTTAGGCTCATTTGAGATTGCTCTCATCATTTACATTAGCCTCATATCATGTTGTTACCACATTCATCATCACTAGCATCTTTGCTTTTCATAGTTATTCACCTCTTATTACGTGAATGTTCATTTCATCATATGCCAATGCACTTGGCCATTTGGTCTGTTTCACACCCTTACTTAACCCTTCTAGGGTTTCATCATTTCATTTTTCATTTCATCATTTCATTGTTCATTTCGTCATTTCATTGTTCATTTCATCATATCATTGTTCATTTCATCATTTCATTGTTCATTTCATTATTTCATTGTTCATTTCAGTATTTCATTGTTCATTTCATCATTTCATTGTTCATTTCATCATATGCCAATGCACTTGGCCATTAAGTGTATTTACACTCATACTTAACCCTTCTAGGGTTTCATCATTTCATTACATACATCTTAGGATCACTTACTTTTAAACGTATGTTAGACTTATGTGTCCATACATACAAGCCATGAGGTTTCATTCATATATCGTCTAAGTGATTCATATCTTCCTAAGATTATGTCATACAAGACTTATGCATCTTGTATGTATGCCAAGATCTCGATTTCGATCTAAGTAGGTGGCATTCTTCTTGAACATTTAATTCACGTATGACTTATGTATCAATACGGAATTTGGGCAAGGGAATCCCATTTTGGAATCCCGTGGACAACACTTAATCTTATTTTAAACTTGATAAGTACATTTTTCAGATTTGGGAGACCCTAGTTCGATTCCCATCAACCCCAAATATTTCCTTTCTTTTTCTCCTCTCTTTTTTCGTTTAAGTTAAGGAGGTTGTGGGTTCAATCCCCCACAAGCTCATTATTTTTATTTTTATTTATCTCTTAACTTCTCACCTATCCAAGAGGTTGTGGGTTCAATCCCCACTCTCCAAATTTATTTTCTCCTTTATTTTTCTCCTAACTCTCTCATCCATTCAAGAGGTTGGGGGTTCAATCCCCACTCTCCTCATTTTATTTTTATCCTTTATTTTTCTCCTAACTTTCTCATCCATTGAAGAGGTTCGGGGTTCAATCCCCACTCTCCACATTTAATTTTCTCCTTTATTTTTCTCCTAACTCTCTCATCCATTCAAGAGGTTGGGGGTTCAATCCCCACTCTCCACATTTTCTTTTTCTCACATTATTTCACTGATTTTTAACATGGTGAGGTCACGGGTTTGATCCTCAATTACCTCACTTATTTTTCTTCATTTTTCATAGCTTATTAAAGAACTTTACTTGGCTGAAATTAACCAACAATGTGCTGGAAATTTGAGATACATTTTTCAGCTTCTTTTCATCAACATTTAGAGTTAATTCTTAGGGCATTTCGTGAATCATTTAGCTAATAGTTTTTCACTCAAATCAGCCACTTTATACTTCATATGAACATCACGATTAATACAAGTTTGTGCACGTGAAATACAACCATAAAACAAGTCATTTTCATACTTCAATCCGTGTTCAAAGTCACAACTACACATTGCACACACATAAACACATATTTCGGAAAGCATAGGTTATCATTTGTACGATTCCAAATACACATTCATGAACATATTCATCACTAAAATACACATTACATGCCTAATATCTACCAGCAGACATACCAACCTACAACCATCAATAGGAGCTAGTGACAGGGACATGAAACGGGGAAACAATCCTAGTTTTCGGATTAGAATCGACTGAATCCTAGGGGTCTCTTGGGAAAGGGACCAAGAGTAAGAAAACTCATACCTTTTATGTAGTTCAAACCTTGACTTGCTGCCCAAAACTTTCTCCAAAAATCACGTCCAAATCCCCTCAACTTCAACACCAATTCGACGGAATAATCCTCCCTCTTGCGTAACGTTTTTGATTAGTTGTTTGTTTGTAATTTTTGTTGTGAGTTCTTCAAGTGTGAAGAACTTTGGTTTACTTACTGTCTTTTGAAGTTATTTTGGCAGAAAAAACGTGAATGAGGGTGATAGAGACGTGAGAGAGAGAGGTAAGCATGGGAGATGAGAGTTTTCTTAGGCTTAGGAGTCTAGTTTAGGACTTAGTCAAATAAGATTTTATTTAAGTATTAAAAATCTGATTTCCTTTTATTTTAAATAAGCTAATAAATAATAAATATAAATTAATTACATTAATTTACCAACTTAAATTAAAAACAATTTAATTCATTGCTTCCACCTAGGTTCGAACCCGGGTGG
Organism: Solanum lycopersicoides; assembly: GCA_022817965.1. Taxonomy (NCBI): domain Eukaryota; kingdom Viridiplantae; phylum Streptophyta; class Magnoliopsida; order Solanales; family Solanaceae; genus Solanum; species Solanum lycopersicoides. The sequence goes on along the minus strand of CM040627.1, from coordinate 28,747,723 downwards.
AGCTAGACTTAACTTCAAGAGCTCCATTTCGTCTCTCTCTCCCCAATTTGCACCTCCACCTTAATAAATAATTAATTAATTATATAATTAAGGTAATTACGATACTATCCTTAGTGTTGAAAAAGACCATTTTACCCCTAGACCCTCAAAACTTAAGATTTCCTCTCTTTAAGTCCGGTAAAGACTCCTTCGAGTAAATCTTCGTATTCGAGAGCCCTACATGGTTGGTCCCAACCTTTCCAAGCTCAATTAACTCCCCAAGTTAGTTGTCTTGGTTGTATCAAGGGTTCCGAGGTCTGGTTCTATGCGCATCAATCCGTGTGAACCCTGGTCTAATCATAGGCATTCTTGACACACTAAGCATTTCTTATCTTATCCATTTTCAGGGTTGTTACAATTGGCTTAAAGGGGTGTTAGCCAATTTTTTAACATTAACGATCTTGTTTATGAAATGTACCTGCAAGGAAGACCCTAAGATAAAAATCATGTTTCGGAATACTAACACAAAGTACTAGGCTCCAAGTGTCAAGCCTAGTACCATAGAACATGATCCTTTAATATGATTATGTAAATTAAGCAGTGCCCAAGGACATAGTGAGGTTCCTTGGGACAATAAATATACATTCTCAAATGAACCATAAATAATAGTTAGTTAGGAAAGTAGAACCAACCCATGTGCAAGCACATGTGCAAGACATGTGAATAAGCTTCCAAAGGAGGGGACCACCCTAACCGAATTCGGTTAGGGTAGTTAGGGGGGAAAACGTGCACAAGGGACCACTCCACGTGGGGCCTAACCTCCTAACCAACTCTAGGTACTAAATAACTGTCCTAACTAGCTAAATAACCTAGGACTAATCGAAATGGACCCATTAGTGCACCCGACAACCTAGGACCAAAACCGGGTTGACACTAACCTAGTACTAGTTAAAGAGACAACCTAGTACCTAACCTAGGATGGTCCAAAAGGTTAGTTATGGTCCTAACAACTTAGGGTACTTTATTAATTCCCCTAGGTTATCTAATTAATTAATTTATCAACTTAATTAATTAATTTAAAAGGGCTAAAACCGAAACTACAAAGGAAATTTTCAGATTTTGGTTAAGACAAGAAAGGGACAACCTAGTACCTAACCTAGGTTGGTCCAAAGAGTTAGTTAAGATCCTAAATACTTAAGGGTACTTTAGTAATTAACCTAGGCTACTTGATTAATTAATTTAGCAAATTAATTAATTAATTTAAAGGGCAAAACTGAAATCACAAAGCAATTTCCAGATTTCGGTTAAAACAAGAAAAAAGATAACCTAGTACCTAACCTAGGATGGTTCAAAGGATTAGTTATGGTTATAACGACTTAAGGGTACCTTAGTAATTATCCTAGGTTACTTAATTAATTAAATTAGACATTTAATTAATTAATTTAAAGGGGTCAAACCTAAATTCTTATGCTAACCTAGTATAATTCATGAAACATCCTAGTACTTAACCTAGGATGGTCCTAAAGGGTTGATTATGGTTCCAATGACATAGGGGTACTTTATTGCTTACCCTAGGTCCCTAAATTAATTAAGTTAAGGATTTAATTAAATAATATAAAGTCAAAATGGTTACCAAAACCATAGTCAACACAAAAATTCCAAATTTTGGGTCTACTCAACATTCTCCTATGCTTAGTCAACTTAGGAGGGGCTTTTTAGTAATTAGTTAATTAATTTATTTAATTAACTTATTAAACCCTAAGTTTAATGAGTAAATATCAATTTATAAGACTTAGAATCACGTTCAAACTCATAGTAAAGGCGATGCAAAAACAGTAAGCAACAAACAAAAGAAAAAAAAAGCAGAAAATTTATCGATTTCTCTAGGGAGATTTCAAGGTTTATTCATGGTTTCGTTCAAGGTGGTATTCGTAGATTAAGTTCTACTTAAGGTATGGGTTCTCTCCTGGAATTCTTTTTCCAAGAGTATTTTCCTTCGAACGATTCACAAGATCTTGAAAACTAGGGTTGTTCCCGTCGTTCTCGTCGAACTTCCCTTCCCTAGTATCCTTTACGATATCAATGTTGAATAGGTTAGAGATCATGTTGTTGGTATGTGGTGCTGGATGTTCTTAAAATGTATTGTTCTTGAATGATGAGTATCGAATGAACTTATGAACTTGTAATTGCGTAAAGTTAATCTTATCATGATAATTAAGGATCGATAATATGCTAAGTTAAGTCCGTGATGTGTTAAGTGAATTATGTGTCTTTGGCTGAATGTTGACTTGCTGTTGTTGTGATGTTATGAAGATGCTAAAGCCATCAAATGTTAATATGATGCTGTCCAATATGTTCTTAAAACGTGACACTAAAAGCCATAAACTAAGAATTGGCTCAAAGACATCTATGAAATCATATCTTGAATAAATTGCCTATCAGGTTCCAATAAAGTTTGTTAACTCTATTTGGTCTAAATGAATATATGCTAATGGCTAGGAACTTATGTAAGTGATTAAAAGATTGGCTAAGGGTTCATACATATGGCAATTTAAATATGAACATACATAAAAAAATTGGCTTATGCCAAAATGAATGAATTTGCTAGTCTTACATCCCAAATCTTGAGCCAATACTAATGATATGCCAATTCTGGTGTAGTAAGAGTATCAAATATATATTCAGCACTTCTAAAGTAATATCAATGAATCCATAACCAAGGGCATGACATTCAGTGGGACAACTCCCAACATGCTCCACAAGAATGAACTATGAACACACGAAACTCATTGAATGAAGTGTTCATCGTCCATAAACGGTGATATGAAGCTACTACACTAAAGTAAGTAAGTAACATCAGTTATAACAGAATTAAAGCGGTCTAAATTAAGTAAGTGACCACAATGGGGTGTTAAAGGAAGTGAGACAAGTCTTACTTACACCAAAGCTAATTTGTTAAAAGAATACTCACGAATGAAAGTGTTAGAATGTGTGAGACTAGTCTCATTAACACCTAAGGATGATATGTAAGTAGAATTCACATTCATCGATGTAAAGTAAGGATGATATGTAAGGACAATTCACATTCATCAATGTAAAGTAAGGATGATATGTATGGACAATTCACATTCATCAATGTAAAGTAAGGATGATATGTAAGGACAATTCACATTTCATCAATGTAAAGTAAGGATGACAAGTCATCAAAAGAGTAAATAAGTCTCAATCATACTATATATGTAAGTGTAAGGACAATTCACACTTAATACTAATGATGAGATGAGAAATCATCTAATGAGCTATGATGTCCTCATGCTAGAAGTCATTTTCCATGATGTATGAGTTTAATGTAATGGAACTTTACACTGAGAACCGACAGGCTAGCTATGAGCGGTGATGCCTTCCTTCGGTAAGAGCGTAGGTTCACGTAACTCTCATGAGATGAGACTGTCCGGCATGCCGGGTATGGATCTCCTTATATCTCTTAGTCTTTGAACCTATACTGCCAATATAGGGATCTAGCAGGGTTCAATTCCCTATACACACTAGCATTGTTTTGGTTTTACCTTGGCCAGTGACTCCACCTCTTTTCGGTGTGGGGAAGACACCGTATTTCATGATGCTCACATGATCTATGTCGGTTAAGGTTGGAGTTCCTCAAAGTATGAATGATAATGAAATGAACGATACCTAAGGTGTTTGTGGAAGACAATCAGGAGGTGAAATCAGATTCAAGTAATGACATTAGGTCATTCTTGGTCATTGCACTTCATGATCCCGATGAGAGTCTTAAACTTCATCCTAGGTATAGCTGGTGTTTATATCAGCCTATGAATGAATGAAATGAATAATGTGAAGTATGAATGAACGAATGAAGCAGACTCTGTGTTTGCTAAAGAAGGCCCTCGGGTTGAGGTCCCATATGTTGGGCACTCACTTGAGATGTCTTAATGCTATATCAACGATTCCAAGGTCTCGTGTATATGAAATGTATAATATATAAAACATGAAAGTAATGAAATCAATGGCATAATCAATAGAGAATGACTAATGAAATGTGATGAATACTTGATGTAATGAATAACTTGTTGTAAGGATAGTCAAATCGTGTCCAATAAAGTTTACAATAAGTAAAGGGCATAACTAATAATGAATCCTCATGTTATGAAAATGATAAATCCAAATAAATTGGCTTATAATGATTTTATATAATTGGCAAAAGATATTAGCCAAATAAGATTCGCTTATAATGACTTCTTACATTAGGCCAATAATACAATAATAGAAATAGTCACTAAAGATTGGTTTATAAAGAATTCATGCCCAAAGTAAGCAAGATCATAAGCTTTAATGATATGCCCCAAGATCTATGCACATTATGCAATCAACTAAATAATGAGTATAGTCAATAAGTATTGACTTATAAATATATTCATGCCCCAAATTGTAGTTAAGTCATTTCCTTAATCTCTTGAATTAATTACTTGATTCATTGTGGGTATGGGACTACAATGAATCATTGCACTTGTAAGTAAAACATCGGACCAAAGGAGTTATTGAACTACACAACAACAAGAAGAAAAAGATTGAAAACTAATGTAAGTGTACAAAGAGGAGCTCTCGGGTTTGGAGGATCAAAAATTTAAATCTTCGCCCGAGTGTTTCTAAAGTTTTGTTGATGATACTAATGTCTTGTAATCATATAGAAAATGATTTGTGTGCTTTGAATGCATTAAAATTATCATATTCATACCACAATTCACAACTAACGAATTAGGAAAGTCTAATGACTAGACTTTCCAGAAATGGCATGATGCTTAGGAAGAGCTTTCATTGATCATGCATAGATTTATGTGTATGTCTGCATACACCCATACTTAGTACAAGTGGTGTACTAACACCCTACTATTTACTATTTGTATAGGTGCAGGTCAAAGGACAGGTTGACGACACTTGCAGCGATTTGGAGTTCAGCGTTTCTCCAAACCAATTGGTAGGTCCTCATTATTTCGAGGATGCTACAGATTTAGTCTAGCCTTAGTTTTTAGACATAGCTAGTGGATGTTGTCCCTAGCGTTTCTTTCGTACCTTCATTTGAAGCTTTGTAATAAGGCCGTGTTTGGGAAACTATTTATGATACATTCATCTTCAGTTTTGAATTGATTCTTCATGTTAGATAGTTGTTCTCTTATGTTGAGCTTAGTGTATGATGTATCTAGTTAATAATTATATGAAGTCTATGTATACTTCATACATGTAAAAAGTTTTAAATTTTCCACAAATTTAACTAGATGAATGTGATGAATGAAAGACGAGGCTTGTCCTGAGAGGTCAACGACGCCGGTGGCGATTTGGATTCAAGAATCCGGGTCCTTACACCTAGGATGGTCCAAAGGGTTGGTGATGGTCCTTACAACATAGGGTTACTTTAGTAATTACCCTAGGTTACTTAATTGATTATTTATCAACTTAATTAATTAAATTAATTGGACAAACCGAAATCACATAGTAATTTCAAGATTTCGGTTAGGTCAAGTGGTCTTCTAATTCTAGTCAATCTAGAAGGGGAATTTTGGTAATTAGCCGCTTAAGTTATTTTATTTAAGTTATATTGTCTAAGTTGAATTATTTAACATTCAGTTCTTAAAGATTTAGACTCACGTTATTCACCATAAACTCCGCAACTAAGAACAATGAGAAAACGTAAGCAAACCCTAGACGATAGCAAGAGTTCTTCAAGCTTTTCGTGCAAAGTGCAAGGGGATCTTCGTAGATTTACTTCTACAGTAAGGTATGGGTTTTCTCTCCTGAAATTCTTTCTCAAGAGGCTTTTCAAATGTTTTAACTTCAAGAATATCAAAACTAGGGTTGTTCCCAATGAATCGCATGTTCATCTCCCTAGTTATCCCGATTTCCAATTCTTGTAGTATCTATAGTATAATTCTCGATGCATGTTATTTGTATGTGGTGTTAACTGATCATTATGTGTATATTTTAGTGAATTATATATCGAATGAAATATACATGTTAGATCCGCATACTTATGGTGTTATTTACATGAACGTTGAATGTTATAATGCCTACTTGTGTTCGAGAAGATGAAATTATTATGAGTTATTCATTGAATCGTTTTATATGTTAAGCAAAGGTTAAATTTGACTTGTTTAACATGTTAATATTACTATAATGTATTTTTGAAGAAATTGGTATGGCTAGTGATAATAGCATAGTTTGATTTTGTGCCAACAAATTGGCTAGCAATATTAAATCCAAAAGATTCAAAGTGATATCAATCTTAACTCAATGATCTCATAACATAGGATATGACAATCAATGGGACAAGTACCAACATACCCTATCCACACGAACTTGTGAATGTAATAGCATTGTATAAGAAGTTTTAATTATCATAAAGAATTATACAAGACTAGCAATTAACGTGAACATGTTAAGGTGAATAATGAAATAACTAAAAGCTTAAGTTATGAAATTGACCTAATATAGAGTGTTAAAAGAAGTGAGACAATTCTCAAAATAAACTTAATCTATTATGTCAAAAATACTCACATAAGAGGGGTCTAAAGTCCGTTAGACAAGTCTCACTCGCACCATAATGATAAATCAAGACATAAGTTCATATTCATCAAGTAAAGAAAGGGGTGACCAGTCATCCATAGAGTTAAGCAAAACCTCATAACTAGAAGCAAACTTCCATAATGTTTGAGTAACCTCTAAAAGATAACAAGATAAAATAGATCCGATCTTAGCAACGATAGACTAACAATGAGCTTGTGCCAACACATGTAAGTCTCACGAGATGAGATCACCACCCAGGTGGACCAGGGTCTCCGTATGTCTCCTAGTCTTCGAACTATGTTGCCAGTAGAGGGGGCATAACTAGTGGATGCCGCCCACTAAGAATGCTAGCAAGTTCGATTTTACCTTGGCTGGTGATTCCACCTCTTTTCGGTGTGGGAGAGACACCGGATTTCACGTTTAGCTCACATGATCTATGTCGGTTATAGCTCAGGAAAGTATTCAGATCAGCCGTCAACCCCTCTTTCGGTGTGGGGAAGACACAGACATGGTATCGCCTAAGCCGGTGAACCCTCCTTTTCGGTGTGAGGTAGAACAGAACTTGGTTCACCTTAACCGGTGAATCACCTCTTTTTGGTGTGGGGGAGACACTAGATTTCATGTTAGCTCGCATGATCTACTTCCACTAATGCTAAAAGAATTCTTTAAGAGAGTAAGAAATAATAAAGTAGCATGTTCAAAGTCATCAACCGAGCAAAGAAGTAGAATCATAAGTTCACATTGAAATAAGTAAAGTAAGAGCTTAAAGAACATCAATCGTTAGTGTTTGATAAGAATAGGGTCTTAACAAGTTAGTGGCTTGAGACAATAATGGAGTATGGATTATGCCCCAAAGATTATTACATTAGGCTAACAACCAATTAATGGGCATAGCCAATAAAGATTGTCGTATAATATATTTATCCACATTCAACATGACTAAAGACATCTAGCTTGTAAGTAATGTGGCCAAATCATTTCTTTAGTCTTGTGAGTTGCTTACTCGATTCGTTGTAGGTATGGGACTACAATGAATCATTGCACTTTTAAGTAAAACATAGGATCAAAGGAGATCATTGAACTACGAAACAGAAAGAAGAAAAAGAGTGAAAATAATCTAAGTATGAGATAACTCTCGGCCTAAGGAGCAAAATAATTAACGTTTGTTTAAGTTGTTCTAAAATTATGTTCATGATTCCAAGGTCTTATGTTCATATAGAAAATGATTTGTGTGCCTTAATTGCATGAGAACATGTCATATTCATAGCATGAATCACGATTAATGAATTAAGAAAGTAAGTGACTTAACTTTCCAGAAACGATATGTTGCTTTAGGAAGAGCTTTCCTTGTTCATGCATAGTCCTTATGTGTTTATGTGCATACACCAATATTTAGTAAAAATGTGTACTAACCCCATATATTATTACTATTTTTGTAGGCGCTGGTTCTCAATATGGTTGAAGTTCGACGCAGCGGTTAAAATTAGCGATCACCAGACTTTGGTAGGTCCTATTGAGTTCGAGGATGCTACACTTTATTATTATAGCTTAGTACATTAGATATAGCTAGTGACTACTGTCCCTAGCGTTTCCTTTAAAGTATTAGTTCAAGAGTTTGTAGTAAGGCCAATTGGCGAACTATTATTATTACTATTACGATCATTTATTTCAATTATTTAATCTTTAATAGATGGTTGTTTAGTTTGATCTATTAGAATACCACTTTTATGCAGTACTATATGAAGTCTATGTATACTTCGATAAGTATTAAAAAGTTTTAAATTTTCCGCAAATTTAACTGTATGATTGTGATGAAAGCTAAGAAGAGGCTTGTCTAAAACCTCTGAAAGGTTAACGACACCGATCGTATTTGGATTCCAGAATCCGGGTGTGACATTGGAGTTTAGGATTTGGGGTTTAATATCTATGGTTTAGTGTTTAATGTTTGTTTTTTTGTGTTTTGGGCTTGTGGTTTAGGATTTAGGGTTTAGGGTAATGGTTAGGGATAGGGTTAGGGTTAGGATTAGAGTTCGGGTTAGGTTTGGTGTTTGCATTTTTTTTTAAGTTTTAGGTTTTGTGTTTTCGGATTTGTAGTATAAAATCTATGGTTTAGTTTTTAATGTTTGGGTTTTGGTATTTTGGGCGTGGTGCTTTGAATTTATGATTTAGGGTTAGGGTTAAGGTTAGGGTTAGGGTAAGAGTTAGGGTTAGGGTTTAGTTTTTTTTTAGGTTTTAGGGTTTGTGGTTAGGATTTGAGGTTTAAAATCTATGATATAGTGTTTAATATTTGTGTTTTCATATTATGGACTTGTTTTCGCGATAAATGACTAATCTGATTGCAAATTTGGAACCTCAGTTCAGGATTAAGAAATACATTAAAGCAAAATGACCCTCTTAATCATCCACAAATCCATGATCTGAAATTACAGTTTTCAATTATTTAGCTCTTTTATCATTAAAGCCTAATGTGTAACATTCCAGAAAATGTACTTGTCTAGTGAAGATCCTATTAGGTTTTAAGAATATGTATTGGGGTGCATAGGCATCCCAATGCCCAATATTTAGTATTATTGGGCATGTTAGAGAATATTGGCTTAAGGGTGTTAGCCAATTTCTATGTATACACAAGTAACTTATAACTTAAAAATACACTTTGATGTTAAAATGCTCCAATCCAAGCTTGTTTAGGAATTGTACCTGCAATAAAGACCCTAAGCTAAAATTATTATTTTCATCGCTTACACACATCAGGTACGATACATCCAAGTGTCAAGCCTAGGTAGCATAACACATGATCATTTAAAATGATCATGTAGATTAAGTAGTGCCCAAGGACATAGTGAGGATCCTTTGACAAGAAGTGAACTTTCCTGAATGCACGGTTAGGAAAATGCACCGCAACACATGTGCAAGACATGTGCTACCGACCGAGATACCAAGCCCAACCAATTCGGTTAGTGCGGTTAGGGGATAGGCACACGTCGGGTCAAGCCATGTGGGCCGAGCTTCCTATCCAATCCTAGGTTATAACTAACTTACCTAACTAGATAACTAACCTAGGACTAACTAAAATAAACTAACTAGTGTGCCCGAAATCCTAAGACCTAACCGGGTGACACTAGCCGAGTAGCTAACTAATGAAAATCCTAGTACCTAACCTATGATGGTCCAAAGGGGTTGGTTATGGTCCTAGTGAATTAGGGGTACTTTAGTAATTACCCTAGGTCACTTAATTATTTAAATTAGCAACTTAATTAATTAATTCAAATTCATGGTCAAATCCGAGACCCTTAGCAAATTTTCAGAATTTGGCTAACTGAAATGCTCTCCTATTTTTAGTCAATTTTAAAGAGGTGTTTTGGTAATTTAAGTGGAGGGTATTTTGGATAATTCATGGAACGACTATATATTGATATTAGGTCAGTTTTAGACCACTTTTACACGTCCCAAATCAGATCAAACGAAATTTCTCTCAATCTCTCAAGAACACTCTCTTTTCCAAACTCCATTGAAGAAGAAGAAAATCTTAAGGAAGAAGACGAAGGTGTCGAAGTTTCCAATGAGATTTTCGTGGATTCTTCATCTATAAGGTATGGGTTTTTCACTCTTGGTATTCCTTCCCTCGAGAGGTCATTTCAAGATAAGTTTTCAAGAACTTCAAATACTAGGGGTTTTACTCTACAAAATGGATTTTCTTCCTAACCCTAGATTTATGATTTTCAATGAAAAGTAAACATTTTCTATGTTTAATTTCGCATGAATTGTTGAGTAATTGATTGGTAATGTTTGAATGTCGTGTTATACATGATCTTTCTCTAAGTGATAGTTTCGAATGGGTTGTTTATGGTATTTGATAATGTGTAAACGTTAGGATTAGAATTAAGACTTGAATGAACCCTTTAACGACATGTTTACCTTCTCCTACGCTATGAATTGATCTTGTACATGATTTGATGAGTTGTTATTGATTATGCAATTGAATATTTCACTATGTATGATTATGAATATTGCATGATGAATAAGATTCTTGGAAGCAAGAGGTAAGTCTTCTAAGTGTGATTGTTCTCAATGTTTATGTTAGCCTATAATTATGATGCTATGATTACGAAAGGAATATATGATGTTTCTATGTGAATATGCTGGGCTATGAACATGTAAATTGTAAGATCATGATAAGAATACGAAAATTCTAGTTATGATATCCCTTGTATGCTTTACACAAGGTGATTATGTTATGTTAATCTCACATATGAAGTGTTATGATGAAAGAAAATTCTCATCTAATCTAAAAAAAGCTTATGATCATGTTATGCAATGAGATAATTTCCTATGACCTATGATAAGTTTATGATAAAAGACAACTTAAAGGTTATTCAAATAAGGGACTTAAGCTAAGCACTGATGAACTAGATATGAGAAGTGTCCCTTCCCTAGTTTGAAGGTAGGTTCACAATGATTCTCATACGATTGAGGCTTCCATGTAATTTGGAACTATGGGTCTCTAATACATCTCCTAGTTCTTGAACAATATTTTCACTATACGATACTAGATAGTGGATCCCCCTAGAAAGCTATGTCATGTTAGGTTCTACTTTGGTCGGTAGACCACCTTCTTTCGGTGTGGGGTTTGATGACATCGGATTCCATGTTTAGCTCACATGGTCTATGTCGGTTGATGCGAATGTTCCCTCATGTAAAATGAAAGTCAAGTAAATGAGCGTTGACTAGGGTGACTTGAGGAGTATACTTAGTATAGGTAGGGGTATGGGACTCTACCTGTACATTGCACAAGTTTACTCTAAGGGAAGTCCTAGGAGATTGTTCTTATGTAATATGATAACATGAAAGATATATGTTTATGATGCATGATGTTTATGAATATGTTATTGAGTTATATTTTTATATAAAGTGATGACTACTTATGTTACAAGTTACATGAAGAAAAGCTTTACTTATGGGCTCCTATCTTATCTACTTGGTTTTGTGGGGTTATGGAGCTTCACATGACCATTGCACTCATAGATTGGGGATGGGATAATTGGAAAGTGTTTTGTATGTTATGTTATGTGAACTAATGAATGTGAAAGGTTAATATGTCTTCAATTATGATCATGCTTTAAGTTTGATGAAATCCTTAACTTGTATATGATATATGATATGTGCATTGAAGACTTTCATATGACTTAGCATGTTTTCTAAAGAGATGATAAATTATCCTTTTTCATGCATGTCCCTATATGTTATGTGCATATACCCATACTTAGTACATGTGGCATACTAACCCCATTACTTTATATTACTACAACTGTAGGTTCTGGCTATTGAAGTTAATGAGGTCGATTTGAAGAAGTTTGGAACTCGTTCTCCAAGTCTCGGTAGGTCCTTATGTTTGGGACACTACCATTTCAATTTCCAGCTTTATGAATACATTAGTAGAATTTTAAGAGTATTAGATTTCCATTTATGTTCTTTGGATTCTTTTATATTAAGGCCTATATGGCATATTGACTATTATTGGCTAAGTCCAGACTTGCACTCTTAGATGGTTTCTATATATGTGAGACAATTTTAGAATATTGTATGTCTTTATGAATCTTAAGTATGAAGTCTAAGTATACTTTAATAGTATGTTAAAATTTTTAAGTTTTTCGCAAATTTTATTGATCACATGTTATGATGAATGTTAAGGGCTTGTCTGAGTCCTCTGAGAGGAAGACGACGCCGGTCTCATCCGGGGTCTAGCATCCGTGTGTGACACAGTGCATCCAACACCTTATAATCTGGTGATCCTTTTTGTGCCCACACTCTAAGGAACACATGAGTAGTTGGAATCTCCCCACAGTTACCAGATTTAAGTTTTTCAACAAACGCCCAAATCAAGAGCCTTTTCCGCAGCTTCAGTCAAAGGAGGTTCCTTGGGACTTCAATAGTAGAAGTCCACTTTTCCAAGTATTTTGATAGTTTCTTCATGAAATTTCAAGAGAGTTATATTGTTTGCCCTCAAATATTTGAAGCAAAATTTGTCGCTTCAATCAACATCCCTTGAATAAGATCTTCTGTTCAAGTAATACAATATTTAAGTTTTCTTTTTCCAGTTCAGCCATAGTAAATGATTTTACCGATTTTTCTAACCATTTAGAAAATTTCTCTATTGGTAATGTAGGATTCGGCTTCCCACGGGGAAGGACGAAAGAGACATTTTTTCTAATGGTGTACCATTTTGACAAAAAATTCTTGAAATTATTGGACTGAAGAGAGAATTTGATTGGAGTACCAAGCCATTGACACTGAAGATTTTTCAGTTCTAATGTTTTCTTCCAGAGAAATGAATCGGGTCCTCTGCAATTCAGCTTGTTGATGCTCTTAGGGATATGGTTTATAGGTATTAGGGTTTGGGGTTTAGGACTTGAGGTTTAATATTAATGGTTTATTTATTAATGTTTGGGTTTTTGTATTTTGGGCTTGGTGTTTAGGGTTTAGGGTTCAAGGGTTTAAAGGTGAAGGATAGGGTTAGGGTTAGGGAAGGTTTAGGTTTTTTTTAGGTTTTAGAGTTTGCTGTTTATGAATTGAGGTTTAATATCTACAGTTTAGTGTTGAATGTTTGGGTTTCAATATTTTTTGCTTGGGGCTTATAATTTAGGGTTTACGGTTAGGGTTTAGTTTTTTATTGGGTTTTAGGGTTTGGGGTTTAGGATTTGGGATTTAACATGTATGGTTTAGTGTTTAATGTTTTGGTATTGGTATTGTTAGCCTGAGGTTTCGGGTTTATGGTTTAGGTTAGGGTTAGGGTTAGGGTTTAGTTTTTTTTTAGGTTTTATGGTTTCTTGTTTAGGATTTGAGGTTTAAAATTTATGATTTAGTGTTTAATGTTTAGGTTTTCATATTTTGGACTCGGTTTTAGTGTTTAGGGTTTAAGGTTAGGGTTAGGGTTAGGGTTAGGGTTAGGGTGTATTTTGTTTTATAGGGTTTAGGGTTTATCATTTAAGGTTTAATATCTAGGTTTAGTGTTAAGTTTTTGGGTTTCGGTATTTTGGGCTTGGCGTTTCAAGTTTATTGTTTAGAGTTAGGATTAGGGTTAAGGTTAGGGTTAGGGTTAGGGTTAATTGGTTTTTTAGGTTTTAGGGTGTAGGGTTTAGGATTTGACGTTTAATATCAATGGTTTAGTGTTTAATGTTTGGGTTTTGGTATTTTGGGCTTGGGGTTTAGGTTTAAGGTTTAAGGGTGAGGTTTAGGGTTATGGTTAGGGAAGGTTTAGGGTTTTTACGATTTTAGGGTTCAGGGTTTAGTATTTGAAGTTTAATATCTAGAATTTAGTGTTTAATATTTGGGTTGCAATACATTTAGCTTAGGTTTTAGAGTTTAGGATTTAGGGTTAGTGTTAGGGTTAGGTTGTAGTTTTTTTTAGGTTTTAGGGTTGGGAGTTTAGGATTTGGGGTTTATTATCTATAGTTTACTATTTAATGTTTGGGTTTTAGTATTTTGGGCTTGGGGTTTATGGTTTAGGGTTAGGATTAGAGTTAGGGTTAACTTAGGGTTAGGGTTAATATTAGGGTTAGGATTAGGGTTTAGGATTTGGGGATAAGTATTTGAGTTGTAATATCTATGGTTTAGTGTTGAATATTAGGGTTTTGTATCCGGGATTTGGGTTTAAGGTTTAGGCTTTAGGGTTAGGGTTAGGGATAGGGTTAGGATTCGAGGTTTGGTTAGGGATAGGGTTAGGATTCGAGGTTGGTTAGGGATAGGGTTTAGGGTTTTCTTAAGGTTTTACGTTTTGGGGTTTATGATTTGTTGTTTAAAATCTATGGTTTGGTATTTAATATTTGTCTTTTGGTATTTTTTTCTTGGGGTTTAGGGTTTAGGGTTAGGGTAAGGGTTAAGATTAGGTTTAGGGTTAGGGTTAGTGTTATGGTTAGGGTTTAGGGTTTTTCTTAGATTTTAGGGTTTTTGTTTTAGGATTTTTTTGTTAAAAATCAATGATTTAGTGTTTAATGTTTGGGTTTTTGCATTCTGGACTAAGGGTTTAGGGTTTAGGGTTTAAGGTTAGGGTTAGGGTTAAGGGTAGCTTTTTTTTAGGTTTTAGCATTTGATGTTTAATATCTATGGTTTAGTGTTTAATGTTTGGGTTTTGGTATTTTGGGCTTGAGGTGTCTCGTTTAGGGTTTAGGGTTAGGGTAAGGGTAAGGGTTAGGGTTTAGGTATTTTTTTTGGTTTTAGGTTTTTGGGTTAATGTTTGAGGTTAAATATGAATGGTTTAGTGTTTAATGGTTAGTATTTGGTATTTTGGGCTTGGGTTTAAGGGTTTAGGGTATAGAGTTTAGGGTTTTATAGTTAGGTTTAGTGTTTAGTGGGTTTTTAGGTTTTTGGGCTTGGGTTTTAGAATTTGAGGTTTAATATCTATGATTTTCTTAATCTATGGGTTTTTGTTTTTTTGGCATGGTGTTTAGGGTTTAAGTTTTTTTGGGGGGTTAAAGGTTTAGTAGAAAAGTGTACAAGGTTCAGGTTAGGGTGAGGGTTAGAGTTAGTGTTTGGATTTTTTTAGGTTTTAGGGTTTGGGTTTAGGATTTGTAGTTCAATATTTATGGTTTAGGGTTTAATTTTTGTGTTTTTTTATTTTTTTTATTTATTGGAATGACCCTTGTGGTGGGTCAGGGGCTGAGCAACACCCCCAGGCCTTATCCTTTCACAAAATAAATTTGTACACGAAGGGAGACTTGTCCTTACCTTAATACCTATGATGGGTCAAATGATCAAACCTACTAAGGTTATTTAATTTAGCCTTACGATATGTATATATTCTAAAATAAATTCTAGAATACAATAAACAAGGGAGACTCTCCCCTTACAATTGGATATGTAAAACTTAACTATGTTCTAAACAATATTTACATATAGAAATAAGATTACATAAATGTTAGAACATACATTTGAATTTGAAATATTACAAACAATCTGCCAGTAAGTTCTTCAAGTATGCTCTTTAATCCTGTTAGGCTTCTTTCCTCTAAAATTTTCCATACCAAGCTTTTCCAAAATGTAGCTTCCTTTGATTAACCCCACTAGTTGATGTTGAGTGTAAAATTGTTGTATAATGTCATGTCTATGACTCCATTTTAATAGTAGATTTGTTGTTACATTGACATCTCGATATATATGACTGTATCTGAAAAAATCTAGTTTACCTGAAATTTGTTGGATTGTCTGGACATCCTGCCTGCTTCTCCATGGAATGGTAATTGTATTATTGATCCTTTGCTTAGTAATTCTGAATCCACCTCTAGAATAACACGTTTACATCCATGTTGTTCACACCAATAAATCCTTGCAATGGTGCCTTAATCTTGGCAGTGTTATTCGTACCGAAACCCAAGGGAATGGAAAATGCATAGACTAGTTTACCTTGATTTTCCCTTAAAGTACCTCCCCCTCCAATTCTACCTGGATTGTGCATAGCACTACCATCCGTATTCAGATTGTATGTATCCATTGGAGTTTTTTTCCATTGTACCATTGTGACCTTATGTTGTTGTTTGCATTGTTCAATTAAACTGATCAGTCCTTCCAAATCATGAGGCCATTGGATACTAGGAAAGGATACTATTAATGTCTGTTTGATGTCTCTTAGTATTGCATAATGTACTCTATGAATACTTGATTTTTTACCTCTATACTTCATTGCACACATGTTTTTCCACAATTTCCAACAAATAATATTAGGTAATACTTTATAGAATTTTTTGTACCTCTTTCTGATTTTGAAGGCTTGACCACTGCATTAGCAAACTCCTCAAATCACTACTGCTGTGTTGTATGCCCACCAGTGCTGAATGTTTATGACAAAAGTATTTAGAAAATTGTCCATTCACTAAAATGTGGTTGATTTCATCCTTCTCTAGTCTATGACAACAATAATAATATGTAGCATCATTTCCAAAAGAGGTAATTTTTTCATTAGTAGGTAATTTCCCCCTCAAATCTCTCCAAAGATTGAAGGAGATTTTGAAGGTAAATTTTTATGCCAAATCATTTTATTAATAGGATCTTTAATATGTTTTTTCCTTATATTTTCCCAGGCACTAGATATAGAGAAGTAACCATTTTCAGCAGGTATCCTATTAGCAGTGTCAGGCCTGCCTTCCTGGTACTGGATATTGGTACTAAGTATGATGTGAACTAATAAGGGAGGGGCATGTAATCTAATCACCCTTTATTTCCAACGTCCAGATTCAAAAAAATAAGAGACTTTGATGTTATTCAAACTTGAGGTATTGCTGCAATACTTAGCTAAAGGCCCATCCCAAAGCAAATTATCCTACCAAATACTACAAGTCCCTTAATGAATATTCCAAGTAATATGACATTCTGCAGCCTCCCTATTTCTAGTAAGATACCTCCAAACCATTAATTGACCATTATCAAATTTTTTTGCTACTATGTTAGCTCTTTGATAGTATTTAGACTTCAAAAATGAACCCCACAGAGAATGTTTTGTTCTTAATTCCACCATTGTTTATATTGGAAAGAAATACAAATATCTTCCAATAATCATACCCCAATACCCCCTTCATCAGTAGGATATCCTAAAGTTTCTCATGATGCCCAATGATACTTTTTATTTTCCTTTTCAGCCCGTGAAAAGAAGTCAGCAATTACATTTTTAATGTATTTCAAAGTTTTCTTAGGAGGGGATATTGCAGCCATAGTATGAATAGATATAGATTGTAAAACATGTTTAACTAAAGTAATTTTACCTCCAAAACTTAAAATTTTTGATTGCCAAACAGTGATTCTCTTAATTACTTTATCCACAAATTCTAAATATTAAATAATCATTTCTCTCCTTATGTATAAAGGACAACCTAAATACTTAATAGGACTATCTTTCCTACTAAAACAAATCTCCTCTTTAATATTAGCAACAATATCATCATGAGTATGTTTAGTCACCATAAAAAAACTTTTATCTTTATTAAGCAATTGATCAGAAACTTTTTCATAAGCAGAAATGTCCATCATTATAAGTTGTAAAGAGATTCTCATAGTAGAAGTAAAAATGATTATATCATCCACAAAACATAAATGATTAATTTGAGGCCCCTTACCCTCCATACGAAAACCCTTATATAAAACATTTTGGTTTAAAAGATTAAGCTGTCTAGATAATAATTTAGCACCGAAAATGAATAAAGATGGAGATAAAGAATCACCTTGATTAAGCACTCTAGTGGAATGGAAAAAACCATGTCTTTTGCCATTTATTACTATAGAGTACCAATTATTACTCATTATTCTCCATACTCTATCAATTAATATCTCCCCAAACCCATCTGTCTCAAGACCAGAAAAGTATAAGACCAAGACACAATATCATATGCTTTGACCATAACTAACTTAATTACTACATTAGTTCCTTCATTAGGTTGTTTAATACCATGGATCATCTCTTGAGCCAACATTATATTCTCAGAAATACTCCTACCCCTTACAAAACCAGATTGATTAAGTGAAATAAGATTAGGTAAAATAGGATTTAATCTAGTACTCATGATTTTAGAGATGATTTTATTAGAGAAATTACTAATACTAATAGGTCTATAGTCTTTAAGCTTATTAGGATGTTCTGTTTTAGGAAGCAAAATCAAGAAAGAGTGAGTCATCTGTTTAGGCATGTCTTGACCACTAAAGAAAGATTGAACTGCAGTAAGAAAATCAAATTGAATTATTTCAAAGTAGGTTTGATAAAATTTTCCTCCTATTCCATCTGGACCAGGAGCTGAATTAGGATTCATACCAAACACTACTTTTCTTTATTCTTCGCATGATTTCCAAGATTAGGTTTTGTTCGTGAGTAATCAGATTTGGAATGCATTGTAAGATCTCCTCATTGATTCTATTGTTATTACCAGTGAAGATGTCTTGAAAATAATTTGATGTTTCTGTAGCAATTTCTTCATCTGCCTGTACCCAATCCCCTGAGTCTGTTAAGATTTTATGCATAAGCATTCTTCTCCTTTTCCCTCTTAAAACAACATGAAAATACTTAGAATTTGTGTCACCCTGTTTTAACCAATGAATCTGACTTTTTTGTTGTAACAGGGAATGCTCAATTTTTAAATGCCTTATATATTCTGCATTAATACTATGCAATTTAGCCCTATTGTATTTAGTATTAGCATTAAGCAGATTATCTTCAGCTTTCTTTACTAAATCCTCATACTCTTTTATTTTCGCAAAAAAATTTCCAAACTCATTCCTTGACAAAACACTTAAAGTAGTAGAAAGTCTCTTCATTTTTGTATGAAAAATCCACATAGGGTTACCAGTTGCTTTTGTTTTTCAACAACTTTCCACAGTAGCTAAAAAGGAAGAATTTTCAGTCCAATAATTAAGAAATTTAAAGTATTTGATTACCTGTTCTAATCTAATACTCATTTCTAGAAGTAAAGGACAGTGATCAGATCCAACTAATGGTAAATGATTGATAGTAGTTTGAGGCATTTTATATAAACCACTTGTCATTTACCATAGCTCTATCTAATATTTTCCAAATTCTAGCTCCCTCCTCTCTTTGATTACACCAAGTAAGAGGCTGGCCATGGTATCCTATATCCACCAATCCACATTGTTCAATAATACTAATAAATTCAAAACTCTTATTCATGTTATATTCCCTACCTTTTAAATTTTCATTAGTAGATGAAATAACATTAAAATCACCAATCACACACCAAGGCAAATTATTATCAGCATAATGTAGAAACTTATCCCATAAATGTCTCTTAAGTAGTCTTTACATTTAGCATTCACATAAGTAACAAGAAACATATATGTACACTCTAAATGATTAATTTCACAAGGAATGTGCTGATCATGCGATTCCACCACTTTATAAGTTACATCACAAGTCCAAAACAACACGATTTTATTATTAACATTGCAATGAGCATGATCCATCTGTAATTGAGTCATAAAGAATCTAATCTGTGACTGATTTTCAAAAGGTTCCAACACATCAATCATAGTTAAAATATGAAGTTTTTTAAGTTTTTGCAACATTTCCAAAGCACCTAGAGTATTTATACTCCTAGCATTCCAACATATGACGCTAATCATCAAACACCTCTACTCCTAGACCTATTGTGTGGTCTGTTAACACTATCATTTTTATTTTTTCTAGATTCTTTTCTACCTCTAGGAGACAATCCATACTTTCCATTAAATTCCTGAGCCTCTTCATGATTGTTACTGTGTAGCCTAGGTCCACTTTGAGGTTGTTGATCTGAATTAATTTCTTGGTCTAACTCATCACCCTCCTCCAAAGATTGAGTATCTTCATCAGACTCTTCCTCAGAGTTGGGTGCCCCAAATTCATCAAAATCATCATCCTTTTCTATTTCTACAGAATCATGACCTTTTTCTTTATGTTATTTTTTCTTAAATGCCTCTATTCTCTTTTTACGTAGTCTAAATTGAGATTTATTTTTACTAGGTTCATCAGGAGGTTCATTATATTCAATGTTACTGTGTTGACAAACATTCTCATCCACTTGGTCCATCTTGCCTTTCCCTTTGGATAACCTGACCTCACTGTCTCTTTTCTCCTGACCAGTTCCAACCTCACCTCCATCAGCTACACCAACATTTTCAATAATTTAGTAATGGGTATAGGGGTTGGAAGCATTGAGTCATTACCTGAGTGAATTGTATCAACTACTTGTGCTAAATTATTATCTCTTGTAAGTTCAGCATGCCTTCTGATAACATGAGTTTCCCCTAGTTGTTGTTTTGTAACTTGCTCCCTGGTATTATTCCTTCTTTCCATCACTACATGTTTCTGCAGTTGATAATGATTTTTTGCTCCACTTGAAGTCTGAGCAGTATGCATCTCCAATTCTTCAGAAATTAATGGTTGTTCCTGCACTTCCAAATCTATATAAGTATTTTTAGTGGTAATAATATTTATACCTTTTTGTGTACTTGCCGGTTCTTGGTGTTGATTAGCATTTTTCCTCCTTTGCATCTGCAATGGTTCTTTTTGATTAACCTGTCTTTGTTGTTGTTCTCATGGGATATTATGTTGATTACTATCATCCTCCCTTCTGCCTGCTGGATTAGACTCAAGTACCTGCAATGTTATAGTGTACTTTTTTCCATCACTTTCCTTCTTTTGTTATCTTCATCCCTTTTTTTGATTATACAATTAATTTCCTTATGTCCTTGATGTTTACAGTAAAAGCAACAATCAAGAATGTTATCATATTCAATTTTCTGCCACCTCCCATCATTAATATCCTCCCCAATATATCCCATCCAAATGTAAGGGGGTCTCTCTTTGGTAAGATCTACATGAACTTTAAATCGAACTTGACTACCCCTAGTTATACTATTAGAAACTGAATCTAAATAAAGGACTCTTCCTATAGGTGATACCAAACTAGTGATGAATTCTTTATTATATCAATGCCATGGTAATTCAGGCAAAGAAATCCGTATTAGGACAAGAAGAGTTTCTTTAGCTGGCTTAAAATTGTGTGTCCAAGCCTGTATTCTCATAACTTGTCCAGCTAGCCATCCTTTATAGGGTCCACACCATATTGTAATCTAGCTCATTATCAAGATCAATATAAACATGTATAGAATTGAAGAGAGCTATTTTAACTCTCCGGGATAGTTGAGTTTGAAGAATAAAGTTCTTCTTAATAAGTTCCACTCTAGGCATTGTGTTTACAAATTTACAAATTAAAGTGAAATTACAAGAAGAATCTAAATCTTTAACTATTTCTTCCTTCACATAGAGAACAACAGTAAGCCCTTGTTTAGTAGTGATTTCTGGTTCAGTAAGCTTAATACAAATTTCGTTTTTTGACTGGTTGAATCTAAGCGTATCAGCATAAGTTTTTAACAGTATATGGTGCAGGTTCTGGAGTTTGATCTTTCTTTGGAAAATTAGCAACATTAACAGGATTCTGTTCTATTCTATCAGTAGCAGCCTTAGTCACATTTCAATCAAAATTCATAGAAATTTTAGGAAAATGTGTTTGATAGTTAGTTTCATTCAACCTGTTATCTTCCACACCTAAATCCTTAGAATTTCTAGCATTAATATTCAATTTACGATCGACATTACTAGTAAGTGTAGATACAGTATATTGACCTGAATGAGCAGTAGCTATGCTTTGTGTTTTTTATTGATTGAATGGTTCGTGACCAACAAGATGACCTGCTTTGTTTCCTTGTGTTGATTCACCAAGCTGTGTATTGGGAAAAATTGACTTATTGAAACTTCTATGAGCTTGATGTTCCTCCCTTAGTTGTTCTTGGTCAAGAGTTTTCATGTATTGTCAGCTTCCATTGGGTTTTTAGTAGATTGATCCTCAAGAACGGGGGAATAAACTACACACACATTTTTCCTTTGATTCTTTTCCAAGATAGATCGATTTTCCTCTCTATTTTCCGGTGCATGTATCCCTTCCATTGATTGTGAACTTCGCGCAGCTGAATTTGAAGCTTCTAGACTGCGATTCTCAGGCGACATTATCCCTTCCCTTGATTTTGAGCTTCGCCTAGCTGAATCAGTAAGTTGAAGACCACGATTCACATCGCTTTCATCGTGATTTAGAGAAGAATTAGATTTTTGACGTCGATTCAGAGAAACATCCTCAGGATCCCGATTATCATAGACCTTTTAACCAGATTTTCTTACTGATTCCATAGAAACATCTTCGTCCCCCATCTGAGACACATTGTGAGTTGATTTTGAGCCCGATTCCAAATGTAACGATTGTTGATTCAAAGTGCAATTCAATTGCCCTGTGTCCGGAGGATTGAATCGATTATCTGTCTATATTATTCAATCAATTCACATGAATTAATTAGCCAGATGCTAATTTGTGAGACAATCTTGAATAATTTTTAGAGAGAGAAGTTTTGCCAAGAGAGAGAATTTTCAGATTCGTCTTTGGCATTTTTCAATTTTGGTCTTGGAGTTAAGCGTTTAGGGTTTAGGGTTAGGGTTAGGTTAGAATTGAGGTTTTCATTTTAGGTTTTAGGGATTGGGGTAAATGATTTGATGTCATATATCTATGGTTTAGTGTTACATGATTCGATTTCGGTATTTTGGGCTTTGGTTTTAGGGTTTAGTATTTAGGATTAAGGTAATGGTTAGGGTTTCATGTTTTTTAGGTTTTTGGGTTTAGGATTTGAGGTAAAATGTCATTGGTTTAGTGTATAATATTTGGGTTTTGATAATTTTTGTCTTGGGGTTTAGGGTTTAGGATTTAAGGGTTTAAGGGTTAGGGTTAGGGAAGGTTTAGGGATTTTTTTAGTTTTTATGGTTTGGGGTTAAGTATTTGAGGTTTAATATCTACGGTTTAGTGTTTAATGTTTGGTTTTTGTTATTTTTGTCTTGGGGTTTAGAATTTAGAGTTTAGGGTTAGGGATTAGTTTTTTTTTAGGTTTTAGGATTTGGGGTTTAATATCTATTGTTTAGTTTTTAAGGTTAGAGTTTTTGGATTTTGCGTTTTGGATTTAGGGTTTAGGGTTTATCGTTAGGGTTAGGGTTAGGTATAAGGTTAGGGTTTAGGTTTTTTTAAGGTTTTAAATTTTTGGGTTTAGGATTTCTGTTTTAAAATCTAAGGTTTAGTGTAAATGTTTGGGTCTTTGTATTTTGGGCGGTTTCGGGTTTATGGTTTATGGTTAGGGTTACGTTTTAGTTTTTTTTAGGGTTTAGGTTTTGTGGTTTTGGATTTGAGGTTTATAATCTATGGTTTAGTGTTTAATGTTTGTATTTGTATTTTTTACTTAGGATTTAGGGTTTAGGGTTAGGGTGTAGGTTCTTTTTAGGTTTTAGAGTTTAGGATTTAGCATTTGAGGTTTAATATCTATGGTAGTGTTTAATGTTTCGGTTTTTGTATTTTGGGTTTGAGGATTCGGGTTTATTGATTAGGGTTAGGGTTAGGGTTAAGATTAGGGTTAGGGTTAGGGTTAGGTAAAGGTAAGATTTACGGTTTTTTTAGGTTTTAGTCTTAAGTTTTAGAATTTTAGGTTTAATATCATTGGTTTAGTGTTTAGTGTTTGGTATTTTGGTATTTTGGCCTTGGGGTTTAAGGTTTAGGGTTTGATAACAACATAGATAGAATGGATTGCCAAAAGCTTTAGAGAAGCTTGATGGACACAAAATGAAGAAGTACAATGAGTGGAATGTCCATATAATTTAAGAGAAAGAAGAAAGAGGTCATTTGTTCAAATGTTCATCTCATTATTTTCAAGAATTCACAAAAGAAGACAAACAAACAAGGACCTTACCTCATTACGGGTAAAATTGTCAAAGAAGTGACTTCTTTATTTTATTAGTATAAATAGTAGCTTATTTTATTTTGGAAGACTTAGATGGATTTAGATTATATGGATAATGAAGGTTAAATGAACAAACTCTTTTAAGAGTGTAGTTTAAGGGTGGAATCCCTTTAGGTTAGCTTAGCTACGTGTTGCTTAATGTAGATTAGTGATGGGTGGATTCTCATTGGTTATTTAGGACTTATTAACCTTGATTTCACTTGATATTTCTCATTTGTGGTTTTCAATTTGAGTTATTTCTTTTTGAATTCAAGTTTCAGTTCTTCCTTGGTTGGTTGTTATAAATTATTGGGTTTTGTTCTCTAAGTTGAAGGGTAGAAAATCCTAAATTTTGAACCAATTTCAAGTTGATTTGAATATATTGGGATTTAGTGTATGTTCTTGGTGTTCTTGATAATCTTCAAGTTGTTCTTAAAGAAGAAGAAGAAAGAAAGTACATTTGATCTAATATTCGCAAGTCAAACTCGGTCAAAGTGTTTATTGGTCTATTTTTGGAAATTCCAAACAAAAAAATATCAAAAAAAAATTGAATTTCAAAAAAATTAATTAATTTCCAAATGGACATCCACGTCAGCAATCAATGATCAAAGTCAACCGTTTACTACTGAGTCAGCAGCCACAGGGCGCCAACCATCGGACAACACATAATCTTCCAGCGCCAACAAGGCCTAGATGCCTAGTCAGCGCGTGGGGCTCAGTTTCAGAGGCTGAAAATTGAAGGTTTTGACTTGAAAGCCCAAAAATATTACAAGTATGAGAAGTTTTTTAGACCTAGAAATTTTTCCAAGTGTCCAAACTTCGTGATTTTTTATTTATTTATCATTTTTCCCTTTAATTCCCCAACTTATTAACAATTAATTAACATCTTTAATTACTTGTTAACTAGTTTTAATCATCCAATCAACGTCTTACAATTGATGAACTTTTTTGAGCCTTAAAATTCTTCTAAGTGTCAAAATTCACTTCCTCTTCTTACAAAACTCATTTTAATTCTATTTTCAACTATTTAACAATTAATTAACATCTTTGATTACTTGTTAACTAGTGTTTGATCATCAAACCATTTCTTTGATTCTTCAAATTAAGTAACAAGTAGTAATGTTTCTACTTTTGTTACTGTATTTATTTTGAGTCTGAATCTTTTGCTACTTCTTTCTTCTAATTTTCTCATCTTAATTCATTTATAATCTTCTTGATTCAAATCCTTAAGATTTTTTTGTCATCGTTCGTTCAAGAGTCACAAGAATCCACTGCACCACAAAGAATTAGTGATCTTGTGAATTGATTGGGCAAAGGTAGTTCTTTATCAACTTTGGAAAGACGCTATAGGAAGGTGAGTGTGAGATAAAATATGAAAGGTGTGTGGAATTTTTCAACTAACCTTGTTTGTTAAGTTTTTTAGGTACCCATGGTGATTACAAAGAAGAATGTTATTCATTACTTTGAACATGATGGAGATGACATAGTGAATACTCTTGTAACAAAGTGAGCTATGAGTTTGATGAAAATGAGTTTTGTGATGTCTATGATGGTCCTAATGAGAATGGAAATGGGGCTCTTGTTTATGATGGTGATTCTTATGTTGGCTCATGGGATAATGAACAAGATAGTGGTTAGAACTACTACTCCAGAGATGATTTTGAGATGAATGGAACTTATGACCCTTGTGATGATGTTGAAGTGGTAGAATGAACTTATGGTATATACCATTGGGACAATAAAGGTTCCCAAGCCTTGTACCATGGTTATGATGGTGATATGAGCGACAATTCTTGCTCATAGGTCTTATGAATGTTTTGAGAATAATCTAGAAGGAAATGGAAGTTGTGAGGTCGAATTTTCTTCCACGTCTTGTGCTACATCCTATTCTAAGAATGAAGGCATAGATGTTTGGGCGGGACAATTAAAAGGTTTTCAGGTGGACCATAGAAGCACTACATTGGGAGTGTTACATCCAAGACAACTATGTGAATGTCCTTCATTGTAGAATATCTCTTAAATGGACTAATGAAGATATTGACTTAAGTTAGAAAGTATGTTAATGAATATGTACTTATCTAGAGTATCTTTAAGGATTGCCTAGTTAAGGTTTGGAGGGGGTATATGAGTGGTCTCTTCATGTCTTACTTAGGGGAGTCTTAAGAGTAACTCTACATAGGAAAGTTGATTGATGAATTTTTTTTAGGGTTTACGGTTTAGGATTTGGGAATAATCTTATCTTAGGTAGTCTAAAGGATCTTTTTGATTGTGTGAAGGGATTGTATGGGCGGTCGCTTCATAACTGACTCAAGTGAACCTTAGAATCAACTTTGGTCTCATGTGTATGTGTTTTTATGTGTTATTGATGCTATATATGATATGTGACATAGATGTGAAGTTTGTATGACAAGTGGTTCTTCTATATTATGATAAGATGTTTTACTCAAAAAGAGCATATTTTATACATATGTCCCTTTTATCAAAATTTTATGCATTATGAAATACATAGTACATGCATTATACTAATTCCATGCATTTAGTCTATATCTAAAGTTGTAGGTTGAAGGTGAGAGACCTCTGTAAGTAAATCTTGGAAACTAGGACTCTTTCGAGCAAAGTTGGGGATGCCCTCACTTGATTCGAGGACATCACAACCATTAGATTCCTTTAATTCAAAGTATTATAATAGACTAATGATTTCTATATTTCCATTTATGGTACGTGTCCCGAGTATTCTTGAGTCTAAAATTGGCATATGTTGAGACTTAATATTTTCTATCATTTTATATGAAATACATTTTGAAATATTACTCGTGTGAAAAGTTTTAATGCCAAACTACTTTTCATACATGTATGCAATGAATGATGTCTATGGTCTTGTACAAGACCTCCGAGAGTTCAAGTACGTGGTGCCACAATTAGAGGAAATGCCATAGGGTGTGCTCTCGGGTCATTATAGATTTAGGGTTTATGGTACAAGGTTAAGGGTTAGGGTAAGGGTTATGGTTAAGGTGAAGGTTAGGGTTTAAGATTTTTTATAGGTTTTTAGGTTTGGGTTAGGATTTATGGTTCAATATCTATGGTTTGTCGTTTAATGTTTGGGTTTTCGTATTTTGGTCTTTTTTTTTTTTTTTTTTTTTTAATCACCCTTGGAGGGGTAGGGGCTGAGCAACACCCCCAGGACTTAACATTAATAACAAAACAAAATACAAGGAGGGGGGCATAGACCTTACCTCCAACCTAAGATGGTTAGTAGTCAACTTCCCAGGGGAAGTCAACTCTTCCCCTTACACAAAATATGAAATCAAAATACTAAGCACCTAAGGAGAGGACTCCTCTCAATAAAAAGTATCTAGAAAACATAAACTAGGGAGACTCTCCCTTTACATATTCAAAAATAAACTGATATCTGCCTATTCAAAGTAGCTATAATTTTGAATTATAGCTAAGTTGAATAGGTAAAATTAACTCAAGGAGGTTCAAAAATTCTCTTTGTCTTCTTTCTTCTAAAGATTGGCATCTCCAAAAGGTCAAGTTGATAGTAGGCCTTTGCTTCTTTAGGTAATTGTTGGCTGTTGAAGTATATATGGGGAGTGGCTATGTTGTGACTATGTTTCGACAATGCATCTGCTACCCAATTTGCTTCTCTGAATGTATGAGTGCATTTGAAATTATGAGCTTGAGAGATGAGTTGTTGCAGCCTTCCAAGTTGAGTGATAATACTCCATTGTGGGGTTGCTTTCTGTAGGATCCAGTGTACAACTAATTGAGAGTCTAACTCCAGCAAAATGTTCCTGTATCCAAGATCCATTGCCCAAGTTAAACCAAATATGGAAGCTTCCATTTCAGCCTTGTTGTTTGTCCCTTCTCCAAGAGGAGTGGAGAAGGCCATCAACAAATTGCCATCTGTGTCTCTGAGAATACCTCCAGCCCCTAATTTTCCCGGATTATTAAGAGCACTTCCATCTGTATTTAGCTTGACCCATAAATCCGGTGGTTTGGTCCATGTCACCATGTTTACTTTGATGCCATGAGTATTTTGGTCTTGGGGAATAGGGTTTAGGGTTTAGGGTTAGTGTTTTGGTCTTTTTATGTTTTAGGGTATGAGGCTTAGGATTTGAGGGTTATTAATCTATGGTTTATTGTTTAATGTTTGGGTTTGGGTATTTTGGTCTTGGGTTTTAGCATTTTTCGTTTAGGGTTAGGGTTAGGATTAAGGTGTATTTTTTTAGGTTTTAGGTTTTAGGGTTTTATGATTTGAGTTGTAATATCTATGGTTTAGTATTTAATATTTGGGTTTTGGTATTTTGGGTTTGTTATTTAGGGTTTATGATTTAGGGTTAGGGTTAGGGTTACATTTAAGTATAGGGTTAAAGATAGGTTTTAGGGTTTTGTAAGGTTTTAGGTTTTGGGGTTGAGGATTTAGGTTTAAAATATGTGGTTTAGTGTTTAATATTTGGGTTTTGGTATTTTGTTCTTGGGTTTAGGGTTTATGGTTTAGGATTAGGGCTACGGTTAAGGTAAGAATTAGGGCTAGGGTTAGGGTAAGGGTTTAGTTTTTTTTTTGTTTTGGAATTTGATGTTTAAGATCTATTGGTTAGTGTTTAATGTTTTGATTTTCGTGTTTTTTGCTTAGGGTTTAGGGTTTATGGTTATGTTTAGGATTAAGGTTAGGGTTTAGTTTTTTTTAGGTTTTAGGTCATAGGGTTTAGTATTTGAGCTTAATATTTATGGTTTATCTTTTAATATTTGGGTTTTGGTATCTTGGGCTTGG
This sequence comes from Solanum lycopersicoides, assembly GCA_022817965.1. Classification (NCBI taxonomy): domain Eukaryota; kingdom Viridiplantae; phylum Streptophyta; class Magnoliopsida; order Solanales; family Solanaceae; genus Solanum; species Solanum lycopersicoides. The sequence goes on along the minus strand of CM040627.1, from coordinate 28,719,063 downwards.
GGTTTAGGGCTTAGGGTTAGGGTTAGGGTTATGGTTTAGTTATTTTTAGGTTTTAGGGTTTGGGGTTTAGGATTTGAGGTTTAATATCTGTGGTTTAGTGTTTAATGTTTGGGCTATGGTATTTTGGACTTGGGGTATAGTGTATAGGGTTTAGGATTTGGGGTTTAAAGTTAGGGTTAGGGTAAGGGTTAGGGTATAATGTTTTTTATGTTTTAGTGTTTACGAATTAAGGTTAGGGTTAGGGTTTAGGGTTAAATGTTATTATTTGGTATTTTGTGTTTAGGGTTTAGGGTTTAGGATTTAGGGTTAGGGTTTAGTGTATTTTCTATGTTTTAGGGTTTGGGTTTTTAGGATTTGAGGTTTAAAATCTATGATTTAGTGTTTAATATTTGGGATTTTGTATTTTGGGATTGGGGTTAGGGTTTAGGGTTCGGGTTCGGGTTAGTGTTACAGTTAGGGTTTAGGATTTCTTTTAGGTTTTAGGGTTTGAGGTTTAGGATTTGATGTTTAATATATATGGTTTAGTGTTTAATGTTTATGTTTTGATATTTTGGTCTTGGTGTTTAGGGTTTAGTGTTAAGGTTAGGGTTTAGGTTTTCTTTTAGGTTTTATGATTTGGGGTTTAGAATTTGAGGTTTAATATCTATGGTTTAGATTAAATGTTTGCGTTTTGGTATTTGGGGCTTTGAGTTTTGTTTTTAGTGTTTAAGGTTAGGCTTAGGGTTATGGTTTAGGTATTTTTAGGTTTTAGTGATTGTGGTTTAGGATTTGAGGTATAATATCTATGGTTTAGTGTGTAATGCTTGGTTTCTTGTATTTTGGGCTTGGGGGTTAAGGTTTAAGGGTCTAGAGTTAGTGTTTGGGTTATGATTTGAGGTTTAATATCAACGTTTTAGTGTTTAATGTTTGGGTTTTGATATTTTGTGCTTAGGATTTAGGGTTTAGGGTTTAAGGTTTTAAGGGTGAGGGTTAGAGAGGGTTTAGTTTTTTTTTAGGTTTTAGGGTTTGGGGTTTAGGATTTGAGTTTTAATATCCACGGTTTAGTGTTTAAAGTTTGGAGTTCGATATCTTTTGCTTGGGGTTTAGAATTTAGGGTTTAGGCTTAGTTTTATTGATAGGGTTTAGGTTGTTTTTGTGAGGTTTTAGGGTTTGGGGTTTAGTATTTGGGGTTTTATATATATGTTTAGTGTTTAATGTTAGGGTTTTGATATTTTGGGATTGTTGTTTAGGTTTTAGGGTTAGCGTTTACGTTTTTTTTAAGGTTTTAGATTTAGGGGTTTAGGATTTGTTGTTTAAAATATATGGTTTAGTTTTTAATATTGGTGTTTTGGTATTTTGGGCTTGGGCTTTCGAGTTTATGCTTTAGGGTTATGGATAGGTTACTGTTGGGGATTTGGTTAGGGTTAGGGTTTATGGCTTTTTTAGGTTTTATGGTTTGTGTTTAAGGATTTGAGGATTACAATATGTTTGGGTTTTCGTATTTTGCAGGGTTTAGGGTTTAAGGTTGTTCGTTTAGGGTTAGGGTGTAGGCTTTTTTTAGGTCTTAGGGTTTTGGTTTAGCATTTGAGGTTTAATATCTATGGCTTAGTGTTTCATTTTAGGGATTTTGTATTTTGGGTTTTGGGTTTAGGGTTTAGGGTTTAGTGTTAGGGTTAGAATTAGGGTTCGGGTTCGGGTAAGGGTTTAAGGTTTTTTTTATTGTTTTTTGTTTTGGGTTTTAGGATTTGTGGTTTAAAATTTATGGTGTAGTGTTTAATGTTTGTGTTTTTGTATTTTTGGCTTTTTTTTTAGTTGAATAACCCTTGGAGGGGTAGGGGCTGAGCAACATCCCCAGGCCTTATTATTGAAAAAAGCAAAAGTATAAGGAGGGGGGGCATAAACCTTAACTCTGGTCCTATGTTTGTTCAGAGTATACTCTCCAAAGAAAGTTGTCTCATCCCCTTACAAAAAGGTTAACCAAGAAACTAAGCACCTAAAAGAGAGGACTCCTCTCAATACAAAGATTCTAGGAAATTAAACAAGGGAGACTCTCCCTTTACATTTTAAAACACAAAATAAAACAACGTATCTAACCTATTCAAAATGCTATAATTTTAAACCATAGCTAAGTTGAAAAGGGTATACACTGTCTAGGGAGGTTCTGTGATCTTGGTCTTTTTTCTTCTGAAATTTGGCACTCCCATTGTGTCTAGTTCATAATAAGCCTTTGCTTCCTTAGGTAAATCTTGACTGTTGTAGTGGAGTTGTGGGCTAGTGAGCTTATGGCTATGTTTGGACAATGAATCAGCCACCCAATATGCTTCCCTACAGATGTGTAGGCATTTGAATTCCTTTGTCTGTGAGATGAGTGCTTGGATCCTTTCAATCTCTATAAAGATATTCCATTGAGGGGTTGATTTTTTCAAAATCCAATTCAGAGTTAACTGTGAGTCAACTTCTAATATAATTTTCCTGTAACCTAGTTCCAATGCCCAAGTCATTCCAAAGATAGATGCCCCTATTTCCTCTAGTTTGTTTGAGCCTTCTCCAATACGAGATGCAAAAGCCATCAATAAGCTTCCTGTTTGGTCTCTCAAGATGCCACCTGCCCCTATCTTGCTCGTATTGCTTAATGCACTTCCATGTATGTTGATCTTGATCTATGATCTGGTGGTCTTGTCCATGCTACCATTTGTACCTTGATGTCATACACACATCTCTCTGCTAGTTGAATTATTCCTTTCCATGTAGCAGGCCAATAAACCTGGGGAAAATTAATAGTCATTAGTTTATATTTGTCATTATAGACTGCATACCTCACCCTTCAACTATAGGAAGTTTTGCCTCCGTATTTACTAGCACATATATTCTTTCATAGTTTCCAGTGTATGAGAATAGGGGTGGCCTGTAATATGAGTTTATGTGCTTCATTTTTGTGTTTCATTGTCCACCATTGCAGAATTAGTTGTTGCAGGGAACTGTGATCAATTTTTACTCCAGTCATGGATGCAAAACTTCTCCAAACTTCGGCTGCAAGTTCTCCAATGTTGAAAGTGTGATTAAATGTGTCTTGACCTGACCTGTTACAAAAACAGAAACAATTTGTTGGCTCAATGCAAAAAGTGATTAGCTTTTCATTAGTAGGGAGTTTTCCTCTTAAGGCTCTTCATAATAAAAAAGAAGCTTTGAATGGAATGTTCTTATGCCAAATGAAAGAGTTGATGTGAGATTTAGCTCCCTTTTCCCTTATTTTATTCTATGATGAAGAACAACTAAACTGGCCGTTGGTGTTGAGTTTCCAGTATGCTTGATCTGGGAATTGTTGTGGTGGTGGAAGTTTTGTTGCTAGGATGTTTGCCAGTTTACATGGAGGAGCCTGTTGAATTAGCATATTATAATTCCATTGCCCTTCCATCCAGAAATCTGTCACTTTGCGATTGTTAAACCCATGTTAATGCTAGTAGAGAATTGAGCAAGAGGGCCCCCACCTAACCAGTTATCCCACAAAAAGAACAACTGCCAGACATTAGCTTCTAGTGAATGTACTGCTTAACTTTGTTTCTGTTATGTATCATATGCTTCCAGATCAAAGAATCCCCATTATCCCATTTATTACAAATGGGATTGAATCATTGTCAATACTTGGCTTTTATGAAGTCTCCCCACAAGGTGTGTTTAGTCCTAAAGATCAACCATTGCTTATATTGAAAGAACATACACACATCTTTTAGGTTTCTCATTCCCACCCCCATCCCCTTCTTCAGTAGGGAATCTTAAGATTCTCCATGAGGCCCAATGGTACTTTCTCTTTTCACTCTTCCATCCCCAGAAAATATCTGCCACAAGAATTTGTATTTGTTTAAGTACTGTGGAAGGTTGACTGACTGCTGAGAATAAGTGGATTTGTAGATCTTGCAACACATGTTTAATCAATACAGCCCTCCCTCCATAGCTTAGTTGTTTTGTATGCCACCATGTAATCCTGAAAAATCACTTTATTAACAAGGTCAGAAAAATAAATAATCGTAGGTTTACTAACAAAATGAGGACAACCAAGGTAAGTTAGAGGTCATTGTTTTTGCTTGAAACCTGTGATTCTTTTAATTCTGTCCTATGTACTGTTAAAGACATTAGAATGCACCAAGAAGTCGCATTTATCACTTTTAATCAATTGGACATATGTCTCCTCATAATTCTNCCTCTAGTGGACTGGAAAAAACCGAATATCCTCCCATTAATAATAATGGAATACCAGTTATTTTCCATAACCCTCCACACCATGTCAATGAAAACCTCATCAAATGCGATTTTCCTTATATCATACAAATGTAAGCCCAAGTGACTATGTCATAAGCCTTTGTCATGTCCAGCATCATAATGACATTACTACCAATAAATAGGCTTTTTGATTTGACGGATAATTTCATGAGCAACCATGATGTTTTCAGAGATACTTCTACCCTTCACTAACCCATACTGATTGAGGGAAATCAAATTAGGAAGAACAGGGCTCAATCTTCTACTCAATATTTTGGAAATGGTTTTGCTAGTAAAGTTGCTAAGGCTAAAAGGCATGAACTCCTTCATTTTTCTGGGATTACTCACTTTGGGAAGAAGCAGAATGCAGGAGTGCGAAAAATATTTAGGAATCATTTGGCCACTGAAAAAATCCTGAATCACTCCCATTAAGTCATTATTGATGACGTGCCAACATTTTTGGAAAAAATACCCATTCATACCATCAGGTCCTGCTACAGACATGTGGTTCATGGAGAAGACCACTTCTCTCAATTCTTTCATGTTAGGTATGTTGGTGAGACAGTCATTTTGTTCTTGATTGACCATTCTTCGTGTACAGTCTAGAGTATCTTTATTGATAATTTTTTCTTCCCCAGTAAACATATGATGAAAGTATTCACAGGCATCGTTACCAATGTTCTCTTCTCCCTGCAACCAACCCCCATTCTCATTAATTTATGAATAAATAGCTTTCTCCTTCTTCCCCTTATCAGAGAATGGAAGAATTTAGAGTTAGCGTCTCCCTCCTTGAACCATTGCAGTTGAGATTTCTGCTTCATAATGGAGTCTTCCCATTTGAGACATCTAATGTAATTAGCATTCATCTGATCGAGTGCCTCCCTATTGATTTCACTATATTTTTGTATAAGATTTTCTTCAGCACTTCTAACTTTTTCTTCATACTCTCTAACCTTTAAGAAAATGTCCCCAAATTCTCTCTTGGACCACAAACTAAGAGTGTTAGACAATCTTTTCCGCTTTTGAAGAAATCTCCACATACTGTTTCCTTCAGCCTCCCTATCCCAACAAGTTTTCACAATCTCAGGAAAGTGAGGGTTGTCTACCCAGAAGTTGAGAAAACTGAAATACTTGATGTGTTCCTCCTCTTTATTGACCATTTCCATTAACAAGGGGCAATGATCTGAGCTAGTAGAGGATAAATGGGTAACTGTGGTTTGGGGTATCAGATCTAGACAAGTATCATTAATAAGGGCCCTGTAAAGCCTTTTCCATATTCTGTAATTGATACCTCGCTTTTTAGATCAAGTAAATTTTTGACCACTAAATCCAATGTCTATGAGACCACAAGCCTCGATAATAGCTATGAAAGCCATGCTCTTTCTTATGTTGTAAGGTAACCCTCCCAACTTTTCATCAGTAGATGTTTTGACATTATAATCTCCCACAGAACACCAAGGCTTGTCTACCCCAGTAGACTGTTGAAGCATTTTATCCCAAAGAGGTCTTGTGAGATGGTCTTTACATTTGACATAGACAAAGGTAATGGTGAATTGATTTTGTAACTCATTATGTTTAAAGTCACAAGTAATTTGTTGCTCATCTTCATCAATAACAGTACAATCAATGTCACCATTCAAGAATAGCCAAATTTTTCCATTACATGTACTCACAGCATTATGCATGTCTAATTGCATTTTGAAATTCAATACATTAACTCTGTCTGCAAAGGGCTCCAGAATAGCAATGATACACATTTGATGCATTTTTCTGAGCATTTTTAGTCTTTCCACAACTCTTTGTGTGTTGATCCCCCTCATTCCATATGATTGTACTAATCATTGAGATGATCTAGCAGAGAATAGTCTGTATTTGATCTTCCAACAGTGACAGTTTTAACATCCTTGGTCTTGAAGTGAAATATATCATGTTGCAACACTCTTCGAGATAAACCTTGATTTTATGTTACCTATTGAACCTCATCTTCAAATGACTGATCATTTGTACGATTGAAAGCTCTTATTAAAGCTTTACTAGTCTCATCATCATCATCATCAGTGTCATGTAAAGACTGATTATCTCTGTCAACCTCATCTTCAGAAGTTTCCACTTCATACTCATCTCTAAGGGGGACAATATTAACTTGACAGTAGTGTTGTTCTTTGTCCGGAGGGGCCCTGGGAGGTGGTGTGATGTATTTATCTTGTAATGGAGGGATATCCAGCCCTTGATGATCATTTACTATTACTAATTTGGTGCATGGTTCCTCCTTCCCTTCATACTCCCTTTCCTGTTGTCCTTCTTGTTGCTTACTTAACCTTCTCTTAGTGGCATCTCTTTTTTGCTTGCTTGGTTTATTTTTGCTTTTGGGGGTATTTTCAAGAATGCTAGTGCTTGTATTATTGACCAACTCTTTATTCTTGGAACCCTTGATTTGTTTCTCATTCTTACCTGTTTCCTTGTTTCATGCATTATTACCCTGTTTGTTTGCTTCTGGCTACTGTGTTGTTTGAGACATCATCTGTTTCCCAGCTTGTTGATGATTTTTGGTGTTAGCCATGGCTCTAAGGTCAGGACTTTTGTCTGTGTTAGCCCCCTCATGCAAAACATGAGGCAAATTCTCCCTTTTGGTCACCCCTTCCTGCAGGTTAGTAGTGTTTTCCTGACATCCCCCATCCTTCCATCCTTCAGCAACACCAGTCATAAGCTCATTCATATGCATTTTATTAGAGATATGTTTTACAGTTGTGATACATGTGTTCATGTTCTTTTCTTCATTTTTGTTTGACTTTCCTTGTTGTTCTTTACTACTTCCCTGATCATACCGGCTTCTGTTTCTTGTGCTATATGTTCTCTGTGATTTTCTTCCTCTCTTGATGTAGTATTTTCTAAATGCATAGCTAGATTAGTAAAAATATTATTTTATGAATTAATAGTCATACCTACTTATTGGACATTCAATTGCTGGTTTTCTCTTGATGCCTGAGTGGTTGTTGTTGTAGGTCTCCAAATTGTCTTTTGAGCAGTTTCCTCTTAATGTCTCTTGTCCTTCTTTCTTTGAGATTGCCATTCTTCTCCTTTTGCTGTGTTGGTTGTTTTTGTTTATCACTTTCCTTGTTTTGTTGTTGTTGTTGTTCTCTAACCTTATTTGTTTTGCCCTGTCTGTTTTACTATTCTTTTTGGTTCTGGTTTTCTTTGTTTTTTTCTTCTCATTTTCTTTTTCCTTTATCTTTTGTATTCCTCATCCCTCATCTTGGATTTGCATTCTTCTATATAGTGGCCTTGGTGTCTGCAGTACTCACAGTATGGAGGAATATTTTCATATTCAACTAATTGCCATATGCCTATGGTATCATCTTCATTATGTAACCCACTCCACACAAGTCTAGGCCTAGGTTTGGTCAAGTCTATTTGCATCTTTACCTTAGACATTCCTGCCCTAGATTTTTTAATAGAAGTTGTGTTGGAGTATAAGACCTTGCCTACATATTCCAATAAAGGAGTGAGGAAAGGTTTTTTGAAACAATGTCAGGGTAGGCCTTGCAGTAAGATCCATACAGGGACAATAGGTGTCTCCTCTTCCGGAGTAAAGAAAGGTGTCCAAGACTGTATCCTCATGAGTTTACCCTCTATGGTCATTCTTTGTTGTGTCCAAGCAGTGTTATAATACAAATCATTCTGGAGGTCAATGAACATATGCTTAGCATTATAATGAGCAATGTTGACCCCCCCACTTAGCTGAGTCTGTTGGATGAAGCTTTTTCTGATGAGCTCAACTTTAGGCATTGTTGTACTAAACTTTCCAACCAAGGTGTATTTACAGTCCACAGTAAAAGTGTGCATAGATTCATGCATATCAAAAATCACAGCTGGTTGGCCTTGTTTAGTGGTTTTTCTGGGGTGGTTTTCAACACAATAGTTGGACTTTCAGCTGCATGGATATGTCTTCGCCTAGCAGCCAAAGTTTGTACTACTGTATAAGGGGGAGGTTCAGGGACATGTTTTTGCTTATTTGCTGGAAGATCTTTAGGATTGGTGAATTCATTTGGTTTGGGGGTGGGAGCATTTGGCGTATTATTGTGGACTGCTGGGGTTCTTTTATCAAAATTGCTAGAGATTTTTGGGATTTCTCTTTGGTAGTTATTTTGTTCACTATCTTTCCCCAACTCAGTCTGCTGAATTTTCTCCACATTTAGTCCCTTTGGATAGCAAAAGTGTTGGCGCAACCTCCTTGCATCTGTTCACTAGACACAACAGATAACTTTCCCATGGCATTATCATGCTCATGGATAACACTTACAATATTACTAATTTGATTATGACTAGAAATGGGTGTAGTATACTTACCTGAATGATGTTCCTACCCAGTTTGATCCTTAGACGTATGTTGATGGACCTACCTTTGATCTCGTACAACTTTCTCAATGCATTAGCTTTCATACCTACGTTTGATTGTCCGAGATTGTGCTTAAGTTTATCCGTAGGCTTGAATCCAAATGAGAACTATGATGAGCTATCTGCATCAATTATGTCCTTTGCAACCTGTCCAACATTGTTTTGGTGACTCTTGTTAACCAAAATTGCTTCCATGGCCTCAGCTCTTATTGTGAATCTTCTCCATTTCATTTTGCTCAGCATTTTCACATTGATTTTTCTTGATCTAAGTGATTAGATACATTAGTAAGATGGACTTCATGGTCAGTAGAACGAGATCCGCTAGCCTCCCCGCTATTAGCTTGTCTTCAACTTACGTATTGGCCACTGGAGTTTTTGGCCTCAGTGATATGACCTTCTATTTCACTTGAAATTGCTGTAAGATGGACCTCTTCTCCTTGGGAGTAAACCCCAGTAGGTAATACGTCTCGAAACATCTAGGAGGATGTTCAATTTTGGGATTGAATATCACGCAACTTGTCTGCGATTTTCTCAAAAATTGCCTTATATGTTCTATCAATTGGTGAGATGGAATTCTGCGATTTTGGAGCATGTTGTAGCTCTTGATGACCATAATCATTCCATGTAACTTCTTGCTCTTGATTCAACCTTATGTAGTCTGGGGAAATAATTTCATGATTCCCTGCTTCTTCACTCTGGGATTTCGCACTGTTCATCGCTTCTTTGGATTGCTAATTCCCAGAGATATACAATAAATTAGAGGGTGATTCTTTGTTGGTTTTGTTCCTCTTCATCAGGCGCCCTGTAGGGACTGGTCTGACGGACTGGAAAAGACCTCCAGCGGCTCACGCGCCATTTCAGTCAGGCTGAGCTAGCCATTGGAGTGTGACTTTTAGATAAATTTTGGGAGCGCTTGTCTTAGAGAGATATGTTAGGGATAGAAAAAAATTCGGAAATGGGGAAGCGATTTTATTTAGGGCTTGGGGTTTTGGGTTTATGGTTTATGGATAGGGTTAGGCTTAAGGTTAGTGTTCGGGTTATGGTTTATGGTGTTTATTCAGTTTTCTGGTTTGTGGCTTAGGATTTTAGGTTTAAAATTTATGATTTAGTGTTTAATATTTGGGTTTTGTATTTTGGACTTAGGGTGTAGGGTTAGGGTTTTGATTAGGGTGTAGGTGTTTTTAGGTTTTAGGGTTTAGGGTTTAGTATTTGAGGTTTAGTGTTTAATGTTTGGGTTTTTGTATTTTGGGCTTGGGGTTTCGAGTTTATGTTTCAGGGTTACGTTAGGTTTAGAGTTTAGGATTTTTTTTAGGTTTTAATGTATAGGGCTTAGGATTTGAGGTTTAATATCAATGGGTTAGCATTTAATGTCAGTTTTTTTTTTTATTTTGGGCTTGGGGTTTAGGGTTTAGGGTTTAAGCGTTAAAGTGTGAGGGTGAGGGTGGGGGTGAGGGTGAAGGTTAGAAAAGGTTTAGGTTTTCTTTTGTTTAGGATTTGGGGCTTAGGATTTGAGGTTTAATATCTATGGTTTAGTGTTGTATGTTGGGTAGTATATCTGGATTGGGATTTAGAATTTAGGGTTTAGGGTTAGGGTTAGGGTTAGAGTTAGGGTTTAGGTTTCTTTTAGGTTTTAGGATTTGGGGTTTAATATCTATTGTTTAATGTTTAATGTTTAGTTTTTGGTATTTTGGGCTTGGGGTTTAGGGTTTATGGATTAGAGTTAGGGTTAGGGTTAGGGTTTAGTTTTTTTTTTAGGTTTTAGGGGTTGGGGTTAAGGATCTGAGTTGTAATATCAATGGTTTAATGTTTTATTTTAGGTTTTTTGTATTTTGGGCTTTGGATTTGGGGTTTAGGTTTAGGGTTAGGGATAAGGATAGGGTTCGGGTTCGGGTTTAGTTTTAGTTTTTTTATAAGGTTTTAGGTTTTGGGGTTTAGGATTTTTGATTTAAAATCTATGGTTTAGTGTTTCATGTTTAGGTTTGGGTATTTTGGACTTGGGGTTTCGGGTTTATGGTTTAGGGTTAGGGTTAAGGTTAAGGTTAGGGTTATGGTTTAGTTTTTTTTAAGGTTTTAGGGTTTGTGGTTTAGGATTTGATGTTTAAAATCTATGGTTTAGTGTTTAATGTTTGGGTATTCGTATTTTTGACTTAGTGTTTAGGTTTTAGGGTTAGGGTTAGGGTTTGGGTATATGTTTTTTTTAGGTTTTAGGATTTATGGTTTAGCTTTTGAGGTTTAATATTTATGGTTTAGTGATTAATGTTTGGGTTTTGGTTTTTGGGCTTGGGCTATCGGGATTATGGTTTAGGGTTAGGGTTAGGGTTTAGGTTAATGTTAGGGTTATGGTAAGGGTTATGGTAAGGCTTAGGATTATTTTTTTTAGGTTTTAGGGTTTAAGATTTTGAATATGAGGTTTAGTATCTATGGTTTAGTGTTTAATGTTTGGGTTTTGGTATTTTGGGCTTGATTTTTAGGGTTTAGGGTTTAAGTGTTAAGGGTTAGGGTTAGGGTTAGGGTTAAGAAATGTTTTTTTTTTTTAGGTTTTAGGGTTTGGGGTTTAGGATTTGAGGTTCAATATCTACAGTTTGTGCTTATTGTTTGGGTCTCGGTATTTTTGGCTTGGGGTTTAGAATTTATTGTTTATGGTTAGGGTTAGAGTTAGGGGTTTGGTTTTTTATATTTTAGGGTTTGGGGTTTAGGATTTGGAGTTTAATATCTATGGCTTATTGTTTAATGTTTGGGTTTTGGTATTTTGGGTTCGGGGATTTGGGTTTATGCTTTAGGTTTAGGCTTACGTTTAGGGTTAGGGTTTAGGATTTGTGGTTAAGGATTTGAGTTGTAATTTCTATGATTTAGCATTTAATGTACTTTGGGTTTAGGGTTTAGGGGTTAAGTTAGAATTTAGGTTTTTTTTAGGTTTTAGGGTTTGGTGTTAAGGATTTGACTTGTAATATCTAAGGTTTAGTGTTTAATGTTAGGGTTTTGGTATTTTGGGATTGGGGTTTAGGGTTTAGGGTTTAAGGGCTTAAGTGTGAGGTTTAGGGTTAGGGAAGGTTTAGTTTTTTTTTTAGGTTTTATGGTTTGACGTTTAGGATATGAGGTTTAATATCTACGGTTTATTGTTTAATGTTTAGGTTTCTCTATTTTTGGCTTGGGGTTTAGAATTTATGGTTTAAGTTAGGGTTAGGGGTCAGTTTTTTTTTTTTTTTTTGGCTTTAGGGTTTGGGTTTAGGATTTGGGTTTAATATCTATGGTTTAGTGTTTAATGTTTGAGTTTTCGTACATTGGGCTTGTGTTTAGGGTATATGGTTTAGGGTTAGGGTTAGGGTTAGGTTTTAGTGTTTTTTGAAGGTTTTAGGATTTAGGGTTAAGGATTTGAGTTGTAATATCTATGGTTTAGTGTTTAACGTTAAAGTTTTGGTATTTTGGGCTTTTTTTAAAAAAAATTGAACGACCCTTGTGGTGAGTAAGGGACTGAGCAATACCCGCAGGCCTTATCATTTATTAAATTCAAAAAAGTACAAAGAGGGGGACATACACCTTACCTTTGATCCTCAAGGTAGGTTATGAGTCGACCAACCTACTAAGGTTAGTCAACTCGACACTACACATAAATTTTTATTCAAAAGAAACTAAGAAGCTATGGAGGAATCCTCATTAATACAATGTTTACGAGCAATATATAATCTAGGGAGACTCTCCCCTTTACAAGAAAATTCTATTAAAGTAAAAGATCTTATTCTAATAAGAGACTCGGATGATAAAAAAAATAGATTGTACATCTACAATATACAACATGAAAAAGTATATAATAGGTACTCTAATACATGATTTGCAGTATTATCATAAGCCTCTACTTCTAGCCTTTGTGATTGGCCTTCTAATGTTTTCCGAATTAAGATTATGTCTTGTAATCTTCCTTCCTCTTGGTGACAACCCTTGTTTGTCTTTAATTTCTTGTATTTCTTCTTCATATTCATTATAGAAGTTTGATTTAACCTCTTCTTCATCTTCATTAATGTCTAAGAATCGAGTATCTTCATCATACTCATCCTCAGACGCTATAGGGTTATATTCACCCACTTCTTCAACTCTATCTTGTTGTCCCAGTCGTTCAATCCCTTGTTTCTTTTTTATGACATTTCTTCTTTTTTTTACTCGGCCTATTCTTGGATTTGTTGTTACTATTTTGAGGAGAATCTTCATCTTTTTGTGAATCCTTATCATGATGCTGACTTTTGTTCTGACCTGTAGTAGACTATAATTTGAAATGGATGTTAATCATCAGCATGTTGTTGGAGAGGAGTTGGACTGCTACATTCTCCCTCCTGCATAACATAGACCAACCATGTTCTATGTATTCCCTGCAAAATAGTCTCTACATGCTCCTGAATTTCAAAATATTTACTACCTTCCACATCTACACACCTTTTATTAGTCTCACAAATAATATGAGTGTGTTGTGATGAACAGGGTAGTGAAATCATACCTGGTATATATCTGTTACATTATGCATTTTACCTAACTTAATTTGTGACTGGCCTATATAACATGCATGGCCTGCATGGCCTGTGTGTTGCAAATTCTAATTTGTCTGCACCTCTTTGGAAGCATGAATGCTCATATCCAGTTGGTCTACTCTAGTTTTACCATGCTCCTACTTATATAATTTAGTAAAAGTAGGAATATTAATTGTCATATTTGCTGTGGCTGGCTATAACATTTGTTGCTGCAGATTTCTAGCTTTCCAAGGAGTCTCGGGAATGACATGTTCGTGCTGCTTATTTTGAGCTGCCTGATCATTTTTTAATGATGTCACGACCCGAGAAAACACCCTAGAATATAGGGTCAATCTCGAATCGTGGCACGGCGTACTTGACCTCTCGGAGGTCTTGTACAGGCTCTTTCGTATCCTTCATCGCATATACACATATGAAAAGAGTGCATAATTAAAACTTTTCACAAACATTCGAATAGTCTTTAAAGTCTCTTTCATATAAAATCCATAGGAAATACTAAGTATCATTTCATCAAATCTTAGACACAAGAGTACTTGGGACACGGACCATACCATAGAAATATAGTACTACTAAGTCTATTACAATACTTCAATATGAGAAGTAAAAGACATCTATGCCCTCGGGTCAAATGAGGACATACTTCAAGTTTCTTGAATGATCCTATAATCCAAGCTTAGCTCCCAAAGAACCTTCACCTGTAAATCACATTAGAAATAGACAATAGCATGGAATTAGTACAAACACATGCACTAAGTATGGCATAATACATAAAAATCATGAAAACAAACATTTAATGGAAATATGCATCTTTTGATTTAAATATCATAATATAAGCATAAGAACAACCTTTAACACCTTAGAAACACATAAGGAGTCACTTAAGCAATTTATTACATTTTAAGGACAAATTTACAGTAACTAAGTTCACCGTTACAGTGAACTCCTTCACTGTTACAGTGAAGTTCCTCAACTTCACATTGGACACTTTCTAGCATGTATTTACTTCTCTAAGATCTATCCTAAGACTCAATTAAGTAAGACAAAGAGATACCGTCCATACACCCTATCTAGGAACACCTAAATGATCCTTAAGACCACCCATAATGAGATATACACACTAAAAATACACAAACCACATGAACATGTGATTCTCCTACCAAAGGTGATTCTAAGGTTCACTTGAGTAAGTTGTGAAGCGACCGCCCATACAATCCCTTTCACACACACTTAAGAGATCCTTTAGACTACCAAGGATAATATCATTCTCATTTAATACAATAGCTTCATAGAATATGACATTCACCTCCCAAAGGTTATCAAAAGTCCTACTCAAGTAAATCAAGAAGAGAATGTCCATACTTGACCTCTTAAAGATTACCTAAGTAATCCTTAAGACTACCTAAGTTTGGATCATGTATTCATAATCAACCAACTTTCCTAAATAAAATCATTCTTAAAACTTATCTATGTAAGAGATAAAGTGACCATTACTATGCACCCTTCACACCTTAACTAGACAATCCTTAACTACTCTTGATAATTACTTATTCATTTAACATTCTTCTTAATTTAAGTCATTAGATTCATTAGTTCATTTAAGAGTCATTCATCACATATAAGGATATTCAAGTAATGGTCTTGAAAAAAGACCTAGGGACTCTCACTAACGTCTTCAAATCCTATTGTGCAATGTCTAGATAGTGTACCGTACCACCACCTAAACTTCATAAAACTTCTCAAATGCTAGTAGGTATCCCATATGATGACAATAGGCAATAACCGACATAGACCATGGTAGCAAAGCATGTAATACGGAGTTGTAACCTACTCCGATGGAGGGTGTTCTACTTGACAATGGTAGAACTTGGACAAATATCATGTAGGCACATGGTTAAGGAATATGATGGATTTATTTACACTCTAACGTCATCCTTTAACTAGAGCTACTTCCCTTGCAATACTCACTCGTTCCTAGCCTTTGTTCTCATAAAGTAATTCACATTAAAGGATCATACGAAGGGGTTTCATATCTTGTTCATAACCCAGTAACACTCACCCTACAAAAGATGTCCCCTAGGGATGCCTTACAATGGCAAAGAGGATAGATTAATGATTTTCCTAAGGATGATATGATGTCGTTTCAGACAACCAACCTTAAGTCCATCAGAAGGATACCATTACGGCTTTTGACTTTAAGGTTCGTAACCTTACTACTAGGTTTATGGTTCTACACAAAGGACCTTCTTAGCATCATTCAATGTCTCATGTCATTCATACATACAAGACTAAGATACTTTAGCATCCTAAGTCAAGACATCTCATATTCACATTAATGCATGTATCAAGTAAGGGACACAAGTCTACCACACAGACACACCAATTACTTAACTTTAGCACATATTGCATATCATTGCAGAAGCACATAGGAATAACCATTTTCATCTATAAGTCATCCTATACACTACTATAAGATAATCAATATAACCATCGTAGACTCGTATAGTCAAGTAGGAATAATCATGCATTAACTCTAACACTACACACATAAGGACATAGTCATAGTCTAACACGATCACCCCATATCAATAGAAGAAGACATACTTTCACACTAATAACAAGTAGATGAATATGATCATAATTCACATAAATCAACTACACAATTAATCATAGTATATCAAATAGTTGCTGACAAGGCCATGATAATCATAATACATAAAGTAACGTTGCTAAGGACACATCATTCACATAGCACCGCCACCATAAGTGGACCATAACAATCATAACATAAAACAAGAGCTACATTGCATGAAATAAAGAGAATTACGGCAGCGTACCACTAATCCATTCTCAACACTTCAATCCATAGCTAAATCATCCAATTCAATACCACAAGCCCTTATTCATGACCATGAACATCAATTCAATTCAAAAAGTACCATAATACTCAATGAATCAAGGTTAATTAAATATAGATTTATCAATCTAAGACAACCTATACATCAATTGAATATAATTATTACATCATTCAATAACCCATAGAAAACTACACTAAAATTCATAAGCATTAAGTCAATATCAAGTCAACCATAAAGTAGTCAAAAACTAGGGTTCATCAATTACATGGGTTCATAGGTTGATTGAGTTAAAACCATCTAATTAAAAAAAACATAATTAACATACAAGATTTAAACCATTTAATACAAGAACCCATGGATAGGTCATAAAATTAGACAAGTTCATTTTTGAAAACTTTAGAAAATCTCTTTGAATTTTTGGATCCTTGATGAATAGAGTTTATAAGATAAAAAACCATACCTCAATGATCTTAATCTACCAATTTGATGATGAATCACCACTCAAATCTCCAATCCAAGCTCTTCCATGAGTTTTGGCTTCAATGGAGTTCTAGAGAATTTCTTAGAGATTTTGGGAATTTGATTTTGAAGAATGAATTCATCTAGGTATTTAGAACTTATACATACCCACTTAAAATACCTAAAATACCCCTAAGTAACCTCCAAAACTCTTATTTGGACTTTAAGTAAATTTAATATTTCACCCTTCAACTTAACAGTGAACCTGCAAAATTGCAGGCCCATCCACGACTGGTCCATCGACATGCCGCTAATCCACAAACGGACAGTCGTGGATATCCGTCGATGGGTTCAGAGACTTTCCACTGGGAGTTTGATCTCCCTAGGATAAGTTTTGGCCCACGACACCAATCTACGGGGCGTCGACTTGCCAACGAGCCGTCGTTTGCCTTCATCGTTTGGGACTAGCCTAGACATCCATTGGCTCTAGGAAGGGTCCTTCCTGAAGGACCCTTCGTTCGTCCTTGGGGATGTTTGTCCAAACGTTTCCAACTCAAATATGTTATTATACCAGTATAGGACCTCCCACATCAATTTCATCCAAAAAGGAACACATAAAACTTGACGAAACATGCCCAGACACACAAGGTCATTTCAAGGAAAACCTTTCGAACCTCATGGACGTTTTTGGATGTTTGACCTACAAACTTCATATTACTTGACACAGTTCCTATAAACACTATAATAACTCCAATAAGGACCTCCTAAGCTCATGAAACACACATATAGGTACATAACAACACATGAGAAACATAGGTTACTAGTCATCGAACGTCTTAGTCGTCCCTTAACGTTTTACTTCCATATTACCTAATACTTTAGACACTGCCTATAAACCACATTATAGACCATTTAAGGACCTTAGACACTCATGACAAACATGTTAGTCTCTAGCTTTACCTAAGTCATTTTAGGTGTCACAATCTCCCCCACTTGGACAACATTCATCCTCGAATGACACTTGCCACTCTCCGAACACTTTCAAGAATAGATATTCAACTAGAAGATCATAACCATACCACATAATAAAAAAATCTACAAAAACATCAATTTCATATAATCAAGAGATTCACAACACAACAAGAAACTAAAAGAAATTCTACAACTCATCATGCTATAATACTCACATCCTTCATTCCAAATAACAAAAACTCATTTTATATTCATTATCATGCTCATATACATCAGTTATAACAACTTTACAACAATTTTCAACCAAAGAATGAATTGGTCAATTTTTCAAAAATCTTATAGTGAGCAGTTTTTTCCCTAGAAACTTTACAGTGAACTATTAGGAAATTGATTATAGAAACATTCTAATATTCAAGGTAAAATCATAGAAAAACATTTTAAAATTTAATCATAACTCATAAATACACAATTCAAGAAATCAATGAAATTCAATTTAAACTAGACTTCGAAACACCATGCACAATCAACAAGCTGCTATGACATTCTAGCCCATCTACCAACCATACTCCCCCGCTTAGAAGGAAATCATATAACTAAAGATAGAAATACAAGAACATACCATCATCATCATCACCCTTATCCGTCTTTGCTCCTCTAGTCCGGATTGCATAGAAACGCCTCTTCTTTTGAGTATCATCTTTCAGAAAATTAGGAGCAACTTGCTTACCATCTCTAGTAGGACAATTCCTCACTTTGTGTCCATCTTTTCCACATCCAAAACAACTCCCGGTACCCAATAGACATTCCCCATAGTGCCTCTTTCCACAAGTAGCACATGTAGACTTGCCAACTTGAGATTTACCTCATTTCTCAAATTTAACCTTAGCACCCCTAGGTTCTTCTTGAATTGCAACCTTCTTCTTGAATCTAGGTTGGCTTTGATAACTTGAACCGCTTCTTTTAAAATTTCTAGAGATTCTACCAAGTTTAGACTCCTCAATTGATTGAGCATACACCATGAGTCTAGCTAGGGTCATATCATCATGTAGCATGACCGTACGACATTCTTCCTTCACTAAGTTGGCGACCCGAGTCACAAACCTACTCATCTCATCCCTAGTGTTAGACACAAGGGTGGAGCATATCTATAAAACATAGAGAACTTCAAATAGTATTCCTCAACACTCATATTTCCTTACTTGAGATTGATAAACTCCTCTACTTTTACCTCCCTCCTCTCACGGGGAAAGTACTTTCCTAGAAAGTCTTCTTTAAATTCTTGCCACTAAAAAGGACCCGACTCAACCGTCCTATTATCTTTCCATTGAGTATACCACATTTGAGCAACCTACCTCAATTAATACGAACCTAACTCTGCCTTCTCCCTCGATGTCGCCCCCATAACACTCAACACCTTGTACATTCCATCTACATACTCTTGGGGATCCTCTCCCACCTTAGAGCCTAGAAAGACAGGAGGATTCATCCTCACAAAATCTCTCAATCTAGATGTCATAGTTCTATCCACAACATTCACTCTAGGCGCAATACCCATTTTCACATGGGTAGTCAAAGCTCGGGCTAAAGTAATTAAAGCCTCTCTAATCTTCCTATTAGTCATTTCCGGGGGAACCACCGAAACATCATTACCTCCAGCAACAATCAGGACTTTATCACCTTGAGAACCTTGAGGAACTTGATTAACTTTCTCACCTTGAGGAGGAATCTCCTCATTCACATCATTCTCCTCAACTCTCCTAGCCGGTGTCCTCCTCATATTCATCTCCTATAACACAAGGAAAACCATAAGAAAAGAAAATTCATAACTTTTACTCTACGGCATGCCATAGGAGTGGAAAAGAAGGAAAACTCTATCATCCTATATCTTCTCGCCCATAGATGTGTCACGACTCACACCGATGGTTAAAACTCTACTAGATGTGACTTGATGATACTTTTTGATTCCTAAGACAACTTTAATAACCTATGCTCTGATACCACGTTTGTCACGACCCTAGACCACACCCTAGAAGATAGGGTCAATCTCAAATCGTTGCACGGCGTACTTGACCTCTCAAAAGTCTCGTACAAGACCTTTCGTATCTTTCATTGCATATATACATATGAATAGTAGTGCGGAATTAAACTTTTCACAAACATTCGAATAGTCTTTAAAATATCTTTCATATAAATTCAATAGGAAATACTAAGTCTCACTTCATCAAATTTGAGACACAGGAGTACTTGGGTCATGACCCATACAATTGAAATATAGTACTACTAAGTCTATTACAATACTTCAATAAGATAAATAAAAGACATCTATGCCCTCGGGTCAAATGTGAACATACTTCAACTTTCTTGAACGATCATTTGATCCAAGCTTAGCTTCTAAAAGCACCTTCACCTATGAATCACTTAGAAATAGATAAAAGCATGGAATTAGTAGAAACACATGTACTAAGTATGGCATAATGCATAAAAATCATGAAAACGGACATTTAATGGAAATATGCATCTTTTGATTTAAATATCATATTATAAGCAGAAGAACAACCTTTAACACCATAGAAACACATAAGAAGTCACTTAAGTAATTTATCACATTTTAAGGACAACATTACAGTAACTAAGTTCACTGTTAGAGTGAACTCCTTCACTGTTACAGTGAAGTTCCTCAACTTCACATTGGACAGTTTCAAGCATGCAATTCCCTCACAAAGAGCTATTGTAAGACTCACTTAAGTAAGACAAAGAGAGACCTCCCGTACACCCTCTCTAGGCACACCTAAATGATCCTTTAGACCACCCATAATGAGATATAACACTTCGAATACACCAACTACATGAACATGAGATTCTCCTACCAAAGGTGATTCTAAGGTTCACTAGAGTGAGTTGTTAAGCGACCGCTCATACAATCCATTTCACACAAACTTAAGAGATCCTTTAGATTACCTAGGGTAAGATCATTCTAATTTATTACAATAACATTCATAGAATATGACATTCACCTCCAAAAAGTTATCAAAAGGCCTACTCAAGTAAATCAAGAAGAGAATATTCATACTTGACCTCTTAAAGATTACCTAAGTAATTCTTAAGACTACCTAAGTTTGAATCATGTCTTCATAATCAACCAAGTTTCCGAACTGGAGTCATTCTTAAGACTTATCTAGGTTAGAGATGAAGTGACCATTCCTATGCCCCTTCACACCTTAACTAGAAAACCCTTATCTACTCTAGATAAGTAGTTATTCATTTAACATATTTCTTAACTTAAGTCATTACATTCATTAGTTCATTTAAGAGACATTCATCACATATAAGGACATTGAAGTAATGGTCTTGGAGAAGACCTAGGGACTCTCAATAATATCTTCAAAGCCTATTGTGAAATTTCTAGATAGCGTCCCATATACCACCTAAACTTCATAGACCTTCTCAAATACTAGTAGGTATCCCATATGATGAGAATAGGCAATAACCGACATACACCATGGTAGCAAAGCATGTAATCCGTAGTTGTAACCTACTCCGATGAAGGGTGTTCTACTTTTCAATGGTAGAACTTGGACACATCCCATGTAGACACATGGTTAAGGAATATGAAGGGTTTCTTTGCATTCTAGCCTCATCCTTTAACTAGAGCTACTTCCCTTTCCATACTCACTCGGTGATAGCCTTTGTTCTCATAGAGTAATTCGCATTAAAGGATTATACAAAGGGGTTTCATATCTTGTTCATAACCCAATCAAACTCACCCTACTAAAGAGGTCCCCTAGGGCTGCCTTACAATGCCTAAGATGATAGCTTAATGACTTTCGATGATATGATGCCGTTCCAGCCAACCAACCTTAAGTCCATCATTCATACAAGAAGGATACCAATACCGCTTTCGAATTAAAGGTTCATAACCTTACCACTAGGTTTAAGGTTTCACACGAAGGACCTTCTTAGCATCATTCAAGGTCTCATGTCATTCATACATACAAGACTAACAGGATTCAGCATCCTAAGTCAAGACATCTCATATTCATATTCATGCAAGTATCAAGTAAAGGACACAAGTCTACCACACAATACACACCAATGACTTCACTTTAGTACATTTTCATATATAAGTCATCTAAACACTACTATAACATCATCAATATAACCATCATAGACTCGTATAGTCAAGTAGGAATAATCATGGATTAACTCTAAAACTACACACATAAGGACCTAGCTATAGTCTAACATGATCACCTAATATAAATAGAAGAACACATACTTTCACATTAATCCCAAGTAGATGAATATGATCATAATTCACATAAACAACTACACAATTCATCATAGTATATCAAGTAGTTGCCGACAAGGCCATGATCATCATAATACATAAAGTAACGCCGACAAGGCCACATCATTAAAATAACACAGCCACCATAAATTTACCATACCAATCATAACATAAAAAAAGAACTACATTACATAAAATAAAGAGAATTAGGGCAGCGTACCAACAATCCATTCTCACCACTTCAATCCATAGTTAAATCATCCAATTCAATACCATAAGCCCTTACCCATGGCAATGAACATCAATTCAATACAAAAAAAACATAATACTCAATGAATCTAGGTTAATTCAATATAAATTTATAAATCTAATACAACCTATACATCAATTGAATACAATTATTACATCATTAAATAACTCATTGAAAACTACAGTAGCATTCATAAGCATTAAGTCAAAATCAAGTCAACCATAAAGTAGTAAAAAACTTGGGTTCATCAATTACATTGGTTCATAGGTTACTTGATTTAAAATCATCTAATTAACAACAATTCAATCAATATACAATGATTTAAAACTTTAATTCCAGAACCCACATATAGATCATAAAATTAGACAAGTTCATCTTTGAAAACATTAGAAATCTCTTTGAATTTGGACTCCTTGATGAATAGTGTTTCAAGGATAAAAAACCATACCTCGATGATTTTAATCCACCAATTTGATGAACAATAAAAACATAAATCTGCAATCCAAGCTGGTCCTTGAGTTTTGGATTCAATGGAGTTCTAGAGAATTTCTTAGAGATTTTGGGGTTTTGATTTGGAAGAATGAATTCATCTAGCTATTTTGGACTTATATACCCACTTAAAATACCTAAAAAATCTCTAAGTAACCGCCCAAACTCTTATTTGGACGTTGGGTGAATTTACCAATTCACCATTTAACTGAACAGTGAACCTGCGAAATTGCAGGTCCATCCACGACTTGTTCATCGACTGGCCTTGTTCCAAAAATGAACCATCTTGGCTGTCCGTCAATGGGTTCAGGGACTTTAAACTTGGAGTTTGATATCCCTAGTCTATGTCTTGGCTAACGACTCTAATCGATGGGGCATCGACTGGCCAACAAGCCGTCGTTTGCCTCCATTGTTTGGGACTGTCCTAGACAGCCTTTAGCTCTAGGAAGGGTCCTTCCTCAAGGACCCTTAGTTGGTCCTTGGGGATGTTAATTGCCAGGAATTTTCCAACCTGATTATGTTCGTATACGAGTTTAGTACCTCCCACATTAGTTTCATCCAAACGAACTCATAAAACTCGATAAAACATGCCTAGACACACAAGATTGTTTCAAGGAAAACCATTCGATATGGATGTTCTTCGACGTTTGACCTCCAAAATTCATGAAACTTGACACACTGCCTATAAACACTATAATAACTCATATAAGGACCTCATAAGCTAATGAAACACAGATATAGGCTCATAACGACACATGTGGAACATAAGTGAGTAGTCGTCGAACGTCTTGGTCATCCCTTGACGTTTGACTTCCAATTCACCTAATACTTTAGAAACTGCCTCTAAACCACATTATTGACCATATAAGGACCTTATACACTCATGAAAAATATTTATATATAGCTTCACCTAATTAATTTTAGAGGTGTCATAAATGCAAAAATGTGCATATCCAATTGAGTTACTGTCACCTTCTCCTGCTCATCCAATTCAGCAAAATTATTAGAAGTAGGAACATTAATTTGCATAGCTATTTGGACTGGTTGTTGTAACTCCTGTATTTCCTCTTTTTGCTGCACAATTCTGGCTTTCGAAGTAGTCTTTGGAACTTGTCCTTGCTTTAGTAACCTTTGCTTTCTGGATTTGCCAATTTCAGTACCTTGATCTATTATTCATGCCCATGATGTATTGGTGTTAAGATCTGTGCAGGTTGTGTTTCCTGCTACAATTCCCCTGTTCCACTATTGGGCTTGTCATGGTTCTTCTTTTTTACATTATTCTTATTTTTTTCCAACTTCCATCTCTTTCCTTTGGTGAAATTCCTAATCCCTTACCTTGATTGTACACCCATAAATCATGTGGCCTTCGTGTTGCAATAAGGACAGTATGCAGTCACATTTCATACTCAATACATTGTCATTAACCCTTGATCAAATCCTCTTTATCATAACCAAGCCACACATGTTTAGTTCTTCCCTTTGTAAGATCAAGTAGAATCCTAACCCTTGCCATGCTATCACTAGTCTTGTTAACAGTAGAATTGTCTAGATATAACACCTTACAAATTTATAATAATAATGCCAAGGAAGCTCCGGAAGAGCTATCCAAACAGGAACAATTGGTGTTTTATCAATAGGTTTAAAAGTAGGAGTTCATGATTGAATTATCATGACTTGTCCCTCAATAGTCATTCTTTGTTTACTCCAAATTGTTACAATGTCAAGTTCATTATCAAACTCAAAGTAGATATGCCTAGCATTGAAATGGGCAATTTTTACTCCACCTGAAAGTTGAGGTTGGTTGATAAAACTCTATCTAATAAGCTCAACTTTAGGCACTATATTTTACTAAAATTGTCAATTAGAGTATTCTTACACCTATTAGTCCATTTTGGGCTTTGGGTTTAGGGTTTAGGGTTTATGATTAGGGTAAGGGTAATGGTTAGGGTTTAGTATTTAGTGTTTTTTAGGTTTTAGAATTTGGGGTTTAGGATTTGAGGTTTAATATCTACAATTTAGTGTTTAATGTATGGGTTCTGGTATTTTGAACTTGGGGCTTACAGATTAGGGTTTAGGGTTTACCGTTAGGGTTTAGTGTTTAGTGGATTTTAGGTTTTAGGTTTTGGAGTTTAGAATTCGAGGTTTAATATCTACAGCTTAGTGTTTAATGTTTGGCTTTTGTATTTTGGGCTTCGGGATTAAGGGTTAGCGTATAGGGTTTAGGGTTAGGGTTAGGATCAGGGATTAGGATTTTTTATGGGTTTTCGGGTTTGAATTTAGGATTTATGGTTCAATATATATGGTTTAATATTTAATGTTTGTGTTTTGGTATTTTTATCTTGGTGTTTAGGGTTTATGGTTAGGGTTAGGGATGGAGTTGTCACGACCGGATTCTAGACCCCTGACGAGACCGGCATCATTGACTCTCAGAGGTCGCAGCCAAGCCTACATAAGTCATCATTACTTCATCTAGGTTAATTTTAGCAGAAAATTTGAACTTTTTGTTACATATCATTCCTATAAGACATTCTACTTAAACTCATAAACGTTCACAATCAACCATCTAATATTAAGATCATCAAATGAAAGAAACAGTTCAATACTGCATTAAATGTATACTTGCCAAAATGGCACCAATACAATGTCTGAAATAAAATGAGAAAGAAACGCTAGTGGAACATACTCCACTAACTCAAACCAATATCTAAGCTAGAATATATTGGGCAAGCGTCCTCGAAAGCATGAGGGCCTACCAAGTTCGGATGAATGCTCCACGTCCGGATAGCTTCAGCGTCAACCTGTAAGATCTAACGTCCACCTGTCCCTGCACCTAAAAATGTAGAGTTGTATGGGATTAGTACACACTTGTACTAAGTATGGGTATATGCAAGCACACACTAAGGACATGCATGAGTAAGAATAGCTCTTTCCTAACAACATGATTTATGGAAAGTCAAGTCAGCGGACTTGCCAAATTTGGATTAGGAAAGTTAGTGGACTTGCAAAATTTGGATTAGGAAAGTTATGCCATGAGAGTAACATGCATCATCATACTTATTATTTTGCAAGAAGCACATAACGTATTTCACATATCATATCACTTAGTTCACATCATTCTTTGATATGCCATGAGAGCTTGGAATCATGGACTTGACATTAGGACTTCCCAAAATGAGGGCTCAACATATGGGACCTCAACTAGGGAGCCTTCTTTAGCAAACATAGAGTCTGCTTCATTAATTCATACGTACTTCATTTTCATTCATTCATATACTAGTGCAATCACTAGTCATAGCTAGGATGTAGTTTAAGACTCTCATCGGGTTTGCTTTGCAATGACCAAGAACAACCTAGTGTCATTACTTAAGTCTAGCTCACCTCTTGATTATCCTATCCTAACATCTTAGGTATTGTTCATTTCATTATGTGCATCATTTGAGGCTGGCCTCATTCTTTCTTTGGGAACTTTAACCTTAACCGACATAGATTATGTGAGCATCATAAAATCCAGTGTCTTCCCCACACCGAAAAGAGGTGGAATCACCGGCCAAAGTGACCCGAATATGCTAGCATATATGTGGAGTCGAACCCTGCTAGATCCCTATATTAGAAGTATAGGTTCAAAGATTAGGAGATATATGGAGACCCTTACCCGGCATGCCGGACAGTATCATCTCATGAGAGTTACGTGAACCTCCGCCCTTCCCGAAGGAAGGCATCACGGCTCATAGCTAGCCTATCGATGCTCAGTATAAAGTTCCATTACATTCAACTCATACATCATGGAAGCTGGCTTCTAGCATGAGGACATCATAGCTTATTAGATGATTTCTCATCTCATCATTAGTATTAAGTATGCATTAACTTCAATACTTACATTAGAGTGTTCATAGAGATTGGTCTCTTCATTAAATTTACACTCTCATAGGTGAGTACGTTTTGGTAACATTTACTTAGGCTCATTTGAGATTGCTCTCATCTTTCACAATAGCCTCTTATCAATTTGTCACCATATATTTTAACTTTAGCACATTTACTTTCATAATTACTCACTACTTTAAGTGAATGTTCATTTCATCGTATACCAATGCACTTGGCTCTTTAGTGTGTGTCACAATCTTACTTGACCCCTCTGGGTTTTCATTATCTCATCACATAATATCTTAGGTTCACTTACTTTTTAAATGTATTCTAGACTTATGAGTCCACACATTTAAGCCATGAGGCTTCATTCATAGTATATCTAAGTGATACATACTTACCCAAGATTATGTGGTACAAGACTTATGCATCTTGTAGGTATGCCAAAATATTGATTTCGATCTTTAGAGGCAGCATTCCTTAAATAATTTTTTACGTATGACTTATGTGTCAATACGGAATTGGGCATGGGAACCCGATTTTGAATCCCTTGGGCAACACTTAATCTTATATTAAACACGGTGATTGCATTTTTACGATTTGTGGGACCCTAGTTCGATCCCCATAAGACCCATAATATTTCATTTCTTCCTTTCTCCTAACTTTCTCATCCATTCAAGAGGTTGGGGGTTCAATCCACACTCTCCACATTTATTTTTCTCATTTATTTTTCTCCTAACTCTCTCATCCATTCAAGAGGTTGGGGGTTCAATCCCCACTCTCCACATTTATTTTTCTCTTTTATTTTTCTCCTAACTCTCTCATCCATTCAAGAGGTTGGGGGTTCAATCTCCACTCTCCACATTTATTATTCCCTTTATTTTTTTTCATGAATTTTTTATGTAATTTACATTTGGTAAGATCTTGGGTTCCATTCCCAACGACCTCATAATTTTTTTAAAAAAATTTATAACATAGTCATTTTTCTCACCTCTTGGCCGAGAATTAAAATTTCCAGCAAACTGGAAATTTGGTCTCTTCCAATCCATTTTCCTCTCATTCTTTTGTTGTTTTTTTGTAGTATTTTGAGTGACATTCAGTCAGCCACCGTAACCTTTTATGAACATCACGTTTTAAGCATTTTTACACATGCAAAACACAACATTTAACATACAAACTTCAGGCAACAAACATAGTCAAATTTTCAGCACACACATACTCAAAACAGTCCACTTAATACACTTTTACGGAATATATTTTTCATCCTTTAAATGATTTTCTACCACACATTCAACACATAATCACAACTAGACCTAACATTATCTACCAGAAGAGATACCAACGCATGCTTTGAATCGTTCAAAGGATCTAATGACAGGGGCATGCAACGGGGATAACCTTAGTCTTTCAACCGTGATTTAAACTGAACCTTAAGGGTCTCTTGGGAAAGGGACCAAGAGAGAAGAAAAACCATACCTTAATGCAGTTCAAAACCTATTTAAATGCTGACAATATACCACGAAACCAAGCCTCACCACCGAAACTTCAAGAAAAATCCGGTCAAGAACTTGTTGTTGATTTTCTTTTTTAGCTTAGTTTTTCATTTGAGTTTTTGTGTGTAAGTTCTTCAAGAGTGAAGAACTATTATTTTTAGTTATTTTAATGATAAAAACCGTGAGAATGAGAGTGAGAGACGTGAGAATGAGAGGATTATGATTATGATTAGGATTAGGAGAGTTAGGTGGAGACTAAGTCAAACTAGGACTCCTCATTATTTATTAATTTTATTATTATTATTTTTTATTAAAAATCTGATTTTTCCCTTACTTAAATCAGATTTTTAAATATTAATTAATTCAACTAATTCACTTAATAAAATTTAATCAATTTAATCCTTACTTCCACCAAGGCTCGAACCCGGGTGAAGCTAGATTTTGCTTAAAGGGTCAAATTCGGCAACCTATACCCGAATTGCCCCTCCACCATATTAATTAATTAATTAATTAAATATTTAGGATAATTACAATACTATCCTTAGCCTGGAAAAGACCATTTTACCCCTAGACCCTCCAAACTTAAGATTACCCCTTTTTAAGTCTGGTTAAGACTCATCCGGTTAAATCTTCATATTCGGGTGCCCTACATGGCTGGACCCAACCTTTCCTAGCTCAAGTAACTCACCAAGTTAGTTGGCTTGGTTGTTTCAGAGGTCAGAGGTCTGGTTCTACGCGTATCAATTCTTGTGAACCCGATCTAATCTAGGCATTCTAGATACGTTAGACATTACTTAGCATAGTCATTTTTAGGGTTGTTACGTTACCCCCCCCCCCTTTAGGAACATTTATCCCCGAATGACACTACACATCATTTTAAAATAAAGAGGGTGATTTTCTAAGATATCTTAACATACTTGAGACTTTACGCTTTGTGAATTTCTGTTTCACACTTACTCTGGATAATGCATATTACCCAAGCTTATCTGAAGCTTCATATTTGAGATTGAGGAACTTCCTTCTCAATCGCACTTAACTTGATGCACCTCACAACTCATGCAACAAAAAAATCATGTCCACGCTATACAAAAACAGCAACATGACATGCAAACATGAATTCATTTTAACTCACATAGTGCAATTATTACTCATACGATTATGTACTTACAACACCAAGTTGACTATTGCACTAAAACTTAGAGTTTCTTAAACAAAACCAGCCTTAGGAGGAGTATATCTAACCCCTTAGATAACATCTTGTTGGCCTTAAGATTTGAAATTATATGGCTTTGTTGGAATAATCTACGCCCTACCCATTTATACCCTTTCTCATTTAGCAACTGAAACCTCACTACCTTGGTTTGATAGTCTATGGTACCATAACACTTATGGAGAAAATCCATACCTAAGCTATTCAATGCTTTTTATTGGTGAATATCTGATTCACATATTTGTAGGTTGGTGCACATACTTGAAACCTACTAGCAGCTTCGCATTAATAGACTAAGGAACTCCTTCCTAAACTAGTCTCATCAAAGCATACAACGTAAATAAACACATAAGTCACCTAGGTCAGCAACCAACATGATGACTCCAACATATTAACTTCATACTAGTGCATAAAACCATACACATGAAAAACTAATTTAGGATACGCACCCGAGACATCACCAGAAGTGTCTTCCCCTACACCCCTAGACTTTAGTGCGAAAAATTGTTGCCTCCTTAGAGCCTCTTCACTTGGACCATTCGACTGAACTTTCTCCTTCCCTTTTTCTCGACCTCTCATATACGGACAATCCTTCATCATATGACCCGGTTTTCCACAACTGTAACAAGCGTTAGAGACCCTCCTACACTCTCCTCCATGAAGTTTGACACACTTCCTACAAGGTGGCCTCTCCTGAGGTGTATCTACTTCACTGTTTCTCTTAACTCTGGGCTCGAAATCCCTTTCATAGCGACCGTTGGATGAACTTGACTCCCCTTGGTGGGAGAGTCCCTTCTTAAACCGGGGCTTATCCCTGATTTCAGTACTACTCTTCCTTGAAAAATGCTTCTCAGATTGCCTTGACCTGTTCCCTGCCCTAGTATGATTCCTTTTCCAGCATTCCTACACTTGTTGGACATGGACCATAAGCCTTGAAAGGCCCATGCTGGCATGCAGCATAGCTTCCCTACACTCCTCCTCGAGATTCTCCGCAATCTTAGATCCAGTGTAAACGGGAGGATTCATCCTCGTGAAGTCCCTTAACCTGCTAGCCATGGTGCTGGCATGTGTGTTCTTCCTGGGAACACCTTGTTGCTCCGCCTTTGTTTCCCCTCGTATTCATCTTTCTGAATCTCAAGAGTTGATGTTAGATACGCTCTTAACACCAAGAAATAGACATTAGAGAAGGCACGATAAGATCAGAAGAAGGGACTTTTCCTACGCATCATGCAGCCTCTAATTCAGTATAGTGGTGCACTTCACTACCATGACTTAGAAACTACTCAATGTGGTTGCTGTGAACTATTATACTCGGAATTTAACCTAGTGCGCTGATACCAACTTTGTCACAACCGGATTCTAGACCCTAGACGAGACCGGCGTTATTGACCTCTCAGAGGTCGCAGAGAAGCCTACATACGTCATCATTACTTCATCTAGGTTAATTTTAGTGGAAAATTTGAATTTTTTGTTACTTAACATTCCTATAAGACATTCTACTTAAAATCATAAACGTTCACAATCAACCATCTAATATTAAGATCATCAAATTAAAGAAATAACTCAATACTGCATTAAATGTATACTTGCCAAAATGGCACCAATACAATGTATGAAATAAAATGAGAAAGAAATGCTTGTGGAACATACTCCACTAACTCAAACCTATATCTAAGCTAGAATATAATAGTCAAGCGTCCTCGAAAGCATGAGGGCCTACCAAGTCCGGATATATGCTCCACGTCCGGATAGATTCAGCGTCGACCTGTAAGCTCTAACGTCCACCTGTGCCTGCACCTAAGAATGTAGGGTTGTATGGGATTAGTACACACTTGTAATAAGTATGGGTATATGCAGGCACACACAAAGGATATGCATGAGTAAGAATAGCTCTTCCCTAACGATATGAATTATGGAAAGTCAAGTCAGTGGACTTGCCAAATTCGGATTAGGAAAGTCAGTGGACTTGCTAAATTTGGATTAGGAAAGTCAGTGGACTTGCCAAATTTGTATTAGGAAAGTCATGCCATGAGATTAATTACCCTAAATATTTAATTAATTAATTACTTAATATGGCGGAGGGGCAATTTGGGTAGAAAGGGCCGAAATTGGCCCATTGAGCGAAATCTTGCTACACCCGGGTTCGAACCTAGGTGGGAGCAATGATTTAATTTGACATATTTAATTTGGTGAATTAATTTATTTAATTAATATTTAATTGCTGATTTAAGAAAAAGGAAAATCAGATTTTTATTATTAATTATTATTTATTAATTAATATATTTTATTTGACTAAGTCTTGCCTAAAAGTCCTAGTTCTAAGGGAACACTACCTCACATCTCTCTCTCTCTTTGACGTCTAAAACCCACCCCCATCCCTTTCACATTCTCATCATCAGTAAAAGAGAAAAATTAGAAAAAAATAAAATTCTTCACACTTGATGAACTTACACACAAAAACTCAAACGAAAAACTAAGGTAAAAACGAAAATCAACAACAAGTTCTTGACGGGATTTTGCTTGAAGTTTCGGTGTTGAGGCTTGGTTTCGTTGTAAATTGGCAGCATTTAAAAGATTTTGAACGACATTAAGGTATGGGTTTTCTTATCTCTTGGTCCCTTTCCCAAGAGACCCTTAAGGTTCAGTTTAAATCGCGATTTAAAGACTAAGGTTGTCCCCGTTGCATGCCCCTGTCATTAGCTCCTTTGAACGATTCAAAGCATGCGTTGGTATGTCTTCTGGTAGATAATGTTAGGTCTGGTTGTGATTATGTGTTGAATGTGTGGTAAGAAATCATGTAAAGGATGAAAAATATATTCCGGAAAAGTGCATTTAAATGGACTGTTTTGAGCATGTGTGTGCTGAAAATTTGACTATGTTTGCCGCCCGAAATTTGTATGTTAAATGTTGTGTTTTACGTGTGTAAAAATGCTAAAAATGTGATGTTCATAAAAGGTTAAGGTGGATGACTGAATGTCACTCAAAATGCTACAAAAAAATCAACAAAAGAATAAGAGAAAAATGGATTGAAAGAGACCAAATTTCCAGCTTGCTGGAAATTTGTAGTCTCGGCAAAGATATGAGGAAAATGACTATGTTTTAAAATTTTTAAAAAATTGTGTGGTCATTGGGAATGGAACCCAAGACCTAACCAAATGAATATTATATAAAAATTTCATGAAAATAAATTTTCATGAAAAAAAAATGTGGAGACTGGGGATTTAACCTTGAATGGATGAGAGAGTTAGGAGAAAAATAAAGGAGAAAAATAAATGTGGAGAGTGGGATTGAACCCCCAACCTCTTGAATGGATGATATAGTTAGGAGAAAAATAAAGGAGAAAAATAAAGGTGGAAAGTGGGGATTGAACCCCCAACCTCTTGAATGGATGAGAGAGTTAGGAGAAAAATAAAGGAGAAAAATAAATGTGGAGAGTGGGATTGAACCCCCAACCTCTTGAATGGATGATAGAGTTAGGAGAAAAATAAAGGAGAAAAATTTAATGTGGAGAGTGGGGATTGAACCCACAACCTCTTGGATAGGTGAGAAAGTTAAAACATAAATTAAGAGAAAATAAATGAGCTTGTGGGGGATTCATCCCACAACCTCCTTGACTTAAATGAAAAAGGAGAGGAGAAAAAGAAATGAAATATTATGGGGTTCATGGGGATCGAATTAAGGTCCCCCAAATATGAAAAAATGCAATTATCAAGTTTAAAATGAGATTACGTGTTGTCCAAGGGATTTGAAATCGGGTTCCCTTGCCCAATTCCGTATTGACACATAAGTCATACGTAAGTAAATATTTAATGAATGCTGCCTCAAAAGATCGAAATCAATATCTTGGCACATCTACAAGATGCATAAGTCTTGTACCACGTAATCTTGGGTAAACATGAATCACTTAGACAAACTATGAATGAAGCCTCATGGATTGTATGTTTGGACTCATAAGTCTAGCATACGTTTAAAAGTAAGTGAGCCTAAGATGTATGTGATAAAATGATGTAACCCTAGAAGGGTTAAGTAAGAGTGTGAAACACACCAAATGGACAAGTGCATTGGCATATGATGAAATGAACATTCACGTGAAGGGGTGAGTAATTATGAAAAGAAAATAAGTTAAAGTTAATGAATGAGGTGAAAATATGATAAGAGGCTAATTTGAAAGATGAGAGCAATCTCAAATGAGCGTAAGTAAATGTTACCAAAACGTACTCACCTATGAGAGTATAAAGTTAATGAAGAGACCAGTCTCTATGAACACTCTAATGAAAGTATTGAAATTAATGCATACTTAATACTAATGATGAGCTAAGAAATCATCTAATGAGCTATGATGTCCTCATGCTAGAAGCCAACTTCCATGATGTATGAGTTGAATGTAATGGAACTTTATACTGAGCATCGATAGGCTAGCTATGAGCCGTGATGCCTTCCTTCGGGAAGGGAGGAGGTTCACGTAACTCTCATGAGATGATACTGTCCGGCATGCCGGGTAAGGGTCTCCATATATCTCCTAATCTTTGAACCTATACTTCTAATATAGGGATCTAGCAGGGTTCGACTCCACATATATGCTAGCATATTCGGGTCACTTTGGCCGGTGATTCCACCTCTTTTCGGTGTGGGGAAGACACTGGATTTTATGATGCTCACATAATCTATGTCGGTTAAGGTTAAAGTTCCCAAAGAAAGAATGAGGCCAGCCTCAAATGATGCACATAATGAAATGAACAATACCAAAGGTGTTAGGATAGGATAATCAAGAGGTGAGCTAGATTTAAGTAATGACACTAGGTTATTCTTGGTCATTGCACAGCAAACCCGATGAGAGTCTTAAACTTCACCCTAGGTATGACTGGTGATTGTACTAGTATATGAATGAATGAAAATGAAGTACGTATGAACGACCGAAGCAGACTCTGTGTTTGCTAAAGAAGGCTCCCTAGTTGAGGTCCCATATGTTGAGCCCTCATTTTGGGAAGTCCTAATGTCAATTTTATGATTCTGAGGTCTCATGGCATATGAAAGAATGATATGAACTATGTGATATGATATGTGCAATATGTCATGTGTTGTTTGCAAAATGATAAGTATGATGATGCATGTTACTCTCATGGCATGACTTTCCTAATCCGAATTTGGCAAGTCCACTGACTTGACTTTCCATAATTCATATCGTTAGGAAAGAGCTCTTCTTAATCATGCATGTCCTTGGTGTGTGATTGCATATACCCATACTTAGTACAAGTGTGTACTAATCCCATACAACTCTACATTTTTAGGTGCAGGCACAGGTGGACGTTAGAGCATACAGGTTGACGCTGAAGCTATCCGGACGTGGAGCATTCATCCGACTTGGTAGGCCCTCATGCTTTCGAGGACGCTTGCCCATTATATTCTAGCTTAGATATAGGTTTGAGTTAGTGGAGTATGTTCCAATAGCGTTTCTTTCTTATCTTATTTCAGACTTTGTATTGGTGCCATTTTGGCAAGTATACACTTAATGCAGTATTGAACTATTTCTTTCATTTGATGATCTTAATATTAGATGGTTGATTGTGAACGTTTATGAGTTTAAGTTGAATGTTTTATATGAATGTTAAGTAACAAAAAGTTCAAATTTTCCGCTAAAATTAACCTAGATGAAGTAATGATGACGTATGTAGGCTTGTCTGCGACCTCTGAGAGGTCAACGACCCCGGTCTCGTCTGGGTTCTAGACTCCGGTCGTGACATCTAATGATAGGGGCATGCAACGGGGACAACCTTAGTCTTTCAATCGTGATTTAAACTGAACCTTAAGGGTCTCTTGGGAAAGGGACCAAGAGAGAAGAAAACCCATACCTTAATGTCATTCAAAACCTGTTTAAATGCTGCCAATTTACCACGAAAACAAGCCTCACCACCGAAACTTCAAGAAAAATCCCGTCAATAACTTGTTGTTGATTTTCATTTTTAGCTTAGTTTTTCATTTTAGTTTTTGTGTGTAAGTTCTTCAAGAGTGAAGAACTATTATTTTCAGTTATTTTAATGATAAAAAACGAGAGAATGAGAGTGAGAGACGTGAGAATTAGAGGATTAGGATTCTGATTAGGATTAGGATAGTTAGGTGGAGACTAAGTCAAACTAGGACTCCTCATTATTTATTAATTTTATTATTATTATTTTTTATTAAAAATCTGATTTTCCCTTACTTAAATAAGATTTTTAAATATTAATTAATTCAACTAATTCACTTAATAAAATTAAATTAATTTAATCCTTGCTTCAACCAAGGCTCGAACCCCGGTAAAGCTTTTTCTTAAAGGGTCAAATTCTTCAAACTCTACCCGAATTGCCCCTCCACCATATTAATTAATTAATTAATTAAATATTTAGGGTAATTACAATGCTACCCTTAGCCTGGAAAATACCATTTTACCCTTAGACCCTCCAAACTTAAGATTACCCCTTTTTAAGTCTGGTTAAGACTCATCCGGGTAAATCTTCATATTCGGGTGCCCTACATGACTGGACCCAACCTTTCCTAGCTCAACTAACTCACCAAGTTAGTTTTCTTGGTTATTGCAGAGGTTCAGAGGTCTGGTTCTACGCTTATCAATTCGTGTGTACCCGATCTAATCTAGGCATTCTAGATACGTTAGACATTACTTAGCATAGTCATTTTTAGGGTTGTTACATGAGTTTAGTTTTTTAAGGTTTTAGGGTTTAAGGCTTAGGATTTGTGGGTTAATATCTATGATTTAGTGTTTAATGTTTGGATTTTGGTATTTTGGCCTTGCGTTTTAGCGTTTATGGTTTAAGGTTAGGTTAGAGTTTAGGATAGGGTTAGGGATCTAGGTTTTTTTTAAGTTGTAGGGTTGGGGTTTTACTATTTGAGTTGTAATATCTATGGTTTAATGTTTAATGTTTGGTTTTTTGTGTTTTGGATTTTGGATTTAGGGTTAGGGTTAGGGTTAAGGTTAGGGTTAGGGTTAAGGTTAGTGTTAAAGTTAGAGTTTAGGGTTTTTTAAGATTTTAGGTTTTAGGGTTGAGGATTTGAGGTTTAAAATTTTTGATTTAGTGTTTAATGTTTGGGCTTAGGTATTTTGGGCTTCGGGTTTAGTGTTTGTGGTTTAGGGTTAGGTTTAGGGTTAAAGTTAGAATTATGGTTAGGGTAAGGGTTTAAAATCTATGATTTAGTGTTTAATGTTTGGGTTTTCGTATTTTGGACTTAGAGTTTAGGATTAGGGTGTAGTTGTTTTTAGGTTTTAAGGTTTAGGGCTTACCATTTGAGGTTTAGTGTTTAATGTTTAGGTTTTGGTATTTTGGGCTTGGGGTTTTGTTTAGGGTTTAGGGTTAGGGTTAGGGTAAATTTTAGGGTAAGGGCTAGTGTTTAGAGTTTTTTAGGTTTTTGGGTTTAGGGTGTCACATCCGAGAGTACACACTAGAAGATATTACACTCTCGGATTTCAACATGGCACAGTTGACCTCTCGGAGGTCTTGTACAAGCCCTTGACATCATTCATTGCATACATGTATGAAAAGTAGTGCGGAATTAAAACTTTTCACACAAAATATCTTTAAAACGTATTTCATGATAAAATCATAGGAAAATACTAAGCCTCAACATTTGCCAATCTTAAACTCAAGAATAATTGGGAAACGGCCCAAACAATACGAAATATAGAATTACTTATTCTATTTCAATACTTTAATAAAAGAAGTCTAAAGATAGTTATGCCTCAGGTAAAGTGAGGACATACTTCAACTTTTCTTGACTGGTTATTAGATTACAAGGTTGCTTCAATACACCTCTCACATACTAACCACAACTTTGGAGATAGACAAAAAATATAGAATTAGTACAATGCCTGTAATAAGTATGACATAATGCATAAAATTATGAGAAACAAACATTTATCAGGAATAAGCTCTTTTTGATTAAAACATCACATTAAAAGTATAAGAACCACATTTAAGCACCAAACATTACATTTAGAACACATTACCAATTATTCAATTTATAAGAATATTACAGTAAACCTACAGTAAGCTTACAGTGACTTCACTGTAATTTCATCCATAATTTATATTTCACAATATCACATCACTAACACATACAAAACATGTAAACATGAGATACTCCCACTAAAGGTGATTCTAAGGCTCACTTAAGTGAGTTGTGAAGCGACCACCCATACAACCCCTTCTTACACACCTATGAGATCCTTTAGACTACCTAGGATAAGATCATTTTCACTTAATTAATCAATGTTTTATATTAAAATTTATTCCTAAGACTTCCCTAGGTAAGACATTAATAGGCCATTCCTACACTCCCTTCACATCTTTACTGGGCAATCCTTAAAGTCACTCTAGACTAGTACTTATTCATTGACATGCTTTTTAATTTAAGTCATTATCTTCATTAGTTAATTAAGAGACATTAAAAAAATAAGGACATTCAAGTAATGGTATTGTAGAATACCTAGGTACTAACTCACTAACATATTCAAAGCCTAATCGTGCAATGTCTAGATAGCGTCATGTAAGACCCCCAAAATGAGTTAAGGTGTCTAGAGCCTAACATGATTCAAAAAGGATTTAAATATGTTATGTACGTTTTTACAGTATTCATGATTGATTTGAAGTCATTTGGAAGTAAAAACTTCAAGAACGTCTAAGACGTTCGAAAGTTAGACCTTGAGACGTGCATGTGTGTCTTGGTGTGTCTTGACATGTTTTATGTGTTTGTTTAGGTTGAGACTATTATGTAAGGTCCCTAGCATGTTAATTAATGTATTTACATTGGAAAAGTCTGGGTACGAATCCCCAAGGGCCCCACAAAAGGCCATGAAGGAGGACCCAAAGTCTACTTAGACACTGCCTTGGCAATGTCTACCTACGCCTGACAAACGAAGGCCAATAGGTGTGACGATGCCCCGTCGATGGGTGGGAGTTGTTCCATACATAGGCTGGGAGACAAAGAAATCAATTCTAAGACTCAGAGCCAAACGAAGGCCAGCAGAATGGACCGTCGATGGGCCTATGGGGAGAGGTTGCTCCTTCAATGCAGCCAACAACTCCACTGCCAGGCTCACTGTTTTATTAAGGGGAGAATGGGAAATTCACCCCACGTACTAAACTGACCCTAGGTGGTTATTTTATAGTTTTTTGGGTATATTAAGTATGTTATTAAGATCAAAACCCCATTCTCAATTCAATTCTCCAAATTAGACTTCCCTCCCAAAACAAAAACCTCTCTAGAAACCTCCTTTGGAGATGAAGCTCAAGCACATCTTGTAGATGGGATTGTGATGGTTTCTTCTTCAAGTTTTCATTGTGTTCTTCTATAATGAGTTATGTTGATCCTTCATCCTTAGTCAACCTTTCTTCTAAGGAGTCCATTCCAGTGTTTTCAAAATAATGTGATCGAACTTCCTATCTTTCAAGCTAGCCATGGGTTCCTTCTCAAAACTATTTCAGAAGAATGATTATGATTATTTGATAATTAGATACTGTTTTTCATATCGAATTCAATCCAATTTCATGATGAACCCATGATCCCTTCTAATATCGATTTGGCCTATAATGTAGTATCTTGCGATCTTGATGCTAGAATGATTGGTTTGAGATTCAATTATGGTAAATTGCTTTAGCTACTGCCTAAGATGTAAATTTACGATGAGTTATGTATAGTTTATCCAATGTGGATCAAGGTAAGAAGATTTTAATGAGATTGACTTATGTTAGTCTATCCTCTATAGATTGATAATGCAATATACATAATGTTATCTTAATTCTAGGGTAGATGAAGCATGATTTCGTTTAGGTTATGATATCTTAGATACTTACCTAAATTGTATTATTGATTAATTATGAGTATTGATCTTTGATGATCAAAGGAAGGGAGATTTGGTAAGATTGCTTTGTTCTACTTTTTCTATAGATTTGCTAGATGATTGGCCTTGTATGGAATTATGGGGTATGGCCAACTTATGGTGACGGTGTTTACTTCTTATCAATGTGTATGAGAGGTGATCATGGCCTTGAAGGCAATTGTAATCTGAATGAGTGTTGGTGATAATAATCCAATGTGAAGCATATGACTAGTTTTCATTCTACCTATGATCTAGGTTGTGTTACTAATGTTATAAGCATGTGAATGATTATGTTAGGGTTAGATATAGGTGCTTCCTTTGATGATGTGATAGTGGTAAATGACCCTTACCTATGTACCCCTATGTGTATGTGTGATTAGCTAATGTTAGGAGTCTTGAATGCAAGTGTTGGAGTTATCTTGTCTCCAATACTAGTAGTATGTGTTGTGTGGTCTATACTTGGATGTGCATTGTGGTCCTAAGAGGTTGGCTGCCTTAATATGTAGTTGATAGCCATTATGTGGTCATGTTGGTCAATGTAACACACCTCATGCATTCTTACAAGTAGTATATGTTCATGGTGTCTAATGAAAGGTTATTCTCATATGCACTAATGTCTACTACTATGCATGTAAATTATATGTCCATGAAGTATGTCATGTATCCCTTAACTAGTATGACTTGATGGGGGTAATAGTATGGGACAGGGTATGGGACCTTGTCTATGCATTGCACATGTGTGCCTTGATAGGATACTTCCTAGGTTTGTGATGAATGCACGAACATGTTATGAATACGACTTGTATATTATGAACATCTCTTATATAATGTGATGAAGTGTGAATGTTCATGATGTATAAATGTGTTTATATAAAAGGATTGCTCAAATAGTTACACCGATACTCTTATGCATGAATGAAATACAAGTATGAACATGTGTGGTCTAAGGGTGTTTATGTGAAAAGTTTGCTCACATATATGTATACACCCACCCACATGAAAGTATGTCCATGATTCTTGTATGATGATCTTGTCAATAAAGGGGCTCTTGAAAGGTGTTCTCAACAGTACCATAAACTAGATGGTGCTTGAATATGCTATGTCCATGTGAAAGGACTTCTCACATTGATTAGGTTGATGAACTCTCATCTATGACCTATGAGCTAAGCATATGAGTGGTTGACTCTCCTAGGCCTAGATTTTATAAAGTAATGATAATAATGGCTTTTCAATAAAGGCAACTTAGCTTAGAACCGAGTGAACTTATATAAGGGGTGCCCCTTCCCACTGTGGGAAGACTTGTTCACCATTGTTCGCACGAGGTGGATAACTACAATGTCTAAATAGGCATAAAAGTGTTTCCATATATACCTACAATTTCAATAAAATATACTTGCCCCATAGGATCCAGCAAGTGAAATCACCCAATACGGTAGCATAATGTTAATGTTCTATTTTGGAAGGTAGAGCACATTTCATTGGTGTAAGGCTCTACAACACTAAATTCCATGTTTAGCACCCATGGTGTTAGTGTCGGTTAAGGCTATAGTTAACCTAAAGTAAAATGGACAATTAAAGTAAAGTAAGGACCCTAACTAGGATAACTTAAGGGAAGTTGCTTAGTGTAGGTGGGGGTATGGGACTTCACCTATGCATTGCACAAGTGGATCTTGGAGGGAGATATATGAAGGTGTTATAATGTATATGATCATGTTTATATACTTATACATGACATTGTAGTCTTCTCTACTTGTTATGATGAAATGCACGGTATAAGTCGAAATGATTCTATATGATGTGTTCTTACCTTATATACATAATGTGGGTCTTATTGACTATATTTTATGAAGTCTTCTTTGGCATGTATGAAGTGTCTATATTTGCCTTTTTGATGTTTGAAGTGAATGATATTCTTGTGGTCTTGATAGGTTTACTAAGTATGTGTGAGTTTATGGGGCTTCACATGTAAATTGAACTAGTATACTTAGATTTGGGTTATGAGTAAGGTCTTATAAGAGTCTATGTAAAGTGAAGTTAGCATCTGTGCAAATTGACTATGGTTTACTGTAATAGTTTTGGTAGTCTTGACTTGAATGTGTCTTATGAGGTGCTAAACTTCTATGAATGTATGTGTTGAGTTAGGAAGGTTATATGTATAAGTACTTGTGGCCTTAAAGTGATGCATTGCACCAAGTATCACTAGAGGGTTACTTGGAAGTTAAGAAGTTAAAAGAAACAAAGCTCACTGTAAAATGAAGGTGCTCACTGTAATTTAAATATGCTTACTGTAAAGTGGTTCTTAATATGCCTTAAATGAAATGTGTGGCTTATGTGATGTTATGACTATGGTATGCCTAATTAAGTATGTAAATGGTAGAATGCTTATTGTATCAAGTTTTATGAAGTGTTTACGAAAAGGCACGATGCATGGTTTCAAAGGAAAATATCCCCTTTAAAAGCATATTTTTGCATGGTTATCATACTTAGTCCATTCTTGTACTTACACCATTCTTCTTTACTTTTTACACAAAGTGTAGGTTACGTATTCATAAAGGATTCTTCTAAGGTGAAGGGCTTTATATGTGTTTTCCAAACTCAATGAAAGGAATCCTTAAGTTCAAGGATTTCCTAGATTATGTTTTTGTTAAAGTCATGTAATAGTTAGTTATGTTTTATGTTGTATGGGTCGTGTCCCTATTATACCCTAATGATGTTGAATCTAAGATGGCAAAGATACTTAGAGCCTTTAACTATGTATTATGATATTTTA
Organism: Solanum lycopersicoides; assembly: GCA_022817965.1. Lineage (NCBI taxonomy): Eukaryota > Viridiplantae > Streptophyta > Magnoliopsida > Solanales > Solanaceae > Solanum > Solanum lycopersicoides. Next base: position 28,677,400 of record CM040627.1, on the reverse strand, counting down.
TATAAAATTAAAGTGATGTGTCTAGCATATGATTTACTATGAAAAGTTTTAAATTTTCCGCTAAATTTACCTATGAAAATGTGATGAATGATAATTGTAACGACCCACAAGTACACCCTAGAATAAAGGAGTACTCTTGAGTCGGAACACGGCGTACTCGACCTCAGAGAGGTCTTGCACAAGCCTCTTAGCTATCATTCATTACATAAGATATGAAAAGTAGTGCGAAATTAAAACTATTCACAAGAATACAATAATAAGAAACATCTTTTATAAAAGCTAAGGAATAAGTATCGTCGTCACAAGCCAATCTTAAATACACACCTTAAACATCTAGGAGACATGACCCTTTACATTGAAAGAAATACATAAATAGTCTAATACGAGTCATAAAGAAGAATTAAAGAAACATAGACTATGCCTTCGAATATATGAAGACATACTTAGCTTTGAGATAGTCGATTCCCAAGCTTGCCTTCTAACCTTTAACTTGCCTCCAACCTATACTTATAGAGTATAGAAGATAATGGGGTTAGTACAAATATTGTACTAAGTATGACATTACGCAAAATCATGAAAAAGGGACAATTTAGTTGAAATGTACAATTCATGCTATTTTTATAAAAACCTTCATTAATTAAGTTACAAAACATCATATAGTATCATCATTTAGCACATAGGTAAACCTTCAATGTTTCTTAACATAGGAGTATACTAACATTAAAACCCAAATAACACATGAACTACTACTATCCAAAGTTATCCTAAGGTTCCCCTAAATAACACATAAGGAGATTGCCCATATAATCTCCTCAATACCTACGTAAGAGATCCTTAAGACTACTACAGATAAGCATACTTCATTTCCTTTATACAAGTCATCATTAAATACCAAACACACTAGAGAAACATACATATACTTAGGGACTTCATATCAGAACCATCCTCCAAGGCAGCCCCCAACTTACACTTGGTGCAATGTGAAAGTAGCATCCCATACTACCACTTCCAGTTAGTGCTCCTTAGGAATCACCTTAGAATAGGCATATCACATTCATCATATACTTAGCTTTCACCATACAAGTCATAACATCAACATGCTTCCTTAACATTAAGGATAAAGTCACATTACTTTCATTTGCATCATATAACGACCCATTGATACATATCTTATGAGGAAGCACCAAGACGCCCTCCAAATGTATACTCGTGCAATTGATAGGTAGCGTCCCATTTCACCACCTACCCTAAGGAGTACACCCTTAAGAAGAATTAGTTCATTTGCATACATTTTTGGGGCTAGCTTTAACCGACATAGACCATGAGAGCTGCACATGGAATCCTGGTATCAACCCCTACCAAAAGAGGGATCGATACTTGCCTAAGGTAGGGTCATATTCTTTAGACATTACATGCGATATCCAAGATCTACACCTACGCGGATGAATAGTTAAGGGATAATTCTATTTCTACTAAGTAACTCATTCTGTAATAACGAGGATCACTCATCTCAAGAGGTACATTGGTTACAACATCTCTACACACGAAGTGTACCCACTCCTTCTTCAAATCCTCTCGGTGCTAAGCATAACTCCCCCACGGAGTGTTAAACATTCATTGACTATAGGTTAAGAGATAACTATTGAACACCACATCATAACTCACGAAGGGTATCCAACCTCCGACCTGTCATTGGAAAGCTCATCGGGAATAGTGAGGTTGCTAATAAACACTTCATCTCAACTCACGAAGAGTTTTTACCCAAAAATCCTCCCTTTTCATACTTAGGAATAGTAGGGATGTTCTAGACAGTTTATCTCTACTCACGAAGTGTGTCTAGACGACAATCCCTCATATTCATTCATTGACTTCATTCACGCATTCAGGTGTATGTGTGAGTACATGTGAACACACCAATCACATAATAGCAATTATTCATAACATTGACTTCCATACATGCTCATACCCACATTTATCACAATCCATATATTATCATACTTCACATATAAAATACATAGTTCATTTAGACATATACCCTTCAAGATACTCATTTCAACCTTCTAATAGATAACATGCATATACATATCAAAATCATCACTTCACTTCACATATCGTTCCTTTAAGGCCATTTTCACAATACACATATAACTTAATATATTTCAAGTTTACACCGCCACCAAAGGTGGACCATACCACTTAAGATTTTCTTAAATATAACTTAACCAAGATAGAACAACTTACCCTTCATCCAAGACTTTACCACCTTTCCTCAATATTTCACCAAAAACATCATATTAAAGTATAATAATGCAGTAGCTAATCACATCACAATATAGAGAAAACCATCGTTCTAACATTATCAAACTATTCACCTTAAACCCACTCCATAAGTAAAAAGATAAGAAATTGGATTGAGCATAGTGTAATTGAGTTTTTAACCTTAACATCATTAAATAACATTGAAAAATATCACATTACATTCACTAAAACGTTTTCATGCAAGACCCATGCTCAGAGTTCAAAAGAGAAGAATTTGGAGGGTTGAAAACCCTTTTTGAAAATTCTTGAATTGGGCTCCTTGAATGAAAGAAGATTCAAGGATGAACTACCATACCTCAATATGAATAAACCCACTAAATTTGGTGAAGAAACTTGAAGAACTTGGTCTTCTTCGTTGGAGCTAGAAGCTTCTTGAAAATGGAGGTTTTTGGAGTAATGGTTTTGGAGAGATTTTTTATTTGAGCTTTAGCATTTGAATTGATAAGTTAAATTGGGTTTAAAATGACCTAAATCAGTCCACAAATGATTCCCAAAGTTCAAAAAGAACCCTACATTATCTGGACCCTTTTCCAATTTCTAATTTGACTTAAAAATGACGCGGCCAAATCTGGGACTTGGCTACGCGTCGTGGATGGAGATGCTTATTCTTGATTTTCAGCACTTTCAGGCAGTGGACCTCGTGCCACTCGTGCGACGCACAGGCAGATTCAGTTCCAGGTGCGCGACGAAAGGTCGCTTCCAATTCTTTGCCCTGGACGCTGCCTTAGGCAGCTCCCTTGTCCAACATTTGGGTCATCCTTGGGGACACTTAGGGTGGTCCCGAGGAGTCGTACTCAAACGTTTTGACCCTTGGTACATCCCCTAGGTGCTAAGGTCATCCCCACTGGTTTTATACACAAAAAACTACCTAAAAACATGCACCAAAATCAAAAATACACTAGCACATTCCATGGCACATTTTCTGAATGTCATGGACATTCTTGGAAGTTTGACTTCCAAATATCACAAACAGACTTCTAAAACTAAAATACATCATTTTAAGTCATTATTAACTCATGAAACACATGTGAATATCTAGTTTGGACTATTTCATTTTTAGGATCGTTACAATCTCCCCGACTTAAAACAACATTGCTCCTCGAATGACTCAAAACACTTGCAATGAATTCAAGGACTCAACTATCAGCATACAACACATATAATGGTCATAAATTTATAGTCAGTGGAACAAACTTACAAGGAACACTAATTTCATATCATTAAGCATTTTAAGCAACACAAACAATTTGGACAAATTACATAATTCAAAGTACACACTCACTTCATCATTTCCATTTCATTTATGGAGGAACAACCTTCTCCAACATTAGACATGTTCATCACACCATCATGAAACTCAACATGCAATAACCTTCAAATCACACATTGGCACATAAACGCAAGAAATTGAGCACATATCATTACTTACAAATTATAAAGGAAAGATAGATTAGCTACAAATATACTCATATACTATGTTAACATTAAGAGCATACAAAACATCACATTATCAATGAAACTCTTAACATAAGGAGACATGGAACTCATACTAATGCGAGACTCCAAAACAAACCAAAATACAAAGGATTGTGTCCTCAAGCTTGAGTAAGAATAGAAGGAAAGATAAGGATATCGCTACCTTCCTACTGAACTCATTCGCACCCACTTAGGGTAAACACATCTAAGAAAAAGCATAACAACCATAAGGTATTATGACTTACAGGGGCCTTCACTTCGAATAAGTCGCTTCTTTAGCTCCGAGAGTGTAACATCCCTCAAGTACACCCTAGAAGTTAGAGTATCCTTGAGTTCGTCACACGGCAAATGAGGCTTCAAGAAGTCTCATCTAAGCCTTTCGTATCATTCATTGCATAATAAAATACTAAAATGAGTAAAAATTTAAAACTTTCTTCACACAGGAGGAACTCTTTTCATAAACAATACACAAGCGGAAGACTTTAATTAAAACATTAAACCTTTACAATAACCCATAAACTATCTAAAAATTAGAGTATACAACACTTGGGACTAAGCCCATACAAGACATAATGTAGAGACTTATGACATAAACGAACATGTGGATATTGTCCTCGAATCGATGAGGACTCACCAATACTTCATCTTCAATCCTTAGAAACCTATCCATCCTCCATGCCACATCGAGACTTCCAATTCCTTACACTTTAGTAAAAAAGGGAAAAGAAGGGGTTAGCACATTAGATGTACTAAGTATGGAAGCCATGCAAAAACCATGAAAAAGGGACATTTAGTAAATACCTTGCTTTTCATGAATTTTGATTAAAACATCAAACTATAATCATAAGAACAACATTTATCACTTTAGAAATACATCAGAAATCATTTAAGCAAATAATCAGAATTTAAGGCTCACTTACCAGTGAACCACTTCACTGTACAGTGACATCACTTCACTGTTACAGTGAAGTGCTTAACCTTCACATTTCACATCTCCTAGCATATAATCATCCCACTAAAAGCTATCCTAAGACTCACTTAAGTCACACAAAGAGAGACCGCCCATACACCCTCTCAAAGCATACCTAAACGATCCTTAAGACTACTTAGAATGAGACACATACACACTTACAATACATCAAACACATGAACATGAGATCCTCCTACCAAAGGTGATTCCAAGGTTCACTTGGGTGAGTGTGGAGTGACCGCCCATACAATCCCTGTCACACACACACAAGGGATCCTATAGACTACCTAGGATAGAATCATTCTCACTTGATACAATAGCATACATCAAAAATCACATTCTCCTTCCGAAGGTTATCCAAAGACCTACTCAAGTAACTCAAGAAGAGAATGTCCATAATTGACCTCTTAAATATTACCTAAATAGTCCTTAAGACATACCTATGTTAGGATCATGTCCACACAATCAATCACATTTCCTTAACTAGAATCATTACTAGGACTTATCTAAGTAAGAGATGAAGTGACCATTCCATTGACCCATTCATACCTTAACTAGACAACCCTTAACTACTCTAGATAAGTACTTATTCATTTAACATTCTTTCTTAACTTAAGTCATTACATTACTTAATTCATTTAAGAGACATTCATCACATACCACCACATAAACTTCATAGAGACTCCAACTAACACCTTCAAAGCCTATTGTGCAATGTGTAGATAGCGTCCCATACCACCACATACTTCATAGAACTTCTATAATGCTAGTAAGTATCCCATATGATGAGAATAGGCAATAACCGACATAGACCATGGTAGCAAAGCATCGAATCCGGAGTTCTATCCTACTCTAATGAGGTTGTTCTACATTCCAATGGTAGAACATAGACACATCCCATGTAGGCACATGGTTAAGGAATATGAAGGGCGTGCTATGTAATCTAGTCTCATCCTTTAACTTGAACTACTTCCCTTACCATACTCACTAGGTGCTAGACTTTGTTCTCATAGATTAAGTTACACTAAGGTTCATACAAATGGGTCCCATATCATGTTCATGACCCAATTACATTTCCCCTACCAAAGCAAGGTCCACTAGGGTTATCTCACTATGGCGACAAGAAGCTCATCATGACTCTCCTAAGGTATGATATGATATCGTTCCAGCCAATCCACCTTAAGTCCATCATTCATTACATGAAGGATTCCATTACGGCTTTCAACTTCAAGTTTCATAACATTACCACTAGGTTCAAGGTTTTACATAAAGGACGTTCTTGTCATCATTCAAGGTCTTACATAACATTCATACATTCAAGACTAAGACTCTTTAGTTCCTATGTCAAGACATCACATATTCATATTCATACAAGCATCAACTAAGGCACTTAAGTCAACCTACACAAGACACAACATACTTCACTTTAGCACATATAGCATACATTCTAAGACACTTAGGAATGACCCTTATCAACCTTATGTAAACCTATTCATTACCTTGACATAATCAACATAACCATTATAGACTCATATAGCCAAGTTAGGAACAATCATGTATCAACTCTAAGACTATACATATAAGAACATAGTCATAGTATAACATGATCACCTAATATCTTCAATAAGAGAACACATACTTCCACATTAATTCACATATATGTAGATATGATCATACTTAACATAATCAACTATACAAATCAACATAATACTTCAAGTAGTGCCGACAAGTCCATGATCATCAATATACTTAAAATAACGCCGATAAGGCCACATCAATACACATAACACCGCCACCATAAGGGGACCATACCAATCACATATAATCCAAGAGCTCAATTACAGTAGCTATACATAATAATAAAAGAGTTAGGTAAGCATACCACCCAATTGATCTCACCACTTCAATCCCAAGTTAAATCATCCAATTCAATATCATAATGCCCTTACTCATGGCCATGAACATCAATACAAAGCATAAATCATAATACTCAATGAATCTATGTCAATTAAATATATATTTAACAATCTAAGACCAATTAGACATCAATTGAATACAATACTTACATCATTAGAAAGCCCATAGAAAACTACACTAGAATCTATAAGCATTAGGTTCATATCAATTCAATAGGCTTAACATGCAATAGATCTCAGAGTACACATTGCTCAATTAATCAAATTGAAATAGTCTATACATCATACATACATAATCTATACATAAATCAAAAGCCCATAACAATCTACACATGAATTCATAAATATCAAAGCATAATCAATTCGCCCATATTTTAGTGAAAATTAGAGAATTCAGAAGATCAAGGGTTCATGGAAAATTTTATTAGAAAAAAACAATTAAACATCAATAACATCGCCTTTTAAGCTTTGAAAATGTTTCATGCAAGAACCCAAGACTTAGAGTAGAAATTGGACTTTTTCATCTTTTTGAAATCCTTTGAAAATCATCTTTGAAATTGGCTCTAAGGTGATACCAAGCCTTAGATTAAGAACTCCCATACCTTATTTGAAGAAACCAATGATAATTGAAGAAGAAACTCCATTGAAGACCCATCTTCAAGCTTCATCTTCACTTTGGACCCTCATGGAGGTTTTTGGAAGAATTTTTGGATGGAATATATTTTGATCTTAGTGTTAGGGTGTAATTGAGAGTTTAATGACTTATATACTCTTAAAATACCCATAAACACTAAAAACAACCGTCCAAAGACTTATAGGGGCGTGGGGTGAATTTACAACTTCACCCCTTAACTTAACAGACAGCTGGCAGAAAACACACAGCACCATGGACGAGACCATCGACGTTCCGTGGTCTCACCCACGCCCCGTCGATGGGGTCTCGTGGGTTACACCTACAACTCCTCAACCTGCAGGCATGTTGGATCCATCGAAGAGACCCATCTATGAGTCGTAGTCTGATCGACTGGCCGTCGTTTGGGTCGTCGATTGGATACTGCTTGGCAGTGTTGAGCTCTAGGTTGGGGTCCTCCTCTAGGGCCCCTTGCGGGTGCTACATGTAGTCTTACCCGGACGTTTATAACCCAAACATGCACGTATATGAGTTTAGGGCCTACCACATGAGTTTCATCCAAAATGAACACGTTAAACTAGACGAAACATGCTTAGACACACAAGGTCATTTCAAGGCACAACTTTCGAACGTCATTGACGTTCTTGAGCGTTTGACCTCCAAACTTCACTAAACTTGACAAACTACCTATTTACACAATATAAATTCATTTAAGGACCATATAATCTCATGCATCACACATAAACACATATGAGGAACTTAGGTGACTTAGTCGTCGAACATCTTGGTTGTCCCTTGACGTTTGACTTCCAATGCACCTAAACACTTAGCTACTGACTCAATAACACTTTATAGAAAATTTTAGGACCTTATTTAAAAATGACAATCACGTTAGGATCTCACCTAAGTCATTTTCGGGATCTTACATTATCCCCCAATTGGACAACATTCGTCCTCGAATGACACTTGTCACTCTCCGAATACTTCCAAGTATAGGGATTAAGTAAGAAACTCATAATCATACCATGTAACACTCAATAAAGGAGAAAACATCATTTTCACATAAGCAAGAGATTCACAACACAACAAGAAACTAGAATAGATTTTATAACTCATCATGCTACAAAACTCACATTCTTTTATTCCAAATAGCAAAAACTCATTTTATATTCATTAGCATGCTCATATAAATCAGTTCTAACCACATAACAACAATTTTAGACCAAAGAATCAATTAGTCAATTGTTGAAATTTTTTTACAGTGAACTGGCAGTGCATTACAGTGAATTGTGCAATTTTTTTCAAAAATGCAACTTTTAGGCAATTCATGATATACATATGCTAATATGCAAAGTAACATCATATAAACACCTTTTACAACATTATCATGGCCTCATAACATACATAATGCAAGAATTTAATGAAATTCAATTTCAACCAAGCATGCACATCATAAGGAGAATGTTTGGAACTCATTTTCCACAAAAACTCCTACACAAATCAAGTTACTAAGAAATCTTTGTTTTAGGCTTGAATAAACACCTATAGAAATGTTAAGGGTACCTCACTCCCACAACCATACTCTTCACTATACTCCCCCACTTAGGAGAAACCCATTATAAGGTCAACATAACATCCACCTCAAGGAACTCTCTCAAGGCACCTTAAACCTTATCAATAGGTTCTCACCCAAAGTCTAACTCATGAAAACTAAAGACTCTCAAGGTTCAACCATACAACCATTACACCCCCTAATTAGGAGAAACTCACTTTTACTCTTTCAAACCTCTTCACACCCTTCTATTGATGGGTATAAACCAACTTCAAACCACCTCAAAACCAACTCCTTCACATTTTTAACTCTATACTTTACCATCATTTTCAAACTATACTACCTTTCAAAGGCAACCAAACCAACCTAGGGTCATCAACACCATCTTTTACACCTCATCTAGCAACCCACATCTCATCTTTTCTCTCCTCAACCCAAACTTCATAAAGTCACACTCACATGACTTAACACATAAGGGAGACAAGGGGAAGACATCATACACAAGCTCTTAGGCACGATTATATGAATGAAGAAGTGAAACTTTTCCTATCACCCAATAGCCTCCTATTTACAATTTGGCGTGCTTCACATTATTAACAAGACTCTGTTAGATGTGGTTCATGAGACAACTACGACACCAAGTTTGTAACATCCCTCAAGTACATCCAAGAAGTTAGAGTATCCTTGAGTTCGTCACACGGAAAATAAGACTTCAAGAAGTCTCATCTAAGCCACTCGTATCATTCATTGCATAATAACATACTAAAATGAGTAAGAATTTAAAACTTTCTTCACACACGCAGAAATCTTTTCATAAACAATTCACAAGCGGAAGACTTTCATTAAAATATTAATCCTTTACAATAACCCCTTGAACGATCTAAACTTTAGAGTATACAACACTTGGGACTAAGCCCATACAAGACATAAAGTAAAGACTTATGTTATAAACGAACATGTAGATATTTTCCTCGAATCGATGAGGACTCACCAATACTTCATCTTCAACCCTTAGAAACCTATCAATCCTCCATGGCACATCAAGACTTTAAATTCCCTACACTTTAGTCAAAAAGGGAAACGAAGGGGTTAGCATATTAAATGTACTAAGTATGGAAGCCATGCAAAAACCATGAAAAGGGGACATTTAGTAAATACCATGCTTTTCATGACTTTTGATTAAAACATCATACTATAATCATAAGAACAACATTTATAACTTTAGAAATACATAAGAAATCATTTAACCAAATATCACAATTTAAGGCTCACTTTCCAGTGAACCACTTCACTATACAGTGACACCCCTTCACTGTTACAGTGAAGTTCTTAACCTTCACATTTCACATCTCCTAGCATATAATCATCCCACTAAAAGCTATCCTAAGACTTAATTAAGTCATACAAAAAGAGACCGCCCATACACCCTCTCAAAGCATGCCTAAATGATCCTTAAGACTACTTAGAGTGAGATACATACACACTTACAATACATCAAACACGTGAACATGAGATCCTCCTACCAAAGGTGATTCCAAGGTTCACTTGGGTGAGTGTGGAGCGACCGCCCATACAATCCCTGTCACACACACACAAGGGATCCTATAGACTACCTATGATAGAATCATTCTCAGTTAATACAATAGCATACATCAAACAAGACATTCTCCTTTAGAAGGTTATCCAAAGACCTACTCAAGTAACTCAAGAAGAGAATGTCCATAATTGACCTCTTCAAGATTACCTAAGTAGTCCTTAAGACTTACCTAGGTTAGGATCATGTCCAAATAATCAGTCACATTTCCTTAACTAGAATCATTACTAAGACTTATCTAAGTAAGAGATGAAGTGACCATTCCATTTCCCCCTTCATACATTAACTAGACAACCCTTAACTACTCTAGATAAGTACTTATTCATTTAACATTCTTCCTTAACTTAAGTCATTACATTAAATAGTTCATTTAAGAGATATTCATCACATAACGACATTCAAGTAATGGTCTTCAAGAAGACCTAGGGACTCCAACTAACACCTTCAAAGCTTATTGTGCAATGTCCAGATAGAGTCCCATACCACCACCTAAACTTCATTGAACTTATCTAATGCTATTAAGTATCCTCATATGATGAGAATAGGCAATAACCGACATAGACATTGGTAGAAAAGCGTGGAATCCGGAGTTCTATCCTACTCCGATGAGGTTGTTCTACTTGCCAATGGTAGAACATAGACACATCCCATGTAGGCACATGGTTAAGGAATATGAAGGACGTTCTTTGTAATCTAGTCTCATTCTTTAACTAGAACTACTTCCCTTACCATACTCACTCGGTGCTAGACTTTGTTCTCGTAGATTAAGTCACACTAAGGTTCATACAAATGGGTCCTACATCATGTTCATGACCCAATTACATTTACCCTACCAAAGCAAGGTCCACTAAGGATATCTCACTATGGTGACAAGAACCTCATCATGACTCTCCTAAGGTATAATATGATGTCGTTCCAGCCAATCAACCTTAAGTCCATCATTCATTACATGAAGGATACCATTACGGCTTTCAACTTCAAGTTTCATAAACTTACCACTAGGTTCAAGGTCTCACATAAAGGACCTTCTTGTCATCATTTAAGGTCTTACATAACATTCATACATTCAAGACTAATAATCTTTAGTTCCTAAGTTAAGACATCACATATTCATATTCATACAAGCATCAACTAAGGCACTTAAGTCAACCTAGACAAGACACAACATACTTTACTTTAGCACAGATAGCATATATTCTTAGACGCTTAGAAATGACCCTTATCAACCTTATCTCAACCTATTCATTACCTTCACATCATCAACATAACCATTATATACACATATTACCAAGTTAGGAACAACCATGCATCAACTCTAGGACTTCACATAAGCACATAGTCATAGTATAACATGATCGCCTAATAACTTCAATAAGAGAACACATACTTCCACATTACTTCACATATAGGTATATATGATCATACTTCACATAATAAACTACACAAATCAACATAATACTTCAAGTAGTGCTGACAAGGACATGATCATCAATATACTTAAATTAACACCGACAAGGCCACATCAATACACATAACACCGCCACCATATGTGGACCATACCAATCACATATAATCCAAGATCAAAATTACAATAGCTATACATAATAATAAATGAGTTAGGGCAGCATACCACATAATTGATCTCACCACTTCAATCCCAAGCTAAATCATCCAATTCAATATCATAAAGCCCTTACCCATGGCCATGAACATCAATCCAAAGCATACATAATAATACTCACTGAATCTAAGTCAATTAACTATATATTTACCAATCTAAGAGAAAATAGACATCAATTTAATACAATCCTTACATCATTAGAAAGCCCATAGAAAACTACACTAGAATCTATAAGCATTAGGTTCATATCAATTCAATAGGCTTAACATGCAATAGATCTAAGCGTATTCATTACTCAATTAATCAAAATTGAAACAGCATATACATGATACATACATAATCTATACATGTATTCATAAATCTCGAAGCATAATCAATTCACCCATATTTGAGTGAAAATTAGAGAATTGAGAAGATCAAGGGTTCCTGGAGAATTTTATTAGAAAACATCAATTAAACATCAATAACATCATATTTTAATCGTTGAAAACGTTTCATACAGGAACCCAAGACTTAGAGTAGAAATTGTAGAAATTGGACTTTTTCATCTTTTTGAAATACTTTGAAAATCATCTTTGAAATTGGCTCTAAGGTTATACCAAGCCTTAGATTAAAAAACCAATGATAATTGAAGAAGAAACTCCATTGAAGACCCATCTTCAAGCTTCATCTTCACTTTGAACCCTCATGGAGGTTTTTGGAAGAACTTTTGGAGGGAATATGTTTTGATCTTAGTGTTAGGGTTTAAATGAGATTTTAATGACTTATATACTCTTAAAATGCCCATATCACTCAAAACAACCACCCAAATACTTATAGGGACGTGGGGTGAATTTACAACTTCACCCCTCAACTTAACAGAAAGTTGGCAGAAAACACATAGCACCATCGACGAGACCATCGACGGTCCGTGGTCTCACCCATGCCCCCTCGATGGGGTCTCGTGGGTAACACCTGCAAATCCTCAACCTGCATGGATGTTGTATCCATTGATGAGACCCATCGACGGGCCGTAGTCTTGCTGACTGTCCGTCGTTTGGGTCGTCGATTGGACACTGCTTGGCAGTGTTGAGATCTAGGTTGTGGTCCTTCTCTAGGGCCCCTTGCGGGTCCTACATGTAGTCTTACCCGGACGTTTCCAACCCAAACATGCACGTATACAAGTTTAGGACCTACCACATGAGTTTCATCCCAAACAAACACGTAAAACTCGACGAAACATGCTTAGCTACACAAGGTCATTTCAAGGCACAACTTTCAAATGTCATGTACGATTCTTGAGCGTTTGACCTCCAAACTTCACGAAACTTGACAAACTACCTATTTACACCATATAAACTCAGTTAAGGACCATATAAGCTCATGCATCACACATAAACACATATGAGTCACTTAGGTGACTTAGTCGTCGTACGTCTTGGTCGTCCCTTGACGTTTGAATTCCAATGCACCTAATCTCTTAGATACTGCCTTAATAACACTTTATATGTCACACCCGGATCCTAGACCCCGGATGATACCGGTGTTTTCGTCCTCTCAGAGGACTCAGACAAGCCTTTAGCATTCGTCATAACATGTGATCATTAAAAATTGCGTTAAGATTAAAACTTTAACTTACTAAGGAAGTATACTTAGACTTCATACTTAATATTCATAAAGACATACCATATTCTAAAACTGTCTCATATAAATAAATAATCTAAAGAGTGCAAATCTGGACATAGCCAATAATAGTCAATATGCCATATAGACCTTAATACAAAAGAATCCAAAGAACATAATTGAAATAACGTATTCTAAAAACTACTAAGTCTTCATAGGCTGGAATATAAATGTTACCGTCCCGAACATAAGGAACTACCACGACTTGGACAAAGAGTTTCAAGCTTCTTCAAATCGACCTGCTTAACTTCAATGGATGGAACCTACAGTTGTAGTAATATAAAGTAATGGGGTTAGTACGCCACATGTACTAAGTGTGGGTATATGCACATAACACTTGAGGACATTCATGAAAAATGATCATTTATCATCTCTTTAGAAAATATGCTAAGTCATATGAAAGTCTTCAATGCACATACGATATAACATATACAAGTTAAAGCATGATCATAATCAAAGACATATTCTCATACAATCATGTTAACATTTCACATTCAATATATCATATTAACATAACATACACAACACTTACAATGATCCCTTCCCCAACCTACAAGTTCAATAATCATGTGAAGCCCCATAACCCCACACAACCAAGTAGATAAGATAAGAGACCATAGGTAAAGCTTTGATTCTTATAACTTGTAACATAATTAGTCATCACTTCATATAACAATATAATTCAATAACATATTCATTATAATGATCAACATTCATATAATAGTAACATCATATATCATAAACATCATATCTTTTGTGTTATCATATTCATAAGAACAATCTCCTAGGACTTCCCTTAGAGTCAACTTGTGCAATGTCTAGGTAGAGTCCCATAACCCTACCTATACTAAATAGACTCCTCAAGTCACCCTAGTCAACGTTCAATTACTTGTCTTTCTTTTTACATGAGGTAACATTTATCAATAACCGACATACACCATGTGAGCTAAACATGGAATCTAGTGTTTTCCCAACACCAAAAACAGGTGGTCTACCGGCCAAAGTAGAACCTAACATGACATAGCTTTCTAGGTGGATCCACTAGGTAGTATCCTATGGTGGAAACATAGTTCAAGAACTAGGAGATGGATTAGAGACCCATAGTTCCACATTACATGGCAGACTCAATCTCATGAGAATCATTGTGAACCTACCTTCAACCTAGGGAAGGGACACTTCCCATATCTAGTTCATCGGTGCTTAGCTTAAGTCCCTTTCTTGAAATACTTTTTAAATTTTCATTTATCATAAACTTATCATAGATCATAGGAGATTAACTCCCTATATAACATAATCATGAGCTCTTTTAGATTAGATGAAAATTTCCTTTCATCGTAACCCTTCATACGTGAGATTTAGATGGCATAATCATCTTGTGTAAAGCATACAAGAGAGTATCATAACTTGCATATGCGTATTCTTATCATTATCTCACAAGTAACGTGTTCATAGCCCAGCATATTCTCATAGCAACATCATACATACTTTTCATAACATAGCATCATAGTTTATAGGTTAACATAAACATTTAAGCGTAATCACACTTAGAAGACTTACCTCTTGCTTCCAAGAATCTTATTCATCATGCAATATTCATAATCATACATAGTGAAATAATCAATGGCATAATCAAGAACAACTCATCAAATCATGTACACAATAAATACATAGCGTAGAAGAAGGTAAACAGGTCATTAAAGGGTTCATTCAAACCTTAAATTCCAACCCTAACATTTATACATTAACAAACACTAGAAACAACCCATTCGAAACCATCACATAGAGAAAGATCATGTATCACACCACATTCAAGCATTATCAATAAAATACTCAACAATTCGTGTGAATTTAAATATAGAAAATGTTTACTTTTCATTGAAAATCATAAATCTAGGGTTAGGAAGAAAATATGTTTTGTAGAGTAAAAACCCTAGTATTTGAAGTTCTTGAAAACATATCTTGAAATGACCTCTTGGGGAAAGGAATCCCAAGAGTGAAAGACACATACCTTATATATTAAGAGTCCATGAAATCTGATTGGAAACATCGAAACCTTCGTCTTCTTCCTTAAGCTTTTCTTGTTCTTCAATGGAGTTTGGAAAAGAGGATGTTCTTGAGGGATTGAGAGAAATTTCGTTTGATCTGATTTGGGACGTGTAAAAGTGGTATAAAACTGATCTAATATCAATATATAGTCAAACCATGAATTACCCAAAAGACCCACCATTTAAATTACCAAAACGCCCCACCTAAATTGACTAAAAATAGGAGAACATTTGACTTAGCCAAATTATGAAAAATTGCTTAAGGGTCTCGGGTTTGACCATTTAAATTAATTAATTAAGTTGCTAATTTAATTAATTAAGTGACCTAGGGTAATTACTAAAGTACCCCTAAGTTGTTAGGACCATAACCAACCCTTTTGGACCATCCTAGGTTAGGTACTAGGATGTTTCCTTAGTTAGCTACTCGGCTAGTGTCACCCGGTTAGGTCTTAGGATTTCGGGCACACTAGTTAGTTAATTTTAGTTAGTCCTAGGTTAATTAGCTTGTTAGGTAAGTTTGTTAGAGTCTAGGACTGGTTAGCAAACTCGGCCCCACGTGGCTTGACCCGACGCGTGCCTATCCCCTAACCGCCCTAACCGAATCGGTTGGGCTTGGTCGTTGGTCTCTCGGCCGGTAACACATGTGTTGCCGTGCACTTTCCCTAACCGTGCACTCTTGAAAGTTCACTTCTTGTCCAAGGATCCTCACTATGTCCTTTGGCATTACTTAATCTACATGATCATTTTAAATTATCATGTGCTATGGCACTTAGGCTTGACACTTGGATGCCTCGTACGTAATGTGTGTATGCGATAAATATAATTATTTTAGCTTAGGGTCATCATTGCAGGTACAATTCCTAAACAAGCTTGGATTTGAGCATTTGAACATCAAGGTGTATTTTAAGTTATAGATTACTTGTGTATACATAAAAAAATTGGCTAACACCCTTAAGCCAATATTCTCTCAAGATGCCCAATATTACTCAATATTGGGCATTGGGATGCCTATGTACCTCAATACATATTCTTAAAACCTAACTGACTCTTCACTAGACAAGTACATTTTCTGGAATGTTACATTATAGACCATTTTAGGACCTTAGACAACCATGACAACCACGTTAGGCTATAGCTTCACCTAAGTCATTTTCGGGATCTTACACAGAGCATATAAATTATTCCTCTTTGGAGCATTCAGATACGAACCACCATGACGATCTTGGCTGACCTCTTTCCCTTTTGCCTTGAGGTTTGGGAAATCTCTCATCTTATGACCCCTATTACCACATACAAAGCAACCATACGTGTCGTCAAGACACATACCCAAGTGTTGCTTCCCAAACTAGTACTCCTAGGCCTCTCCAAAGCATAACCACCTCCTTAAGAATTTCTGTTGGAAACCCTATATTTGTTTCCATGGGAGAGTCTTGATTATAAAACCTCTTCTTAGACTTAGGTTGACTTGATTCAATTTGTTGAGCATACACCATGAGCCTAGAGATATCCATATCATTATGGAGCATAGCCGTACGACATTCATTCTCAACCATACTACACCCCCCCATCATGAACTTATTCATTCTAGCCCTAGAGTTGGCTACCTAAGTTAGGGAATACTTAGAGTGTTGGGTGAACTTGAGAGAATACTCCTTCACACTTATTCCCCCTTGACGAAGGTTCATGAATTCAACTAACTTCCTCTCCCTCAACTTTATGGGAAAGAACGTATCAAGAAAGCACATTTTGAACACTTCCTAATCTACCAGACCTTCCCTTAAGGGTCTCTCATCCGTCCATTTATCAAACCACACTTGTGCCACATAAGTGTGTAGTTCTGCTTTCTATCTAGGAGTCACACCCATAGCATCAACCACCTTGAACACCTCATCTATGAAGCCTTGTGGATCTTCATCCACTTTAGTGCAATGGAATGTAGGAGGGTTCATCCTCATGAAATCTCGAATTCTAAAAGCGGGAGTACTTGCATTGGGTTGAGGTCCAACTCCTAGGTTAGCTTAGGCAATGATATGATTAGTGACTACATGAACTGAGTCTTCATGAGTTAAGTCAAATCCCTAAGAGAAGCCCTTATCTCCGCATTAGTCATATCCCCTTTAACATAGGGAGCTTGAACACCTTGGGGCATTTGAGGAATTTGGGGCACTTGAGGTCCTTGAGGTTCTTAAGGGGTAACCTCCCCAATCACATCCTCTTTGCCAACTATAGTGACTTGATCACCATAGGAAGGAATTCTCTCATTAGCTACATCTCCCTCCTCCCTTCTAGCGGGTTTCCTCCTCGTATTTATGTCCTATAATCACAAGACAAGAGGTTGACGAAAAAAGCTTATAGAACTAAACTCTATGTCAGGACACTAGAATACTGAAGAAAGTGAAACTTCTATCGTCTTATATCCTCTCATGCATGGATGTGTCGTGACTCACACCAATGAACAAGACTCTACTAGACGTGGCTAGTGAGACTTTGGACCCTAAACTATTTCCCAAAAGTTTATGCTCTGATACCAAGTTAGTAACGACCCGCAAGTACACCCTAGAAGAAAGGAGTACTCTTGAGTCGGAAACGGAGTACTCGAACTCATAGAAGTCTTGCACAATCTTCTTAGCTATCATTCACTACATAAGATATGAAAAGTAGTGCGAAATTAAAATTTTTCACAAGAATACAAAAATAAGAAACATCTTTTATAAAAGCTGAGGAATAAGTCTCGTCGTCACAAGAAAATATTAAATACACAACTTAAATATCTTAGTGAAACGGACCTTTACATTGAATGAAATACATAAAAAGTCTAATACGAGCCTTAAAGAAGAATTAAAGAAACATAGATTATGCCTGTGACACCTCAAAATGACTTAGGTGAAACTAGAGCCTAACATGTTTGTCATGATTTTCTTAGGTCCTTAAATGGTCTATAATGTTGTAATGAGGTTGTGTCTAAGATTTTAGGTGAGTTTGAAGTTAAACGTCAAGGAACGACTTAGACGTTCGACGACTAGTCACCTATGTGCCTCATGTGGTGTTATGTGCCTATATGTGTGTTTCATGAGTTAATGAGGTCCTTAAATGATTTATTATAGTGTTTATAGTCAGTGTGTCAGGTTTCATGAAATTTCGAGGTCAAACGTCCAAGAACGTCTATGACATTCGAAAGGTTTGCCTTGAAACGACGTTGTGTATTTTGGCATGTTTCGTCCATTTTTATGTGTTCGTTTTGAATGAAATTTATGTGGAAGGTCCTAAATTCGTATACAAACATATTCGGGTTGTAATCATCTGGAAAAACATCCCCAAGGACCAACCAAGGGCCTTTGAGGAAGGACCCTTCCTAGAGTCAAAGGCTGTCTAGGACAGTCCCAAACGATGTAGGGAAACGACGGCTCGTTGGACAGTCCGCGCCCCATCGATTGGAGTTGTTGGCTAAGATATAGCCTAGCTTTCTCAATATTCCAGTGGAAAGTCTCTGAACCCATTGACGGACAGTCCGGACGGTCCGTTTGTGGACCAACGGCCCGTCGATGGGCAGTCATGGATTGCACTGGTTTTCTGTGCAGTTCACGGTTAGTTGCAAGGGTGAATTGGTAAATTCACTCAACATCCAAATAAGAGTTTGGGAGTTTACTTAGGGTTGTTTTAGGTATTTTAAGTGGATATATAAGTTCTAAATACCTAGATGAATTGATTCTTTCAAATCAAAACCCCAGAATCTCTAAGAAATTCTCTAGAACTCCATTGAAGCCAAAACTCAAGGAAGAGCTTAGATTGGAGATTTGAGTTGTGATTCTTCATAAAATTGGTGGATTAACATCATTGAGGTATGGATTTTGATCTTTGAAACTCTATTCATCAAGGATCCCAAAATTCAAAGAGATTTCTAAAGTTTTTAAAAGATGAACTTGTCCAAATTTATGATCTATCCATTGGTTCTTGCATTAAAGGTTTTGAATCATTATATATTGATTTTATTGATGTTAATTATATGATTTTAACTCAATTGACCTATGAACCCATGCAATTGATGAACCTTAGATTTTGACTACTTTATGGTTGACTTGATATTGACTTAATGCTTATGAATTCTAGTTTAGTTTTCTATGGGCTATTGAATGATGTAATAATTTTATTCAATTGATTTATATGTTTTCTTATATTGATAAATCTATATTGAATTAACCTATATTCATTGAGTATTATAGTTTTTGTATTGAATTGATGTACATGGCCATGGGTAGGGGCTTTATGGTATTATATTGGATAATTTAGCTATGAATTGAAGTGGTGAGAATGGATTGGTGGTACACTGCCTAAATTCTCTTTATTTTAAGTAATGTAGCTCTTGAATTATGTTATTATTTGTATATTCCACTTATGGTGGTGGTGCTATGTGAATGATGTGGCCTTGTCGGCGTTATTTTATGTATTATGATGATCATGGCCTTGTCGACAACTACTTCATATACTATGATGCTTTGTGTAGTGATTTATGTGAAGTATGATCATACCTATCTACATGTGAGTAATGTCAAAGTATGTGTTCTTCTATTGATATTATGTGATTATGTTAGACTAATACTATGTCCTTATGTGTATAGTCTTAGAGTTGATGCATGATTATTCCTACTTTACGATATAAGTCTATGATGGTCATACTGATGATGTTATAGTAGTATATAAGATGACTTAAAGAGGATAATGTTAATCCTATGTTCTTCTAGGATGATATGCTATATGTTCTAAAGTGAAGTATTGGTGTGTCTTATGTGGTAGACTTGTGTCCCTTTCTTGATACATTTATGATTGTGAATATGAGATGTCTTGACTTAGGATACTTAAGCCTCTTAGTATTATATGTATTAATGACATGAAACCTTCAAGGGTTATAAGAAGGTCCTTTATGTGAAACCGTAAACCTATTGGTAAGGTTGTGAACCTTAAATTCGAAAGCCGTAATGGTATCCTTCTTGTAATAAATGATGGACTTAAGGTTGGTTAGCTTGAACGGCATCATATCATCCTTAGGAAAGTTATTAAGCTATGTTCGTCACCATTGTAGGGCAGCCCTAGGGGACCTATTTGGTAGTGTTAATGTGATTCGTTTATGAACTAGATATTGAACCACTTCATGTGATCCTTATTGTAAATTACTCTATGAGAACAAAGGCTAGCACCGATTTAGTATGTTTTGGGAAGTAGATCTAGTGAAGAATGAGACTAGAGTACAAAGAAACCCTTCATATTCCTTCACCATGTGCCTACATGGGATGTGTACAAGTTCTACCATTGGGAAGTAGAACCCCCTCCATAGGAGTAGGTTACTACTCCGGATTCCATGGCTTTCTACCATGGTCTATGTCGGTTATTTCCTATTCTCATCATATCGGATACCTACTAGTATTGGAGAAGTTCTATGAAGTTTAGGTGGTGGTATGGGACGCTATCTAGACATTGCACAATAGGCTTTGAAGATGTTAGTTAGAGTCCCTAGGTCTTCTCCAAGACCATTACTTGAATGTCCTTATATGTGATGAATGTATCTTAAATGAAATAATGAAGGTAATTACTTAAATTAAGAAGCATGTTAAATGAATAAGTACTTATCGAGAGTAGTTAAGGGTTTTCTAGTTAAGATGTGAAGGGGGCATAGGAATGGTCACTTCATCTCTTACCTAGATAAGTCTTAAGAATAACTCTAGTTAGGAAAGTTGGTTGATTATGTAGACATGATCCACACTTAGGTAGTCTTAAGGATTACTTAGGTAATCTTTAAGAAGTCAAGTATGGACATTATCTTCTTGATTTACTTGAGTAGGCCTTTTGATAACCTTTGCGAGGTGAATATCATATTCTATGAATGCTATTGTATTAAATGAGAATGATATTACCCTAGGTAATCTAAAGGATCTGTTAAGTGTTTGTGAAAGGGATTGTATGGGCGGTCGCTTCACAACTCACTCAAGTGAACCTTAGAATCACCTTTGGTAGAAGAATCTCAAGTTTATGTGTTTTGGTGTATTGTTAGTGTGTATCTCATTATATGTAATCTTAAGGATCATTTAGGTGTGCCTAGAGAGGGTGTATGGTCGATCTATCTTTTTCTTACTTAAGTGAGTCTTAGGATAGCTTTTAGTAGGGGAATTACATGCTAGAAATAGTCCAATGTGAAGTTGAGGAATTTCACTGTAACAGTGAAGGAGTTCACTGTAATGTTCCTTCAAATATGCTAAAATGCTTATGTGACTTTTTATGTTTTTCTAAGGTGTTAAAGGTTGTTCTTATGCTTATATTATGATATTTAAATCAAAAGATGCAAATTTCCATTAAATGTCCATTTTCATGATTTCTATACATTATGTCATACTTAGTACATGTGTTTGTACTAATTCCATGTTTTTATCTATTTCTAAAGTGATTCATAGGTGAAGGTGATTTTGAGAGCTAAGCTTGGATTATAGGATCGTTCAAGAAAGTTGAATTATGTCCTCATTTGACTCGAGGGCATAGATGCCTTTAATTTCTTTTATTGAAGTATTTTAATAGACTTAGTAGTTATATATTTCTATTGTATGGGACGTGTCCCAAGTACACTTGTGTCTAAGATTTGATGAAATGAGACTTAGTATTTTCTATTGTTTTATATGTAAGAGATTTTAAATACTATTCGAATGTTTGTAAAAAGTTTTAATTGCGCACTACTTTTCATATGTATATATTCGATGAACGATATGAAAGGGCTTGTACAAGACCACCGAGAGGTCAAGTACGTCGTGCCATGATTCAAGATTGGACCTATCTTCTAGGGTGTGGTATCGGTTCATGATAATGCCTCTAAATATATGAGGACATACCTAGTCTTCAGAGAGTCGATTCCCAAGCTTTACTTCTAACCTTCAACTTGCCTCCAACCTATACTTATAGAGTATAGAAAAGTATGGGGTTAGTACAAACATTGTACTAAGTATAACATTATGCAAAATCATGCAAAAAGGGATAATTTAGTTACAACATACAAGTCATGCTATTTTGATAAAAACATTCTTGAATTAAGTTATAAAACATCATATAGTATCATTATTTTGCAGATAGGGTAAAACTTCCATTTTTCTTAACATAGGAGCATACTTACAGTAAACCCCAAACCATTTTTCTTAAATATAAAGTCACATTACTTTCATTTGCATCATATAACGACCCATTCATACATATCTTATGAGGAAGCACCAAGACTCCCTCCAAATGTCTTCTTGTGCAATGGATAGGTAGCGTCTCATTCCACCACCTACCCTAACGAGTACACCATTAAGAAGACTTAGCTCAGCTGCATACATTTGTGGGGGCTATCTTTAACCGACATAGACCATGAGATCTAGATATGGAATCTCAGTATCAACCCCTACTTGTCTAAGGTAGGGTCATATTCTTTAGCCTTTACATGGGATCTCCAATAGTTACACCTACGCGGAATAATAGTTAAGGGATAAGGAGATTGCTACAAAGTAACTCATTCTCTACTAACGAGGAGGACTCATCTAAAGAGGTACATTTGATACAATATACGTACTCACAAAGTGTACCCATCCCTTATTCAAATCCTCTCGGTACTAAGCATAACTCCCCCACGAAGTCTTAAACATTCATTGACTATAGGTTAAGAGATAACTATGAACACCACATCTGAAACTCACGAGGGTATCCAACTTCCGACCTATCATTGGAAAGCTCATCGGGAATAGTGAGGTTGCTACTAAACACTTCATCTCAACTCACGAAGAGTGTTCACCCAAAAATCTCCCATTTTAATACTTAGGAATAGTAGGGATGGTCTAGACAGTTCATCTCTACTCACGAAGAGTGTCTACCCTACAATCCCTCATTTTCATTCATTTACTTCAGTCATGCATTCAAGTGTGTGTGTGAGTAATTGTGAGCACACCTTTCACATAATATTCATTATTCATAACATTGACTTCTATACATGCTCATACCCACAGTTATCAGAATTCACACATTATCATACTTCACATATCAAATACATACTTCATTTAGACAAAAACCCTTCAAGATACTCATTTCAACCTTCTAACAGATAACATGCATATATATATATCAAAATCATCACTTCACTTCACATATCGTGCCTTCAAGAACATTTTCAGAATACACATATAACTTCATATATTTCAAGTTTACACCACCACCGAAGGTGGACAATACCACTCAAGAGTTTCTTAAATATAACTTAACCAAGATAGAAAAACATACCCTTCATCCAAACCTTTAACACCTTTACTCAATATTTCACCAAAAACATCATATTAAAGGACAATAAGGCAGTAGCTAATCACATCACAATATATAGAAAACCATAGTTGTAACATTATAAAACCATGCACCTTAAAACCACTTCATAAACCAAAAGTTGAAAAATTGGATTGAGCATAGGGTCATTGAGTTTTTAACCTTAAAATCATCAAATAACATTGAAAAATATCATATTACATTCACTAAAACGTTTTCATGCAAGACCCATGCTTAGAGTTCAAAAAGAAGAATTTTCAGTTTGAAAATCCATTTTGAAAAGTATTGAAATGGGATCCTTGAATGAAATAAGATTCAAAGATAAACTACCATACCTAAATATGAAGTAACCCACGAAATTCGGTGTAGAAATTTGAAGAACTTGGTCTTCTTGCTTTGAACTTGAAGCTTTCTTTAAAATGGAGGTTTTTAGAGGAAAGATTTTGGAGAGATTTTTTATTTGAGCTTTAGCGTTTGAATTGATGGGTGAAATGGGGTTTAAAATGACCTAAATTATTCAACAAATGATTCCCAAAGTTCTCAAATACCCCTACACTATTTGGATCCTTTTCCAAGTTCTAATTTGACTTAAAAACGACGCGGCCAAATCTGGGACTTGGCTGCGCGTCGCGGAGGGAGCTGCTGGTTATTTATTTTCAGCACTTTAAGGCAGTAGAACAAGTTCCACTCGCACGATGCCCAGGCAGCTTCAGTGCCAGGCCCGCGATGCGAGGTTGCTTCCAATTCTTGGCCCTGCACTCTGCCTTAGGCAGCTCCCTTGTCCAACGTTTGTGTCCTCTTTGGGGACCCTTAGGGTAGTCCCCGAGGAGTCGTACTCAAACTTTTTGACCCTTGGTACATACCTCAATGTGCTAAGGTCATCCCCGCTGGTTTTAGACACAAAACACTACCTATAAACATGCACCAAAATCAAGGACACACTAGCACATTCCAAGGCACATTTTCCTAACGTCATGGACGTTTGACTTCCAAACTTCACAAACTGACTTCTAAAGCTAAAATACATCATTTTAACTCATTATTAACTCATGAAACACATGTGAAGCTTTAGTTTGACCTATTTCATTTTTAGGGTCGTTACAATAACTATGGGCTTGTATGAGACCTCCAAGAGGTCAAGTAGAGTTAGGAAGGCTATATGTATGAGTACCTTTTGTCCTTACGGTGATTCATTGCTGTAAGTATCACCAGAGGGTTACTTTGGAAGTTAAAAATTTAAAGAAAAAGAAATCTCCATGTAAAATGAAGTTGCTCAGTGTAAATGAAATATGCTTAGTGTAATGTGGTGCATAATATGCCTTAAATGCAATTTGTGGCTTTTGTGATGTTATGACTATGGTATATGCCTAAATTATGTAGGTAAATGGTATAATGCTTATCGTATCATGTTTTATGAAGTTTTTACAAAAAGGCATGATGCATGGTTTCAAAGGAAAATGTCCCCTTCAAATGCATGTTTTTGCATGGTTTCCGTACTTAGTCTATTCTTGTATAACATCATTCTTCTTTAATTTTTACACAATGTGTAGGTTATGGATTCTTAAAGGATGTCTCTAAGGTTAAGGGCTTGATATTTGTTTCCCAAGGTCAAGGAAAGGAATCCTGAAGTTCAAGGATTTCCTACATTATGTTTTTGTTAAAGTCATGTAATAGTTAGTTATGTTTTATGTTGAATAGGCCGTGTCCCTATTATATTCTAATAATTTTGAGTCTAACATGGAAAAGAGAACTAGAGTCTTTAACTATGTATTATGAAATTTTATATATAATGGAAGTGATGTTTCTAGCATATGATGTGCTATGAAAGTTTCTCTAAATTTACCTATGCAAAATGCGATGAATGATAACTATGGACTTGTATAAGACCTCCAAGGGGTCAAGTATGACATATTACTTCTAGGGGGTGCTCCCCGGTCATGACACGTCCCATACCACAACCTAAACTTCTTAGAACTTCTCCAACATTAGTAGGTATCCCATCTGATGAGAATAGGAAATAACCGACATAGACCATACTAACTATGCATGGAATCCAAATTCATGAACCTACTCCGATGGAGGGTGTTCTACTTGCAAATGGTAAAACCAGGACACATCACATGTAGGCACATGGTTAAGGAATATCTAGGGTTTCTTTGTTCTCTAAAGTCATCTTAGTTAGAGAAAATTCTCAAGCATACTCACTCGGTGCTAGCCTTTATTCTTATGGATTATTTCAATAAAGGAGTACATGAAAAGGTTCCATATCTAGTTCATAACCCAGTCACATTAGACCTTACCAAAGAGGGTCCACTAAATCTACCTACAATTGTAAAGATGATAGCTTAATGACATTCCTAAGGATGATTTCGTGCCATTCCAGCAAACCAACCCTTACTCCAGAATTCACACAACAAGGATACCATTATGGCTTCAAACTTCAAGGATATCATAACCTTACGTCTAGGATGAAGGTTCCATATAAAGTACCTTCTTAACTATGTGTAATGTCACATGTCAATCACACATACAATACTAAGGAGCTTTAGCATACTAAGTCAACAAATCATGTTCACATTATTCATGTATCAGAGGTCCACAATTCTACCAAAACAAGACAAACACATAATCACCATACCATACGCATAGCATACTATTCTAGAGCACCTAGGGACAACCAAGTCAACTATAGGTCACCCTATTAAGTACTATAGCATCATCAATATAAGTATCACAAGTATCATATAATCTACTAAGATTCATCATACTTCAACATAAGGTAATACACATAATGACTCCACCATAGTCTACTAGAGATTCATGTCATCAACTAAGAGAGCTCATGCATTGACTTCACATAAACACATAGTTATCAAGACCTTTACAATACTCACATAATCAAGTTATAATATGATAAAGCCATAATACATAAAGTAATGCCGACGAGGACACATTATTCACAAGTATAAACCTAAGCACTGCCACCATAAGTGGACCATACCAAACCTCATTATCATCTAAGACCTATACTACACAATATGGAGAGAAGGTTAGGTTAACATACCATTAATCAAACCTCACAACTTCAATTCATAGTCAATTCATCTAACACAATATACCAACGCTTTTACCAATAGCCATAGTTTACAATTCAACCCAAAATTACAATATACAATGAATCAAAGATAATTCAACATGGATTTATAAATTTAGGGAAGCTTACTAACAATTCTAACATGATTCTATCATAATTTAATAGCCCTAATAAAACTACATAAGAACTCAATAGCATTAAGATATAATCAAATCGCCCACAAAATTTTCAAATCTAGGGTTGCATGAATTGCATGGATTCATAGTGTTTTTAGGTTAAAATCATCAAATTAACATCAACTCAATTAATATACAATGATTCAAAACGTTTTATGCAAGAACGCATGGATATATATCAAAATGGGACAATTTCATCTTTGAAAGACTTTGGAAATCACATTGTAGTTGTGACGACCCGGATTCTGGAATCCAAATCGCCACCGGCGTCGTTGACCTCTCAAAGATCGCAGACAAGCCTCATCTTGCATTCATCACATTCATCTAGTTAAATTTGCAGAAAATTTAAAACTTTTTATATGTATGAAGTTTACTTAGACTTCATATTGTCGTTACATATTTAAGTCATATACTAAGCTCAACATAAAGAACAACCATCTATCATAAAGAATCAATTCAAAACTGAAGATGAATATATCATAAATAGTTTGCCAAACACGATCTTATTACAAAGCTTCAAAATGAAAGTACAAAAGAAACGCTAGGGACAACATCCGCTAACTATGTCTATATCTAAAGCTGGACTAATGCGTGTAGCATCCTCGAAAATCAAGAGGACCTACCAAATGGTCTGGAGAAAACGCTGAAGTCCAAACCTCTGCAAGTGTCGTCAATCTGCTCTCTAACCTGCACCTATAAAAATAGTAAATAGTAGGGGGTTAGTACACCACTTGTACTAAGTATGGGTGTATGCACACAAACACGTAAAGCTATGCATGATCAATGAAAGGTCTTCCAAAGCAACATGCCATTTCTGGAAAGTCTAGTCATTAGACTTTCCTAATTCGTTAGTTGTGAATTGTGGTACGAATATGATGTATTTTAATGCATTCAAAACACACAACTCATTTTCTATATGATTATAAGCCATTAGTATCATCAACACAATTTTAGAACGACTCGGGCGAGGGTTTGAAAATTTGATGACCCCCAACCCGAGAGTTCCCATTTCCATACTTAATTTTATTTTCAGTCTTTTTCTTCTTCTTGTTATGTATTTAAATAATTCCTTTAGTCCTATGTTTTACTTACAAGTGCAATGATTCATTGTAGTCCCATACCCACAATGAATCGATGTAAGTAATCCAAGGACTAAGGAATGATTTCCCTACCTTATAGTGAGTCATTCTTTACACTATGTATTCATTAACGTTTCATAAGCCGTTATCTATTGTCTATGCCATCTATTTCATTTCTTTCATGTTAGGGAAGTTATGGGGTATTTAGTTAACGTTATGTTTCTACTTCCCTTTATTGGCATCATATAAGAAGTCATTATAAGCCAATCTTATTTGGCTTTGCCCATTATTTTCTGAAACTTCATGAGTGTGATATTGGCAATTGACATTCTTAATCTCTTCTTCATTGGTAACTTTGAACATACGTTCCATCATTATCATTCGTTCTTACGTTCATAGTGACATCATAGGGAATAAGATCATGCAAGCTAACATGAAATCCAGTGTTTTCCCCACATTGAAAAGAGGTGATTCACAGGTAAAAATGAATCTAGAACATGTGAGCTACTCATGGAATCCAGTGTCTATCCCACACCGAAAAGGGGTGATCCCCGGCTAAGGCAAATCCATCTCAAGTGTTCACTCTACACCGAAAAGGAGTGTATCACGGCTATAGTGAACCAAGAACATATCGTGAGCATTAACCGACATAGATCATGTGAGCTAAACATGACATCTAGTGTCTGCCCACACCAAAAAGCGGTGCAATCACCAGTGAAAGTGAAATCGAACATGCCTAGATCGCTTAGATGGAAACCACTGGCTAGTTCCTATGTTGGCTAGACATAGTTCCAAGACTAGGGCCGTAATGAGACTACTTATCCACCTCGGTGGTAGCCTCGTCTCATGAGACTTACACGTGCAAGAACATGCTCATTACTAGTCTATCGGTGTTGTGCTCACTTTACATTGATGAAATGTGAATTATCCTTACATATCATCCTTACTTTACATTGATGAAATGTGAATTGTCCTTACATATCATCCTTACTTTACATTGATGAAACATGAATTGTCTTTACATATCATCCTTACTTTACATTGATGAAATGTGAATTGTCCTTACATATCATCCTTAGGTGTTAATGAAACTAGTCTCACACATTCTTACACATTCATTCGTGAGTATTCTTTTAACAGAGTAGCTTAGGTGTAAGTAAAACTTGTCTCACTTCCTTTAACACCCCATTCTGGTCACTTTCTTAATTTAGACCCCTTTAATTATGTTATGGTTCACGTTACTTCTTTACTTTAGTGTAGTAGCTTCATTTAATCATTTATGGACGATGAGCACTTCTTTCAATGAGTTACATATGTTCATGGTTCAATCTTGTAGAGCATGTTGGGAGTTGTCCCAATGAATGTCATGCCCTTGGTTATGGATTCATTGAGTTACTTTAGAAGTGCTTATAACATCATTTGATACTCTAACTACACAAGATTGGCATATGATCAGTATTGGCCTCAACATTTGGGATGTTAAACTAGCAAACCATTTTTGTTGGCATAAGCCAATTTTTACGTATGTTCATATTTAAATTGACATATGTATGAAACTTTAGCCAATCTTTCAATTATTTACATAAATTCCTAACCATTAGAGTGCATTCGTTTTGACCAAGTAGTGTTAGCCAATTTCTTGCATAAAATAGTCAATTCATTCAAGATGTGATTTCATAGATGTCTTTGAGCCAATTCTTAGTTTGTGGCTTTTAGTGATAACATTTTTATAACATATTGGACATCATCATATTAACATTTTATGACTATAACGTCTTCATAACGTCACAATCACAGCAATACAACATTCGGAAAAAAACATCAACACTTAAATGATTACGGTTGTAACTAACACATCGTCGATTCATGATTCACGTTTTAAGCACTTAACTTTATACGATCATAACTTCATAGGTTATTCGACATTCATAATTCAAGAACATTACACATAAGATCATCCAGCACCACATACGAAAAACATGATCTCTAACCTATTCAACATGAAATCGAAAAGTATACTAGGAACATGGAGTTCGATGAGAACACGGGAACAACCCTAGTTATCAAGATCTTTGAATCGTTGGAAGGAATGTTCTCTTGGAGAAAAAAGTCAAGGAGAGAAACCCATTCCTTATGTAGAACTTAATCTACGAAGACCACTTTGAACGATACCTTGAAGCTACCTTGAATTCTCCCTAGAGATCGATGAACTTTTTCCCGTTGTAGCGTTCTTGATTACTGCTTTTGCGTTCTGTGAAAGTCTAAGTGTTTTGATCGTGAATGATTAGGTTTAGGAACTGACTTTTACTTATTCAACTAAGTCTATTTTAGTAATTTAACCAACTGATTAGTAAATTACCAAAACGCCCTTCCTAAGTTGACTAAACATAGGAAGATGTTGACTTTGACCAAAATCTGGAAATCGGCATTGGCCCCTTTTTCGGTCAACATTTTGACTTTTAATTAATTAATTAAATCCTTGTTTTAATTAATTTAGGGACCTAGGTAAATTACTAAAATACCCCTAAGTCACTAGAACCACAGCTAATAACTTTGGACCATCCTAGGTTAGGTACTAGGTTGTCTCTAAGTTAGTTAAGTTAGTTAGGTGTCACCCGACTAGGTCTTAGGTTATCTGGTCCATTGGCTGGTTATTTTTTATTGATCCTAGGTTATCTAGCTAGTTGGTTAGGTTAGTTAGGATGTAGATTTGGTTAGGAGAGTGGACCCCACACGGACAGACCCGTTCACGTGTGTCTCTAACCGTCTAACCGAAAGTGGTTGGCTGTCACGTGGTCCCCCTCTCGGCCGGTTAGCCCATGTGCTTGCACATGGGTTTATTGCACTTTCCTAATCAATTTATCTTGATGTCACATTTGGGAATGCTCACTTATTGTCCCAAGGACCCTCACCATGTCCTTGGGCACTGCTTAATCTACATGATCATTTTAATTGATCATGTGCCATGGTATCTAGGATTGACACTTGGATGCCTCATACCTTTTGTGTTAGTATTATGAAACATTATTTTTAGCTTAGGGTCTTCATTGCAGGTACATTACTTAAACGTCAATCTTGGATTGGGGTATGGCAACCCAAAAAGTATATTTCATATTCGTATATAGAAAATAGGCTAACATCTCTTAGCCAATTTTTCTATACTATGCCAAATATTTCTCAATATTGGGCATTGGGGTGCCTATTTACCCCTAATAGTCTATCCTAAGGACATGCTGGGATCTTCATTAGACATATGATTTTCTGGAATGCTACATAATCCCCCCTTTAGGAACATTCGTCCCTGAATGAAACTTACACATCATTTAAACAAAGAGGGTGATTTTCGAAAGTTACTTTATCATGCTTAAACTTTTCTCTTTTGTGAATATCTGATTCACACTTATTTGGATGATGCATAACATTCAAGCTTATCTGAAGTTTCATATTTGACATTGAGGAATTTCCTTCTCAATCACACTTAACTTAATGCACATCACAACTCATTCAATACAAAAATCATGTCTATGCTACACAAAAACAGCAACATGAAATGCAAACATGACTTAATTTTAACTCACATAGTGCTATTATAAGACATATGATTAGTGACCTATCACACCAAATCGACTAAAGCACTTGAACTTTGAGTTTCCATAAACATAAACCAGACTTAGAAAGAGAATATCTAACCTTAAGAACTGAAAAATGAGGGTAGCGAGATCTCATATCGGCCTCGGCCTCCCACGTTGCTCCCTCAACAAGATGGTTCCGCCATAGGACTTTCACGGTGGTAACCTCCTTTTTCCTCAGCCGCTTCACTTGGCGGTCTAAAATTTTGACTCGTTTCTCTTCATAAGAAAGGTTCTCATCAACTCCTAACCCCCCAACACTAATTATGGATGCTGGATCGCCTAGACATTTCTTAAGCATAGAAACATGAAACACTGGATGAACAGAATCCAAGTCTTGAGGTAATTTCATCTCATATGCAACGTTTCCCACTTGCTACAAGATCTCATAAGGACCTATATACCTCGGACTCAACTTGCCTTTCTTACCAAACCTCATTACCCCTTTCATGGGTGATCTTCAGGTAGACTTGATCACCCACCTCAAACTCAAGAGCTCTCTTTCGGTTATCTGCATAGGATTTCTGACGACTATAACCAGTAGACAATCTATCCCTAATCATATTCACCTTCTACACAGACTCATGCACGATCTCAGAATCAAGGATGGCCGATTCTCCTACTTCAAACTAGCCAATCAGAGATCTACATCTTCGGAAATATAATTCTTCGAAAGGTGGCATTCCAATACTGGAATGGTAGCTATTATTTTAAGAGAACTCTATCAGCGGCAAGTGATCATCCCAACTCCCCTTGAAGTCAATATCACATGCTCTCAACATGTCTTCAAGTGTCTGATGGTACGCTCTGCTTGTCCATCTGTCTGCGGATGGAAAGCACTACTAAGCTTCACCTGTGTACCCAAACATTTCTGGAAAGATTTACAAAAATGAGAAGTGAATTGAGCCCCTCTATCCAAAATAATAGATTGAGGAATCCCATGCCATATCACTATCTCATCTATATAAAGCTTGGCATAGTCTTCGGCCTTGAAGGTAGACTTCACAGGTTTGAAGTGAGCGTACTTGGTCATTCTGTAAACAATAACCCAAATGGAATCATGTAGTTTCCTAGTCTTTGGCATACCAACCACAAAATCCATATTAATAGACTCCCACTTCCACGTTGGGATCTCAATCGTCTGAGTGAGACCTCCAGGCTTTAGGTGTTCGACCTTAACCTGTTAGTAGTTAGGACACTCCTCCACGAACTTAGAGATATCACTCTTCATGCCTTCCCACCAATAGACCTCTTTAAGTTCTTGGTACATTTTGGTGGCACCAGGATGGATGGAGTATCGGGAACCATGAGCTTCAGCCAAAATACTTGACCTCAAATCATTCACATTGGGCACACATAATCTGTTCTGATATCTGAGTACGCCATCTCCACCTAACGAGAATGACTCATTTAACTTACTCAATGTAACAACCCTAAAAATGAATAGGATCAAGACTTAGGTTTTTCAAGAATGCTTGCGATTTGACCAAGGTCCACACGTATTGATACGCGTAGAACCAGACCTCAGAACCCTTACTACGACCAAGCCAACTAACTTAGGGAGTTAATTGAGCTTGCAAAGGTTGGAACCAACCATGTGAGGCTCGCGAAAATGAAGATTTAATCGAAAGAGTTTTTACCGGACTCAAAAGAAGAAATTTTAAGTTTTGAGGGTCCAAGGGTAAAATGGTCTTTTCCAGGCCAGGGGTAATATTGTAATTACCCTAAGAAATTAATTATTTAATTAATTAATTTAATTGAAGGAAGAAATTCGGGTGGGGCAACCCGAAGTGACCCATTTTCGCAAATGGGGGTCACTCGGGTTCGAGCCCCACTAGAAGCAAGAATTTAACTTGCTTTTATTTTATTTGGTAACTTAATTTTAATAAATAATAAATATTAGCTGATTTAGGAAAAAGAAAAAAATTAAGATTCTATTAATTTTAATTATTAATTAAGTTGACTAAGTCCTACCAACAAGTCCTAGTTCTAGGAGACCACTATCTCCCTTCTCCCACTCTCTTTCACGTAAATCTCTCTCACTTTCACTCTCTTTTTCTGGCTGCCAAACGTGAGAAAGATCAGAAAGAAAACAAAAAAAAAAAGTTCTTCACGCTTGAAGAATTCACACGCAAAACACAAACGAGAAAAACAATTCGATAACGTTAAGCAAAACGTAATACGCTAGTCGGGTAAGGTGTGAGTTTCGGTGTTTGGACTGAATTTTGGAGAGGTTCTTGGGCAGCATTTTCGTGGTTGAACAAGAAAACTAAGGTATGGGTCTTCTTACCCTTGGTCCCGTTCCCAAGAGACCCGTAGGACTCAGAATATTCGGCTCAAAACTAAGGTCGTTTTCCCCGTTGCATGTCCCTGTCATTAGCTCCCAACGAATTCGTAGGTTGGTATGAATGCTGGTAGACTTAGGATTATGTGATGTTTGTGCTGGATATGAATGTGTTGGATGTACGTTAATTTATGAAAAAGACAAACCATGTATATATTCGGAATTATGTGTAATTGTGTGCAGTGTATGACCATAACAAGGGTCTCGGCCTTGAGGCTTAAATTTGTTAATGTTATGATTGTTGTTTTATGTACACCAATTGAAGTAAATCGTGATATTCATATGACATGAAGTGTGGCTGAATTGAGGAGTAATCTCTTGACTAAAGAATTCGAAAAAAAAATATACTTAAGAACGTGTCAAATGAACTATGCATTGCTCTATATATTCACGAATAAATGGAGATGAAAGTGAGCAAAGAGTTTTACCTTAAATTTCCAGCACTATATTGATATATCTCTACCAAATTAAGTAGCATAAGATGTTAAGGAAAGTGAAGAATGATAGGTGAGGTCATTGAGGGTCGAACCCGTGACCTCACCACATTAAAATTCCCCAAAAATAAAGAAGAAAAAAATTATATGGTGAGGGGGATTCGAACCGTGTCATGGCTGGAAAAATAAGTTGTGAAAAATAAGAAATGAGAGGGGTGGGATTCGAACCCACACCCTCTCGGTTAGAACCCAAAGAAAAAGAAAATAAAAGTATGTGAGGCGTGGGAATCGAACACACGACCTCTATGCGGAAAGGAGAAAATAAAAATAAAAACAAAATGAGGCTGTGGGGGTT
The DNA here is from genome assembly GCA_022817965.1 of Solanum lycopersicoides. Classification (NCBI taxonomy): domain Eukaryota; kingdom Viridiplantae; phylum Streptophyta; class Magnoliopsida; order Solanales; family Solanaceae; genus Solanum; species Solanum lycopersicoides. The sequence continues at coordinate 28,642,184 of CM040627.1, read as the reverse complement.
CGACCCCACAACCTCACAGTCAACTCAGACAGTCAACATTTAAAAAGGAGAATAAAATAAAGAGGTTGTGGGGGTTCGATCCCACAACCTCTCGGTCTTAAGCGAATGGAAGAGAAAGAAAATAAAGAAGAATTAGGCGTGGTTGATGGGACTCGACCTCGGGTCCCAACGTTTCACATGGATCGAAATAAATAAATGAAAAATATAAATTCTAAGTGCTGTCCAAGGGATTCGAACTTGGGATTCTTTGCACAATTTCCGTTTGATACATAAGTCATACGTGAACAAATCATCCAAGAATAATGCAATCTACTTAGATCGAAATCAAGATCTTGGCATATATATACAAGATACATAAGTATTGTACTATAAAATCTTAGGAATGTATGAGTCACATAATGAACTACGAATGAAGCCTCATGGCTTGTATGTATAGACACATAAGTCTAACATATGTTCAAAGTAAGTGAACCTAAGATGTATGTAATGAAATTATGAAACCCTAGAAGGGTTAAGTATGAGTGTAAATACACTAAATGGCCAAGTGCATTGGCATATGATGAGATGAACAATGAAATGATGAAACGAACAAAGAAATGATGAAACCCTAGAAGGGTTAAGTAAGGGTGTGAAACACACTAAATGGCCAAGTGCATTGGCATATGATGAAATGAACATTCACGTAATAAGAGGTGAATAACTATGAAAAGCAAAGATGCTAATGATAATGAATGTGGTGACAACATGATATGAGGCTAATGTAAATGATGAGAGCAATCTCAAATGAGCCTAAGTAAATGTTATTAATACGTACTCACCTATAAGAGTGTAAGATAATGAAGAGACTAGTCTCTATGAACACTCTAATGAGAGTATTGAGCTTAACACACTCAATAAGAATGATGAGATGAGAAATCATCTAATGAGCTATGATGTCCTCATACTAGAAGCCAGCTTCCATGACGTATGAGATGAATGTAATGGAACTTTGTACTGAGCACCGATAGACTAGCTATGAGCAGTGATGCCTTCTTTCAGGAAGGGCGGAGGTTCACGTAACTCTCATGAGATGAGACTGTCCGGCTTGCCGGGTATGGGTTTCCTTATATCTCCTAGTCTTCGAACCTATACTGCCAATATAGGGATCTGGCGGGGTTAAATTCCCATGTACGCTAGCATGTTTTTGGGTCACTTTGGCTGGTGATTCCACCTCTTTTCGGTGTGGGGGAGACACTGGATTTCATGATGCTCACATGATCTATGTCGGTTAAAGTTAAAGTTCCCAATGAATGAATGAGGCCAGCCTCAAATGATGCACATAATGAAATGAATGAATACCAAAGGTGTTAGGATAGGATAATCAAAAGGTGAGTTAGATTCAAGTAATGACATTAGGTCATTCTTGGTCATTGCACAACGAACCTAATGAAAGTCTTAAACTACATCCTAGGTATAACGGTAGTTACACTGGACTATGAACGAAATGAAATGAAGTACGTATGAATGAATGAAGCATACTCTGTGTTTGCTAATGAAGATTCCCTATTGAGGTCCCATATGTTGAGCCCTCATTTCTGGGATGTCTTAATATCAAGTCCATGATTCCAAGGTCTCATGGCATATGAATGAATTATATGAACGAAGTTATGTGCTACATGCAAAATGTACTGTATGCTATATGATATGTGCTATGTGTAAATGTTATGTGTTGTGTGAAAATGTGAAAAGTATGATGATGTATGTTATTCTCATGGCATAACTTTCCTATTCCAAATCTGGAAAGCTCACTGACTTTCCTAATCCAAATTTGGAAAGATCATTTACTTTCCTAATCCAAATTAGGAAACTTTCCAAATCTCAATTTGGTAAGTCCACTAACTTGACTTCCAAAAATCATGTTGTTAGGAAAGAGATATTCTTTCTCATGCATGTCCTTGGTGTGTGCTTGCATACCCATACTTAGTACAAGTGTGTACTAACTCTATACAAACTCTCTATTTTAGGTGCAGGCACAGGTGGACGGTAGAGCTAAAGGATCATCGCTGCAGTTATCCGGACGTCCAGCATTCATCCGGTTTTGGTAGGTCCTCATGCTTTCGAGGATGCTACTGCTTTATGTTCTAGCTTAGTTTAGGAGTTGAGCTAGTGGAACATGTTCCATTAGCGTTTCTTTCTTATTTTATTCAGACTATGTATTGGTGCCATTTTGGCAATTATACAATTATGTTTATTTAACTATTCCTCTCATTTGATTATCTCTTAATGATTAGATGGTTGATGTTGAACAAATTACGAATGTATTAGAAATGTTTAGTAAGCAATGTTTAGAACAAAAAGTTTCAAATTTTCCGCTAAAAATTAACCTATGTAAAGTAAGAATGACGTAAGTAGGCTTGTCTGCGACCTCTGAGAGGTCAACGACGCCGGTCTCATCTGGGTCTAGATTCCAGTCGTGACAAAGTTGGTATCAGAGCACTAGGTTAAATTATGAAAATAATAAGTTCACATCAACCACATTGAGTAGTTTCTAAGTCATGGTAGTGAAGTGCACCACTATCCTGGATTAGAGACTGCATGATGCGTAGGAAAGTTTCCCTTCTTCTGATCTTATCGTGCTTTTCTGAATGTCTGAATTCTTGGTGTTATGAGCGTGTCTAACATCAATACTTTTTGTTTTTCCAGAAAATGAACACTAGGAGAGGAAATGGTCAGAGGAGAGGAGGAGCAGCTGCTAGGGGTAATCAGGATCTACCCCAGGCTCCAGCTGAAGGAGTGGCCATGCCAGTTAACCCAGCTTGGTTGACTGATGCTGAGGTGCGGGCATCTTTGGCCCAAATGGCACATGCCATTACTATGCAGGCCCAGGCTATGACTGCCCAGGTCAACCGGCAGGATGTTCAGAGGGAGAACCCACCAGTTCGTAGCATGGCTGACAGGCTGAGAGACTTCACGAGGATGAATCCTCCCATTTTCACAGGGGTTAAGACATCGGAGGATCCTCAAGAATTTGTACATGAAGTGCATAAGATCCTGGTGGCTATGGGGGCCACTGATATTAAGAAGGCTGAGTTGGCTTCCTATCAGCTCAAGGATGTTGCACAGACTTGGTGCAAGATGTGGCAAGATAGCCGTGTCTTAGTTGGAGTACCAGTCACATGGGAGCTGTTCAAGACAACATTTGTGGAGAGATTCTTTCCCAGGGAGATGAGAGAGGCCAAGGTCGAGTATTTCATCAACCTCAAACAAGGCTCCATGACAGTCGGGGAGTATTCTCTCAAGTTTGTTAAGCTGTCAAGGTATGTTATTTTTCCCTAAGTATTTAATAGCAAGAATGAGGATAATACTGAACCTTGTTGAATTCACCCAGGTATGCTACTTCCCTGGTTTCTAACAGCAGGGATGAGATGAGCAGGTTCCTCACAGGAATCAATGGAGACCTTGAGGAGGAGTGTCGATCTTCTATGTTCCATGATAATATGGATCTTTCCAGGTTGATGGTACATGTCCAGCAGGTAGAGGACAGCCGCAGAAAGATAGGTGTTCGTGATGTTAGGAGGCCTAGGCCTCAAGATCAGGCAGGACCCAGTCATGGAAGCCACAGGAATAACTTTGGCGTCCGTGAGCAGCCAAGGTTCAAAAAGGGGCAACAGAGTTCTGGGAATTCTAATCCTCAGAGGAGTGCTACACCTAAAGGAGGCAGACCTGAGCCCAAGAAGGGAAATGGAGGTGAGATGCAGCGTACTAAGAAGAATTGTGCTAAGTGTGTCCGAGCTCACAGTGGAGAGTGCAGACGGGCACTAATGCCTGCTTCGGTTGTGGTAAGAGTGGACACATGTCAGAGACTGTCCACAGAACAGAGGTCAGGCTGGAGGTAATACTCATCCTAGGCCTAATCACAGGGTGCAGCACAGTCGAGCCTCCTAAGAGGAACAGGTTCTATGCCCTGAAGGCAGAGAAGAGGAGGAGAAGTCCGCTGATGTGGTCACAGATATGCTGCAAGTGTTCTCAACTTCTGCTTATGCTTTACTTGATTCCAGGGTCTACACATTTCCTTTGTAACTCCTCTGCTTGCTTAATAAAGATGTATGTGTTGTATTGCTTATATTATATGTGTATGTGTAAAATGTTATGTGTTGTGTGTGAATAATGATAAGTATGATGATGTATGTTTCTCTCATGGCATGACTTTCCTAAATCCAATTTGGAAAGATCAATTCTTTCCAATAGGCTTTCCAATCCCAATTTGGAAGTCAATAACTTGACTTCCAAAATCATGTTGTTAGGAAAGAGATATCTCTTTCTCATGCATGTCCTTGGTGTGTGTTGATATACCATACTTAGTAAAGTGTGTACTAACCTAATACAAATCTCTATTTTAGGTGCAGGCACAGGTGGACGTAGAGCTAAAGTTGATCGCTGCAGTTATCCGGACGTCCAGCATTCATCCGGTTTGGTAGGCTCCTCATGCTTTCGAGGATGCTACTGCTTTATTTCTAGCTTAGTTTAGGAGTTGAGCTAGTGGACATGTTCCATTAGGTTTCTTTCTTATTTTTATTCAGACATTGTATTGGTGCCATTTTGGCAATAATACATTATGTTATATTATACTATTTTTCTCATTTGATATCTCTTAATGATTAGATGGTTGATGTTGAACAATTATGTATTAGAAATGTTTAAGTAAGATGTTAAAGAACAAAAGTTTCAAATTTTCCGCTAAAATAACTACATGTAAGTAAGAATGACGTAAGTAGGCTTGTCTGCGACCTCTGAGAGGTAACGACGCCGGTCTATCTGGGGTCTGATTCCAGTCGTGACAAAGTTGGTATCAGAGCACTAAGTTAAATTTGAAAATAATAAGTCTACATCAACCACATTGAGTAGTTTCTAAGGTCATGGTAGTGAAGTGCCACCACTACTTGATTAGAGACTGATGATGCGTAGGAAAGTTTCCCTTCTTCTGATCTTATCGTGCTGTTTCTAATGTCTTGAATTCTGGTTATGAGCGTGTCTAACATCAATATTTTGTTTTTCAGAAATGAAACTAGGAGAGAAATGGTCAGAGGAGAGGAGGAGCACTGCTAGGGAATCAGGATACCCCAGGTCCAGCTGAAGGAGTGGCATTGCCAGTTAACCCAGCTGTGTTGACTGATGCGGTCTGGGCATCTTTTGCCAAATGGCATAGGCCATTACTATGCAGGCCAGGTTATGACTGCCCAGGTCAACGGCAGGATGTTCAGAGGGAGAAACCCACCGTTCGTAGCATGGCTGACAGGCTGAGAGACTTCACGAGGATGAATCCTCCATTTTCACAGGGTAAGACATCGAGGATCCTCTCAAGTTTGTACTGAAGTGCATAAGATCTGGTGGCTATGGGGGCACCGATATTAGAAGCTGAGTTGGCTTCCTATCAGCTCAAGGATGTTGCACAGACTTGGTGCAAGATGTGGCAGATAGCGTGTCTTTTGGAGTCCAGTCACATGGGAGCTGTTTAAGACACAACATTTTGGAGAGATTCTTTCCCAGGGAGATGAGAGAGGCCAAGGTCGAGTATTTCATCAACCTCAACAAGGCTCCATGACAGTCGGGGAGTATTCTCTAAGTTTGTTAACTGTCAAGGTATGTTATTTTCCTTAAGTATTTAATAGCAGATGAGAATAGTACTGAATTTGTTGAATTCACCCAGGTATGCTACTTCCTGGTTTCTAACAGCAGGGATGAGATGAGCAGGTTCCTCACAGGAATCAATGGAGACTGGAGGATGGAGTGTCGGTCTTCTATGTCATGATAATATGGATCTTCCAGGTTGATGGTACATGTCCCGCAGTAGAGAGCAGCCGCAAAAAGAGGGGTATCGTGATGCTAGAGGCACTAATCATCATGTAAGCAACCTAAAAATGAATAGGATAAGACTGTATGTTTTTCAAAATGAGCTTTTGGCAATTATGACCAGGTCCACATGTATTGATACGCGTAGAAAACCGTAGACCTCAGAACCCTGTCTTACGACTCAAGCCAACTAATTGACTGGAGTTATATTGAGGCTTGGAAATGGTTGGACGCACCATGTGAGGACTTCGCGAAAATTGAAGATTTAATCAGAAAGAGTTTTTACCCGGACTCAAAGAAAAATTTAAGTTTGAGGGTCAAGTGGGTAAAATGGTCTTTTCCAAGGCCAGGGTAATTTGTATATTACCCTGAGGAGAAATGAATTATTTAATTAATTATTTATTATTTGAAGGTAGAATTCGGGTGTGGGCAACCGAATTGACCTCATTCTTCGCAAATGGGGTCACTCGCTGTTCGTAGCCCATTTCTAAGAAGGCAGAGATTTACTATGCTTTTATTTAATTTGGTAACTTAATTTTAAATAAATAATTAAATATAGTCTGATTTAGGTAAAAAAAAATAATTAGTTTATTAATTTTAATAATTATTAATTAAGTTGACTAAAGTTCCTGACCAACAAGTTCCTATTCTATGAGACCACTAATCTCCCCTTCCCCTCTCTCCTTCACGTAATCTCTCCTCATTTCACCTCTCTTTCTGGCTTGCAAACGGTGAGAAAAGATAAGAAACGGGAGACAAACAAAAAAGTTCTTCCAAATCGGCTTGAAGAATTCACACGCAAAACACAAACGAGAAAGCATTCGGTACGTTAGAGCAAAGAAACTAACGCTAGTCGGGAAGGTGTGAGTGTCGGTGTTTGGACTGATTTTGGGAGAGGTTCTTGGGCGCATTTCGTGGGTTTGAATCAGAAAAACTAAGGTATGGGTCTTCTAACCTTTGGTCCCTTCCCAAGAGCCCGTAGGAGTTCAGAATATCGGCTCAAAACTAGGGTCGTTTTCCACCGTGCAATGTCCTGTCATTAACTCGTCCATACGAATTCGTAGCGTTTGGTATGAGATGCTGGTAGAACTTAGGATTTATTTGTGTGGTGAAAGTGTGCTGGAGATGAATGTGTTGTATGTATGTTATTTATGCAAAAATGAACAATCCATGTATGTGTTTCGAATTGTGTAAAAGTGTGTGTGACATGACATTAGTTTGGCCTTGTTACCTAGTTGTAAATGTTGTGTTGTTAATTTTAGTAGCATAAGTCATGACGATGATGTTCATAAAAAAGGACAGAGGCTGATTTGAAAAGATCTCATAGTCAATTGATTCTATTGAACTGATAGCACTTGAAATTATGCGTTAAAACGGAATACCATGAATGTAAATTTTGTGCTAAGAAATGCATTAATGTTAATGATTTAGAAGTGACCAACACATTTTCAAGCTTGTACAAGATATTTAGGCTAAATAAAAATGCATATAATCTGGATAATTTACTTACTGGCAAATAAAAGATGAGGCACTAGGAATTGAACCCGTGCTCATCCTTTGGCGAAATAGACACAGGAAAAGGGTTGAGGGCTGGGGGTCGAT
>CM040627.1:28397121-28634728 GCA_022817965.1 Solanum lycopersicoides | reverse complement strand
CTTACTTTTGAGGTGATTGGGCTGAAGTTCTACACTGATCCTATAGTGGTTAGTACACCTTTAGGAGAGAAGTAAGAACTGATACGAGTATACAAAGATTGCCCAATTTGTTGTGAGTGGTAAAACGATCCTGGGTCTGAGCAAGGGAATGAATAAGAGAAAAATTAATGAGGGGAGTGGTATTCAAACCCACCACCCCTCGGTCAGAATTCATGAAGAGTAGAAGGGAAAAAAAAAAAGGTATTGGGGCTAAGGGGATTCGAACCCCTTAGCTACTGCCCGCGAAACTAAATGTTAAAACAAGTGAGGCCGTGGGGGTTCGATCCCACGACCTCACTGTCCATGTTCTTAACTTAGGGAAAATATTGAAAATATAATTATGGGGCTGTGGGGGTTCGAACCCACCACCTCACTGCCCTTAAGCGAAAATTAAATAAAAAAAGAAGGAGGCTGTGGGGGTTCGAACCCACAACCTCCTTACTTGGGCGAAATTAAGAGAAAAATAAAAGAGGCTGTGTGGGTTTGATCCCACAACCTCTTGGTTTAAAAAAAAATAGGAGAATATTATGTTAATGAAAAATGAAAATGGGGTTGTGGGGACTCGAACCCACAACCCATCGGCCAATGCAAGGAAACTTTTAAATAGAAAAGTAATCTTTCAATGTTAATATTGTGATTTGACTTAGAGTTAAAATGTTATGAATATTAGAATAAAATCAATTAAAAATGTAAATGATATCCAATTGATTCAAGACTTGGGATTCCTTGCCCAAACTTCCGTATTGATACATAAGTCATATGTGAATAAAACGTCCAAGAATAATGCCACCTACTTAGATCAAATTCAAGATCTTGGCATAAATACAAGATACATAAGTCTTGTACTACATAATCTTAGGAATGTAAGAATCATTTAACGAACTACGAATGAAGCCTCATGGCTTGTGTGTATAGACTCATAAGTCTAACATACGTTCAAAAGTAAGTGAACCTAAGATGTATGAAATGAAATGATGAAACCTAGAGGGGTTAAGTAAGGGTGTGAGACACACCAAATGGCCAAGTGCATTGGCATATGACGAAATGAACATTCACGTAATAAGAGGTGAATAACTAAGAAAAACAAAGATGCAAATGATGATGAATGTGGTGACAATATGATATGAGGCTAATGTAAATGAGGGAGTAATCTCAAATGAGCCTAAGTAAATGTTACCAACATGTATTCACCTATGAGAGTGTAAGATAATGAAGAGACCAGTCTCTATGAACACTCTAATGAGAGTATTGAGCTTAACACACTTAATACGAATGATGAGATGAGAAATCATCTAATGAGCTATGATGTCCTCATACTAGAAGTTAGCTTCCATGACGTATGAGATGATTGAAATGGAACTTTATACTGAGCACCGATAGACTAGCTATGAGCGGTGATGCCTTCTTTCGGGAAGGGCGGAGGTTCACGTAACTCTCATGAGATGAGACTGTCCGGCTTGCCGGGTATGAGTCTCCTTATATCTCCTAGTCTTCGAACCTATACTGCCAATATAGGGATCTGGCGGGGTTAAATTCCCATGTACGCTAGCATGTTATTGGATCACTTTGGCCGGTGATTCCACCTCTTTTTGGTGTGGGGGAGACACTGGATTTCATGATGCTCACATGATCTATGTCGGTTAAAGTTAAAGTTCCCAATGAATGAATGAGGCCAGCCTCAAATGATGCACATAATGAAATGAATGAATACCAAAGGTGTTAGGATAGGATAATCAAAAGGTGAGTTAGATTCAAGTAATGACATTAGGTCATTCTTGGTCATTGCACAACGAACCTAATGAAAGTCTTAAACTACATCCTAGGTATAACCGGTGGTTACACTGGACTATGAACGAAATGAAATGAAGTACGTATGAATGAATGAAGCAGACTCTGTGTTTGCTAACGAAGACTCCCTAGTTGAGGTCCCATATGTTGAGCCCTCATTTCTGGGATGTCTTAATGTCAAGTCCATGATTCCAAGGTCTCATGGCATATGAATGAATGATATGAAAGAAGTTATGTGCTACATGCAAAATGTACTGTATGCTATATGATGTGTGCTATGTGTAAATGTTATGTGCTGTGTGCAAATGTGAAAAGTATGATGATGTATGTTATTCTCATGGCATAACTTTCCTATTCCAAATCTGGAAAGCTCACTGACTTTCCTAATCCAAATTTGGAAAGATCATTTACTTTCCTAATCCAAATTAGGAAACTTTCCAAATCTCAATTTGGCAAGTCCACTGACTTGACTTCCAAAAATCATGTTGTTAGGAAAGAGCTATTCTTTCTCATGCATGTCCTTGGTGTGTGCTTGCATATACCCATACTTAGTACAAGTGTGTACTAACCCTATACAAACTCTACTATTTTAGGTGCAGGCACAGGTGGACGATAGAGCTACAGGATCATCGCTGCAGTTATCCGGACGTCCAGCATTCATCCGGTTTTGGTAGGTCCTCATGCTTTCGAGGATGCTACTGTTTATGTTCTAGCTTAGTTTAGGAGTTGAGCTAGTGGAGCATGTTCCACTAGCGTTTCTTTCTTATTTTATTCAGACTATGTATTGGTGCCATTTTGGCAATTATACAATTATGTTTATTAACTATTCCTTTCATTTGATTATCTCTTAATGATTAGATGGTTGATGTTGAACAAATTACGAATGTATTAGAAATGTTTAGTAAGCAATGTTTAGAAACAAAAAGTTTCAAATTTTCCGCTAAAAATTAACCTATGTAAAGTAAGAATGACGTAAGTAGGCTTGTCTGCGACCTCTGAGAGGTCAACGACGCCGGTCTCGTGTGGGGTCTAGATTCCAGTCGTGACAAAGTTGGTATCAGAGCCTAGGTTAAATTACAAAATAATAAGTTCACATCAACCACATTGAGTAGTTTCTAAGTCATGGTAGTGAAGTGCACCACTATCCTGGATTAGAGACTGCATGATGCGTAGGAAAGTTTCCCTTCTTCTGATCTTATCGTGCTTTTTGAATGTCTGAATTTTGGTGTTATGAGCGTGTCTAACATCAATACTTTTTGTTTTTCCAGAAATGAACACTAGGAGAAAATTGGTCAGAGGAGAGGAGGAGCAGCTGCTGGGAATCAGGATCTACCCCAGGCTCCAGCTGAAGGAGTGGCCATGCCAGTTAACCCAGCTGGGTTGACTGATGCTGAGGTGAGGGCATCTTTGGCCCAAATGGCACAGGCCATTACTATGCAGGCCCAGGCTATGACTGCCCAGGTCAACCGGCAGGATGTTCAGAGGGAGAACCCACCAGTTCGTAGCATGGCTGACAGACTGAGAGACTTCACGAGGATGAATCCTCCCATTTTCACAGGGGTTAAGACATCGGAGGATCCTCAAGAGTTTGTAGATGAGGTGCATAAGATCCTGGTGGCTATGGGGGCCACTGATATTGAGAAGGCTGAGCTGGCTTCCTATCAGCTCAAGGATGTTGCACAGACTTGGTGTAAGATGTGGCAAGATAGCCGTGTCTTAGTTGGAGTACCAGTCACATGGGAGCTGTTCAAGACAGCATTTCTGGAGAGATTCTTTCCCAGGGAGATGAGGGAGGCCAAGGTTGAGGAATTCATCAACCTCAAACAAGGCTCCATGACAGTCAGGGAGTATTCCCTGAAGTTTGTTAAGCTGTCAAGGTATGTTGTATTTAATAGCAAGAATAAGGATAATACTGAACCTTGTTGAAATCACCCAGGTATGCTACTTCCCTGGTTTCTAACAGCAGGGATGAGATGAGCAGGTTCCTCACAGGAATCAATGGAGACCTGGAGGAGGAGTGTCGATCTGCTATGCTCCATGATAATATGGATCTTTCCAGGTTGATGGTGCATGTCCAGCAGGTAGAGGACAGCCGCAGAAAGAGAGGTGTTCGTGATGCTAGGAGGCCTAGGCCTCAAGATCAGGCAGGACCCAGTCATGGAGGCCACAGGAATAACTTTGGCGTCCGTGAGCAGCCAAGGTTCAAAAAGGGGCAACAGAGTTCTGGGAATTCTAATCCTCAGAGGAGTGCTACACCTAAAGGAGGCAGACCTGAGCCCAAGAAGGGAAATGGAGGTGAGATGCAGCGTACTAAGAAGAATTGTGCTAAGTGTGGCCGAGCTCACAGTGGAGAGTGCAGACAGGGCACTAATGCCTGCTTCGGTTGTGGTAAGAGTGGACACATGGTCAGAGACTGCCACAGAACAGAGGTCAGGCTGGAGGTAATACTCAGCCTAGGCCTAATCCACAGGGTGCAGCAGCAGCCGAGCCTCCTAAGAGGAACAGGTTCTATGCCCTGAAGGGCAGAGAGAGCAGGAGAAGTCCGCTGATGTGGTCACAGGTATGCTGCAAGTGTTCTCAACTTCTGTTTATGCTTTACTTGATCCAGGGTCTACACTTTCCTTTGTAACTCCTCTGCTTGCTCTTACTTTTGAGGTATTGCCTGAAGTTCTACATGATCCTATAGTGGTTAGTACACCTTTAGGAGAGAATGTAAGAACTGATAGAGTATACAAAGATTGCCCAATAGTTGTGAGTGGTAAAACTATGTGTGCAAACCTGGTTGAGTTACCCATGCATGATTTTGATGTTATTCTTGGCATGGATTGGCTTCACAGTTGTTATGCTTGCTTGGACTGTCGTAGTAGAGTGGTGAGATTTCGCTTTCCTAATGAAGAAGAGTTAGTCTGGGAGGGGTACAATTCGAGTCGTCCTAACCCCTTGATTTCTAACCTTAAGGCCAATAAAATGATGTCCAAGGGGTTATTGTGTCATCTTGTGAGTGTTAATGATTTAGATCATGACATTCCTTCCATAGACTCAGTACCTGTAGTGAATGAGTTCTTAGATGTGTTTCCTGATGATTTACCTGGAGTCCCTCCCCTTCGAGAGATTGACTTTGGTATCGATTTAGAGCCCGATACTAAACCAATCTCAATTCCTCCTTACAGAATGGCTCCAGCTGAACTCAAAGAGTTGAAGCTGCAGTTAAAAGATCTCACTGACAAGGGTTTCATTCAACCGAGCATATCCCCTTGGGGCGCTCCAGTGTTGTTTGTAAAGAAGAAAGATGGAACCCTTAGAATGTGTATCGATTATCGGCAGCTCAACAAAGTCACTATAAAGAATAAGTATCCACTCCCCAGAATAGATGATCTGTTTGACCAACTCCAAGGGTCTAGTTTCTTCTCTAAGATTGATCTTCGTTCAGGGTATCATCAGCTTAGGGTTAGGGATGGAGATATCCCAAAGACCGCCTTTCGTACCCGCTATGGTCACTATGAGTTTTTAGTCATGTCATTTGGTCTCACGAATGCACCTGCTGCATTTATGGACCTCATGAACAGGGTCTTCCGTGAATACCTTGACTCTTTCGTCATAGTATTCATTGATGACATTCTCATCTACTCTAAGACCAAGGAAGAGCATGAACAACATTTGAGACTAACCTTGCAGGTACTTAGACAACATCAGTTGTATGCCAAATTCAGCAAATGTGAATTCTGGCTGAGATCAGTGACCTTCCTGGGTCATGTTGTGTCCGATCAGGGCGTGGAGGTGGATCCCAGGAAGACTGAGGCTGTGAAGAACTGGCCAAAACCTCTTACTCCTACTGACATCCGTAGCTTTTTGGGATTGGCTGGTTACTACCGCAGGTTTGTGGAGGGCTTTTCTTCCATTGCTGCCCCATTGACAGCTTTGACTAAGAAGAAAGCCAAGTTCGAATGGACGGAGACTTGTGAGAAGAGTTTCCAGGAGCTCAAGGACAGACTCACTTCAGCCCCGGTGCTTACTTTGCCTAAGTGTGGTGAGAATTACACTGTTTATTGTGATGCATCTAGGGTTGGTTTGGGTTGTGTTCTTATGCAGGTTGGTAAGGTGATAGCCTATGCATCTAGACAACTCAAGGTTCATGAGAAGAATTATCCCACTCATGACCTGGAGTTGGCAGCTGTGGTATTTGCACTGAAGCTGTGGAGGCATTATCTGTATGGAGTGCATGTAGATGTGTTCACAGACCATAAAAGTCTCCAGTACGTGTTCACACAGAGGGAGTTGAATCTACGTCAGCGGAGATGGTTGGAGCTGTTGAAGGATTATGACATGAATGTGCACTATCATCCAGGTAAGGCTAATGTTGTAGCTGATGCTTTGAGCAGGATGAGCATGGGAAGTACAGCTCACGTTGAGGATGAGAAGAAGGAGCTGGTCAAAGATGTACACAGACTGGCCAGACTGGGTGTGCGTTTGGTTGACTCCACTAGTGGGGATGTTTCAGTTCATCCTAGTTCTGAATCATCCTTGGTAGTTGAAGTCAAGCAGGGTCAGCATCTAGATCCCGTGTTGATGGAGCTGAAGGACTCAGTGCTGATGAAGATGAATGAGTCTTTCGCTTTGGGAGGTGATGGCATACTTAGGTATCAGGACAGGCTGTGTGTGCCAGATGTGGATGAATTGCGGACCAGGATTGTTGCAGAGGCCCATGGTTCCAGATATTCTATACATCCAGGTTCCACCAAGATGTATCATGATCTCAAGCAGATTTATTGGTGGGATGGCATGAAGAAGGACATTGCAGAATATGTGGCCAAGTGTCCTAATTGTCAGCAGGTTAAGGCAGAGCATCTTAAGCCTGGTGGTCTGACGCAGATTATTGAGGTTCCGACTTGGAAATGGGAGGCCATTAATATGGACTTCGTGGTTGGGCTTCCGAGGACTAGGAGGCAGCATGACTCTATATGGGTTATTGTGGACAGATTGACTAAGTCTGCCCACTTTATCCCTGTAAAGTCTACTTACAGAGCCGAGGATTATGCGAGGCTCTACATTGATGAGATTGTGAGATGGCATGGGATTCCCTTGTCTATTATTTCAGACAGAGGAGCTCAGTTTACTTCTCATTTCTGGAGATCTTTCCAGAAGAGCTTGGGCACGCAGGTGAAGCTTAGCACTGCCTTTCACCCTCAGACAGATGGGCAGGCAGAGCGCACCATACAGACATTGGAGGATATGTTGAGGGCGTGTGTGATTGACTTCAGAGGTAACTGGGATGACCATCTGCCTTTGATAGAGTTCTCGTATAATAATAGCTATCACTCCAGCATTGGGATGGCACCGTTTGAGGCACTGTATGGTAGGAGGTGTAGATCTCCAGTTGGGTGGTTCGAGGTTGGAGAGTCATCCATTTTGGGGCCGGAGATCATTCATGAGGCCTTAGAGAAGGTCAGAATGATTAGGGACAGGTTGACTACTGCGTACAGTCGGCAGAAGTCATATGCTGATAACAGAAAACGGCCCTTAGAGTTTGATGTTGGTGACCAGGTTTACTTGAAAATATCACCTATGAAAGGGGTGATGAGATTTGGTAGGAAAGGGAAGCTGAGTCCGAGATATGTTGGGCCATATGAGATCCTACAGCGTGTGGGTGAGGTGGCCTATGAGTTGGCATTGCCCGCAGAGTTAGCTTCTGTCCATCCAGTCTTTCATGTATCTATGTTGAAGAAGTGCCTAGGTGATCCAGCATCAATCTTACCTGTTGAAGGTTTGGGGGTTGATGAAGACTTGTCTTATGAGGAGGTACCGGTTGAGATCTTAGACAGACAGGTCAAGCGGCTGAGGAACAAGGAGATTGCCACAGTGAAAGTATTGTGGAGAAATCATCTTGTTGAGGGTGCTACGTGGGAAGCTGAGGCCGACATGAGGGCCCGCTACCCTCACCTGTTCAGCTCTTGAGGTTAGACTTTATACTCTTAAACCTATGCTTCCTTACCTCCCCGTATTTTGTTGCTATTGATTGACTGTGTATAGTTGCTATTGATTGACTGCGTATAGATTATGATCTGACTGGCATTACAACATGAAGTAGTAGTGTCATTCGGGGACGAATGTTCCTAAGGGGGGGATAATGTAACAACCCTAAAAATGAATAGGATCAAGACTTAGATTTTTCAAGAATGCTTGCGATTAGACCAAGGTCCACACGTATTGATACGCGTAGAACCAGATCTCAGAACCCTTACTACGACCAAGCCAACTAACTTAGGGAGTTAATTGAGCTTGGAAAGGTTGGAACCAACCATGTGAGGCTCGCGAAAACGAAAATTTAATCGAAAGAGTTTTTACCGGACTCAAAAGAAGAAATTTTAAGTTTTGAGGGTCCAAGGGTAAAATGGTCTTTTCCAGGCCAGGGTAATATTGTAATTACCCTGAGAAATTAATTATTTAATTAATTAATTTAATTGAAGGAAGAAATTCGGGTGGGGCAACCCGAAGTGACCCATTTTCGCAAATGGGGGTCACTCGGGTTCGAGCCCCACTAGAAGCAAGGATTTAACTTGCTTTTATTTAATTTGGTAACTTAATTTTAATAAATAATAAATATTAGATGATTTAGGAAAAAGAAAAAAAATCAGATTCTATTAATTTTAATTATTAATTAAGTTGACTAAGTCCTACCAACAAGTCCTAGTTCTAGGAGACCACTATCTCCCATCTCCCATTCTCTTTCACGTAAATCTCTCTCACTTTCACTCTCTTTTTCTGGCTGCCAAACGTGAGAAAGATCAGAAAGAAAACAAAAAAAAAAAGTTCTTCACGCTTGAAGAATTCACACGCAAAACACAAACGAGAAAAAAAATTCGATAACGTTAAGCAAAACGTAATACGCTAGTCGGGTAAGGTGTGAGTTTCGGTGTTTGGACTGATTTTTGGAGAGGTTCTTGGGCAGCATTTTCGTGGTTGAACAAGAAAACTAAGGTATGGGTCTTCTTACTCTTGGTCCCGTTCCCAAGAGACCCCTAGGACTCAGAATATTCGGCTCAAAACTAAGGTTGTTTTCCCCGTTGCATGTCCCTGTCATTAGCTCCCAACGAATTCGTAGGTTGGTATGAATGCTGGTAGACTTAGGATTATGTGATGTTTGTGCTGGATATGAATGTGTTGGATGTACGTTAATTTATGAAAAAGACAAACCATGTATATATTCGGAATTATGTGTAATTGTGTGCAGTGTATGACCATAACAAGGGTCTCGGCCTTGAGGCTTAAATTTGTTAATGTTATGATTGTTGTTTTATGTACACCAATTGAAGTAAATCATGATATTCATATGACATGAAGTGTGGCTGAATTGAAGAGTAATCTCTTGACTAAAGTATTCAAAAAAAAATGTACTTAAGAACGTGTCAAATGAACTATGCATTGCTCTATAAATTCACTAATAAATGGAGATGAAAGTGAGCAAAGACTTTTACCTTAAATTTCCATCACTATATTGATATATCTCTGCCAAATTAAGTAGCATAAGATGTTAAGGAAAGTGAAGAATGATAGGTGAGGTCATTGAGGGTCGAACCCGTGACCTCACCACGTTAAAATTCCCCAAAAATAAAGAAGAAAAAAATTATATGGTGAGGGGGATTCGAACCGTGTCATGGCTGGAAAAATAAGTTGTGAAAAATAAGAAATGAGAGGGGTGGGATTCGAACCCACACCCTTTCGGTTAGAACCCAAAGAAAAAGAAAATAAAAGTATGTGAGGCGTGGGAATCGAACCCACGACCTCTATGCGGAAAGGAGAAAATAAAAATAAAAACAAAATGAGGCTGTGGGGGTTCGACCCCACAACCTCACAGTCAACTCAAACAGTCAACATTTAAAAAGGAGAATAAAATAAAGAAGAATTAGGCGTGGTTGATGGGACTCGACCTCGGGTCCCAACGTTTCACATGGACCGAAATAAATAAATGAAAAATATAAATGCTAAGTGTTGTCCAAGGGATTCGAACTTGAACAAATCATCCAAGAATAATGCAATCTACTTAGATCAAAATCAAGATCTTGGCATATATATACAAGATACATAAGTATTGTACTATAAAATCTTAGGAATGTATGAGTCACATAATGAACTATGAATGAAGCCTCATGGCTTGTATGTATAGACACATAAGTCTAACATATGTTCAAAGTAAGTGAACCTAAGATGTATGTAATGAAATTATGAAACCCTAGAAGGGTTAAGTATGAGTGTAAATACACTAAATGGCCAAGTGCATTGGCATATTATGAGATGAACAATGAAATGATGAAACGAACAATGAAATGATGAAACCCTAGAAGGGTTAAGTAAGAGTGTGAAACACACTAAATGGCCAAGTGCATTGGCATATGATGAAATGAACATTCACATAATAAGAGGTGAATAACTATGAAAAGCAATGCTAATGATAATGAATGTGGTGACAACATGATATGAGGCTAATGTAAATGATCAGAGCAATCTCAAATGAGCCTAAGTAAATGTTCTTAATACGTACTCACCTATGAGAGTGTAAGATAATGAAGAGACCAGTCTCTATGAACACTCTAATGAGAGTATTGAGCTTAACACACTCAATACGAATGATGAGATGAGAAATCATCTAATGAGCTATGATGTCCTCATACTAGAAGCCAGCTTCCATGACGTATGAGATGAATGTAATGGAACTTTGTACTGAGCACCGATAGACTAGCTATGAGCTGTGATGCCTTCTTTAGGGAAGGGCGGAGGTTCACGTAACTCTCATGAGATGATACTGTCCGGCTTGCCGGGTATGGGTCTCCTTATATCTCCTAGTCTTCGAACCTATACTGCCAATATAGGGATCTGGCGGGGTTAAATTCCCATGTACGCTAGCATGTTTTTGGGTCACTTTGGCCGGTGATTCCACCTCTTTTCGGTGTGGGGGAGACACTGGATTTCATGATGCTCACATGATCTATGTCGGTTAAAGTTAAAGTTCCCAATGAATGAATGAGGCCAGCCTCAAATGATGCACATAATGAAATGAATGAATACCAAAGGTGTTAGGATAGGATAATCAAAAGGTGAGTTAGATTCAAGTAATGACATTAGGTCATTCTTGGTCATTGCACAACGAACCTAATGAAAGTCTTAAACTACATCCTAGGTATAACCGGTGGTTACACTGGACTATGAACGAAGTGAAATGAAGTACGTATGAATGAATGAAGCATACTCTGTGTTTGCTAATGAAGACTCCCTAGTTGAGGTCCCATATGTTGAGCCTTCATTTCTGGGATGTCTTAATGTCAAGTCCATGATTCCAAGGTCTCATGCCATATGAATGAATGATATGAACGAAGTTATGTGCTACATACAAAATGTAATGTATGCTATATGATATGTGCTATGTGTAAATGTTATATGCTGTGTGAAAATGTGAAAAGTATGATGATGTATGTTATTCTCATGGCATAACTTTCCTATTCCAAATCTGGAAAGATCACTGACTTTCCTAATCCAAATTTAGAAAGATCATTTACTTTCCTAATCCAAATTAGGAAACTTTCCAAATCTCAATTTCGCAAGTCCACTGACTTGACTTCCAAAAATGATGTTGTTTGGAAAGAGCTATTCTTTCTCATGCATGTCCTTGGTGTGTGCTTGCATATACCCATACTTAGTACAAGTGTGTACTAACCCTATACAAACTCTACTATTTTAGGTGTAGGCACAGGTGGACGGTAGAGCTACAGGATCATCGCTGCAGTTATCCGGACGTCCAGCATTCATCCGGTTTTGGTAGGTCCTCATGCTTTCGAGGATGCTACTGCTTTATGTTCTAGCTTAGTTTAGGAGTTGAGCTAGTGGAGCATGTTCCATTAGCGTTTCTTTCTTATTTTATTCAGACTATGTATTGGTGCCATTTTGGCAATTATACAATTATGTTTATTTAACTATTCCTTTCATTTGATTATCTCTTAATGATTAGATGGTTGATGTTGAATAAATTACGAATGTATTAGAAATGTTTAGTAAGCAATGTTTAGAAACAAAAAGTTTCAAATTTTCTGCTCAAAATTAACCTATGTAAAGTAAGAATGACGTAAGTAGGCTTGTCTGCGACCTCTGAAAGGTCAACGACGCCGGTCTCATCTGGGGTCTAGATTCCAGTCGTGACACTCAATACCGAGTCTTTCAACTCCATGAGTACTGGGTCAAGGTGATGATTTTCTTTAACATCTACAACAAATGAGGATTCGGAACTTGAGTGAACCGAAACACCCCCACTTGGTGCATCTGTCAGCCGTACACCCAATCTTGCCAATCGGTGCACCTCTTTAACCAGCTCCTTCTTCTCATCATCAATATGTGAAACGCTTCCCATACTCAGTTTGTTCTATGCATCGGCCACCACGTTGGCCTTACCTGGGTGATATTACACACTCATGTCATAATCCTTGAGAAGTTCTTGCCATATCCTCTGACGAAGATTCAACTCCCTCTGCGTGAATACATACTGAACATTCTTATGGTCAGTATACATATCAACATGTACACCATATAAATAATGTCTCCACATCTTCAACGCAAAGACAACCGCGGCTAGTTCAAGATCGTGAGTATATAGGGTAGTTCCTTTCGTGGATTTTCAATTGTCTTGATGCGTATGCAATCACCTTACCATTCTGCATGAGAACACATCCCAAACATACTCGGGAAGCATCAAAATATACCACGTACCCCTCACCACTTCTCGGCAACGTCAACACTAGGGCCAAAGTGAGTCGGTCCTTCAGTTCTTGAAAACTCTTTTCACATTTCTCGGACCACTCAAACTTCGCCTTCTTCTTTGTCAATGCGGTCAATGGTGCAACAATAGTGGAAAACCCTTCCACAAACCTGCGATAATAATTGGCTAAACCCAAAAAAATCCCAATATCTGTAGGAGTAAGGGGTCTCGGCCAATTCTTCACCCCCTCAACCTTCTTAGGATCAACTTCAACACCTTGTTCGATCATAACATGACAAAGAAAGGTCACTGATCTCAACCAGAATTCACATTTGCTAAAATTTGCATACAGCTGATGTTCTATGAGTACTTGGAATATCTTTGTTACGTGTACCTCATGCTCTTCTTTAGACTTAGAGTATATGAGAATGTCATCTATGAATACTATGATGAAGGAATCAAGGTACTCACGGAATACCCTATTTATAAGGTACATAAACGCGACTGGTGCGTTAGTGAGACCGAATGACATGACAAGAAACTCATAGTGCCCATATCTAGTACGAAAAGTTGTCTTAGGGACGTTTTCTCGCCTCACTCTAAGCTGATGGTAGCCTAACCAAAGGTCTATCTTGGAAAAGAAACTTGAACCTTGGAGTTGGTCAAACAGATCGTCGATTGTGGAAAAAGGGTACTTATTGTTTATAGTGACTTTGTTGAGTTCCCGATAATCGATGCACATTCTAATGGTTCCATCTTTTTTCTTTACGAACAACACTGGAGCACCCCATAGGAATATGCTCGGCTGGATGAAGCCGAAGCCCTTATCAAGTAGATCTTTTAACTGCAACTTCAATTCTTTGAGTTCAGCTTGTACCATCCTATACGGGGGAATAGAAATTGGCTTGGTGTTGGGATCTAAATCAACACCAAAGTTAATCTCAAGTTCAGGAGGGACTCCTGGTAAATACTCTGAAAAGACATCTGGGAACTCATTCACTATTGGCACAAAATTTATGGAAGGGACTTCTTGATCTAAGTCATTGACTCTAACTAAGTGGTATAAATACCCCTTAGCTATCATCTTATTGGCCTCTAAGTTTGAAACAATTTGGGCGACTGGACTTGAATCACGCCTTTCCCATTCCAGTTCTAACTCATTTGGAAAGTGAAACCTCACTACCCTGTTTCTACAATCTATTGTGGCATAACACTTGTGTAGCCAATCCATACCCAAGATTATGTCAAAATCGAGCATGGCTAACTCCACTAGATCAGCGTGAGTGACTATATCAAGAACGTGAATTGGGCAATTTTTGTACACTTTCTCAGCTCTAATGTCGTCCCCTATGGTAGTACATACTAAAATTGGATCATGCAAGATTTCAGGAAGCACATCAAATACACTAGCTATCAATGGAGTGACAAATGATAGAGTGGATCCTGGATCTAATAATGCATACACAGGGAAAGTAAAGACAGGTAACGTACCCGTGACTACATCAGCTGAATTCTCTTGCTTTTCTCTACCTTTCAGGAAATAGAACCTGTTCCCTCCTGGGAGGTTCGGCTGATGCATTTGCATTCGGCCGAGGCTGAGCATTTTCTTTGGCTTGATTACTCACTTGAGGACAGTCTCGGACCATGTGTCCACTTTTGCCGCACCCGAAATAGGTGTTACTACCTACCAAACATTCACCTCCATGCGAACGCCCACAATTACCACAAGGCCTGTTGGTTCGCTGGACCTTACGATCATTGCCCTTTTTGGGGCCAGACTTATTCACCTTAGCTTTTGAATTACGTGAAGGAGCGGAGTTACCTGAGTGCCTCTTGAACTTTGGCCTATTTTGGACTCTAAATGAGCCCCTACTCGAGCTCAAACTAGGCTGGTCTGCAGCCTTAGGCTTCTTGCCTTTGTGAATTCTCCTCTTGCGGTGGCTCTCCTCTACTTGATGAGAATGTACCATCAATCTTCCCAAATCCATGTTGTCATGCAGCATGGCTGCCCAAGAATCTTCTACCAGATCCTCAGATATGCCAGTAACGAATCTGCTCATCTCATCTGTGCTATTTGCCACCAGAGAAGAAGCATACTTTGACAATTTCACAAATTTCACGGAATACTCCTTGACATACATACCTCCTTGTCTTAGGTTGATTAACTCTTCAACCTTGGCTTCTCTCTACTCCCTTGGGAAGAACCTCTCCAGAAAGGCAGTCTTGAGAACATCCCAAGTGATGGGAACAACTCCTCTAGCTCGGCCATCAGCCCACATCCAGTACCAAACCTGTGCCACATCCTTGAGTTGATATGCAGTCTACTCAGCCTTTGCCTCCTCATCAACTCCCATGGCACACAAAATCTTGTGGAACTCATCAACAAACTGCTGAGGATATTCGTTGACCTTGGACCCGTAGTACACTGGGGGATTCATCCTGGTGAAGTCCCTCAGCCTGCTAGCCATGGTACTAGCATGAGGGTTCTCTCTGGAAGCACCCTCTCTCGCGGCTTAAGTCGTGATGGCTTGAGCCTAAGTCGTGATGTCCTATGCCATCTGCAGCAAAGCATTCCTCACTTCTCCATCTGTCAACCCATCTGGGTTGACAGGCACTTGTTCAGCAGCAGCTGGGGCTTGAGGAGGGGCTTGATTCCCTTCTGCAGCTACTTACTCAACTCTTCTCGCGGCATTCCTCCTTGTGTTCATTTTCTACATGTATACACAAGAAGAGAATTAGATCCTCAAAATGACATAAAATGTCTCTACATGGGACGATAAAGAGTAGAAGAAGGGAGAATTTCCTATCATCGTGTAGTCTCTAAGTCATGATTGTGGCGCGCTTCATAACCATAAGCTAGAAACTACGCAACGTGGTTGTGTTGAGTTTCAGCTCCTAGGTAATTTAACCTTATGCTCTGATACGAAGTTTGTCATGACCCGAATTCTGGAATCCGAATTGCCACCGGCGTCGTTGACCTCTCAGAGGTCGCAGACAAGCCTCATCTTGCATTTATCACATTGATCTAGTTAAATTTGCCGAAAATTTAAAACTTTTTATATGTATTAAGTTTACTTAGACTTCATATAGTCATTACATATTTAAGTCATATACTAAGATCAACATAAAGAACAACCATCTATCATAAAGAATCAATTCTAAACTGAAGATGAATAAATCATAAATAGTTTGCCAAACACGGTCTTATTACAAAGCTTCAAATTGAAAGTACGAAGAAACGCTAGGGACAACATCCACTAGCTATGTCTATATCTAAAGCTGGACTAATGCGTGTAGCATCCTCGAAAATCAAGAGGACCGACCAAATGGTCTGGAGAAAACGCTGAAGTCCAAATTGCTATAAGTGTCGTCAATGTGCTCTCTGACCTGCACCTATAAAAAAAAGTAAATAGTACGGGGTTAGTACACCACTTGTACTAAGTATGGGTGTATGCACACATACACGTAAAGCTATGTATGATCAATGAAAGCTTTTCCTAAGCAACATGTCATTTCTAGAAAGTCTAGTCATTAGACTTTCCTAATTCGTTAGTTCTGAATTGTGGTATGAATATGATGTGTTTTAATGCATTCAAAACACACAACTCATTTTCTATATGATTACAAGCCATTAGTATCATCAACATAATTTTAGAACCACTCGGGCGAGGATTTGAAAATTTGATGACCCCCAACCCGAGAGTTCCCATTTCCATACTTAGTTTTATTTTCAGTCTTTTTCTTCTTTTTGTTATGTATTTCAATAATTCCTTTAGTCCTATGTTTTACTTACAAGTGCAATGATTCATTGTAGTCCCATACCCACAATGAATCAATGTAAGTAATCCAAAGACTAAGGAATGATTTCCCTACCTTATAGTGAGTCATACTTTACACTATGTATTCATTAACATTTCATAAGCCGTTCTCTATTGGCTATGCCATCTATTTCATTTCTTTCATGTTAGGGAAGTTATGGGGTATTTAGTTAACGTTATGTTTCTACTTCCCTTTATTGGCATCATATAAGAAGTCATTATAAGCCAATCTTATTTGGCTTTGCCCATTATTTGCTGAAACTTCATCAGTGTGATATTGACAATTGACATTCTTAAGCTCTTCTTCATTGCCCACTTTGAACATACGTTCCATCATCATCATTTGTTCTAACTTTCATAGTGACATCATAGGGAATAAGATCATGCAAGCTAACATGAAATCCAGTGTCTCCCCACACTGAAAAGAGGTGATTCAACGGTTAAAATGAATCTAGACCATGTGAGCTACTCATGGAATCCAGTGTCTGTCCCACACCGAAAAGGGGTGATCCCTAGCTAAGGCGAATCCATCTCAAGTGTTCACTCCACACCGAAAAGGAGTGTCTTACGGCTATAGTGAACCAAGAACATATCGTGAGAATTAACCGACATAGATCATTGGAGCTAAACATGAAATCCAGTGTCTGTCCCACATCGAAAAAGGGTGGAATCACCGGCCAAAGTGAAACCGAACATGCCTAGATCGCTTAGGTGGAAACCACTGGCTAGTTCCTATGTTTGCTAGACATAGTTCGAAGACTAGCGACATAATGAGACTACTTATCCACCTCGGTGCTAGCCTCGTCTCATGAGACTTACACATGCAAGCACATGCTCATAACTAGTCTATCGGTGTTGTGCTCACTTTCATTATCTTCTTTATCTTTTAGAGTAGACTGAAGCATTATTGAAGCTTGCTTCTAGATTGAGATTTACTTACTCTTTTGATGACTTGTCATCCTTACTTTACATTGATGAAATGTGAATTGTCCTTACATATCATCCTTACTTTACATTGATGAAATGAGAATTGTCCTTACATATCATCCTTACTTTACATTGATGAAACATGAATTGTCCTTACATATCATCCTTACTTTACATTGATGAAATGTAAATTGTCCTTACATATCATCCTTAGGTGTTAATGAGACTAGTCTCACACATTCTAACACCTTCATTCGTGAGTATTCTTTTAACAGAGTAGCTTAGGTGTAAGTAAAACTTGTCTCACCTCCTTTAACACCCCATTCTGTCACTTACTTAATTTAGACCCCTTTAATTATGTTATGACTCACGTTACTTCTTTACTTTAGTGTAGTAGCTTCATTTAATCGTTTATGGACGATGAGCACTTCTTTCAATGAGTTACATATGTTCATTGTTCAATCTTGTAGAGCATGTTGGGAGTTGTCCCAATGAATGTCATGCCCTTGGTTATGTATTCATTGAGTTACTTTATAAGTTATTATAACATCATTTGATACTCTAACTACACAAGATTGGCATATGATTAGTATTGGCCTCAACATTTGGCATGTTAAACTAGCAAACCATTTTTGTTGCCATAAGCCAATTTTTACGTCTGTTCATATTTAAATTGACATATGTATGACCCTTTATCCAAGCTTTCAATTATTCGCATAAGCTCCTAGCCATTAGCATACATTCGTTTTGACCAAGTAGTGTTAGCCAATTTCTTGGCATAAGATAGTCAATTCATTCAAGATGTGATTTCATAGATGTCTTTGAGCCAATTCTTAGTTTGTGGCTTTTAGTGATAACGTTTTTAAAACATATTGGACATCATCATATTAACATTTGATGACTATAACATCTTCATAACGTCTCAATCACAGCAATACAACATTCGGACAAACACATCAACACTTAAACGATTACAGGTGTAAGTAACACATCGTCGATTCATGATTCACGTTTTAAGCACTTAACTTTATACTATCACAACTTCATAGGTTATTCAACGTTCAAAATTCAAGAACATTACACATAATATAAGCCAGCACTACATACCAACAACATGATCTCTAACCTATTCAACATGAAATCGAAAAGGATACTAGGGACAAGGAGTTCGACGAGAACACGGGAACAACCGTAGTTTTCAAGAACTTTGAATTGTTGGAAGGAAAGTTCTCTTGGAGAAAGAAGTCCAGGAGAGAAACCCATGCCTTATGTAGAAGTTAATATACGAAGACCACTTTGAACGAGACCTTGAAGGTACCTTGAATTCTCCCTAGAGATCGATAAACTTTTTCCCGTTTTAGCGTTCTTGATTACTACTTTTGCATTCTGTGAAAGTCTAAGTGTTTTGATCGTGAATGATTAGGTTTAGGAACTGACTTTGACTTATTCAACTAAGTCTATTTTAGTAATTTAACCAACTTATTAATAAATTACCAAAATGCCCTTCCTAAGTTGAATAAACATAGGAAGATGTTGACTTTGACCGAAATCTGGAAATCGGCATTGACCCTTGTTTCGGTCAACATTTTGACTTTTAATTAATTAATTAAATCCTTATTTTAATTAATTTAGGGACCTAGGGAAATTACTAAAATACTCGTAAGTCACTAGGACTACAACTAACAACTTTGGACCATCCTAGGTTAGGTACTAGGTTCTCTCTAAGTTAGTTAAGTTAGTTAGGTCTCACCCGACTAGGTCTTAGGTTGTCGGGTCCATTGGCTGGTTATTTTTTATTGATCCTAGGTTATCTAGCTAGTTGGTTAGGTTAGTTAGGATGTAGAGATGGTTAGGAGAGTGGACCCCACACGGACAGACCCGTGCACTCGTGTCCCTAACCGCCTAACCAAAAGTGGTTGGATGTAGCGTGGTCGCCCTCTCGGCCGGTTAGCCCATGTGCTTGCACATGGGTTTGTTGCACTTTCCTAACTAATTTATCTTGATGGGTCATTTGGAAATGCTCACTTATTGTCCCAAGGACCCTCACCATGTCTTTGGGCACTGTTTAATCTACATGATCATTTTAATTGATCATGTGCCATGGTATCTAGGCTTGACACTTGGATGCCTCATACCTTTTGTATTTGTAACATTCCGAAAAATCATGTCTAATGAAGAGCCCAGTATGCCCTTAGGATAGCCTATTAGGGGTACATAGGCACCCCAATGCCCAATATTGAGAAATATTGGGCATAGTATAGAAAAATTGGCTAAGGGATATTAGCCAATTTTCTATATACGAATAAGAAATATATTTTTTGGGGTTGTCATACCCAATCAAAGATTGATGTTCAATAAATTCACCTGCAAGGAAGACCCTAAGCTAAAATAATAGTATTCACATAATAGATATGAAGTAGTAGGCATCCAACTGTCAAGCCTAGTACCATTCCACATGACCATTTAAATGATCATGTAAATTAAGCAGTGCCCAAGGACATAGTGAGGATTCTTGGGACAATAAGTAAACATTCTCAAATGAACCATAAATAATAGTTAGTTAGGAAAGTACAACCAACCCATCTGCAAGCACATGTGAAGACATGTGAAGAAGCTTCCAAAGGAGGGGACCACCCTAACCGAATTCGGTTAGGGTAGTTAGGGGGGAAAACGTGACCAAGGGACCACTCCATATGCGGCCTAACTTCCTAACCAACTCTAGGTACTAAATAACTTTCCTAACTATCTAAATAACCTAGGACTAACCGAAATGGACCCATTAGTGCACCTGACAACCTAGGACTAAACCGGGTTGACACAAACCTAGTACTAGTTTAAGAGACAACCTAGTAGCTAACCTAGGATGGTCCAAAGAGTTAGTTAAAGTCCTAACAACCTAGGGATACTTTAGTAATTACCCTAGGCTACTTAAATATTTAATTAATCATCTTAATTAATTATTTTAAAAGGACAAAACTGAAATTACAAAGCAATTTCAAGATTTCGGTTAAGACAAGAAAAAGACAACCTAGTACCTAACCTAGATTGTCCAAAAGGTTGGTTATGGTCCTAAAATCTTAGGTATACTTTATTAATTACCCTAGTCTACTTAATTAATTAATTTATAATCATAATTAATTAATTTAAAAGGACAAAACCGAAATCACAAAGCAATTTCCAGATTTCGGTTGAGACAAGAAAAAGACAACCTAGTACCTAACTAGGGTGGTCCAAAGGATTATTTATGGTTATCAAGACTTAAGGCTACTTTAGTAATTACCCTAGGTCACTTAATTAATTAAATTATCCATTTAATTAATTAAATTAAAGGGGTAAAACCGAAATTCTTACATTAACCTAGTACAACTCAAGAAACATCTTAGTACATAACCTAGGATGGTCCAAAAGGGTTAATTATGGTTCCAATGATTTAGGGGAAATTTATTAATTACCCTAGGTCCCTTAATTAATTAAATTACCCATTTAATAAATTAGTTTAAAGGGGCTAAAAGAAATTCTTAGGAAAATTTTTAGATTTGACCAAGTATTGTGTTTTCCTAGTTCTAGTCAATCTAGTAGGGGCTTTTTAGTAATTATTTAATTAATTTATCTAATTAATTTATTAAAACTAAGTTGGATGATTCAAGATAAGTCTTAAACCTAAAAATCACGTTCAAACTCATAGAAAAAAAGGACGCAAAAATAGTAAGCAACGAACGCAAGAAAAAGGCAGAAAATTTATCGATTTATCTAGGGAGATTTCAAGGTTTCTTAAAGGTTTCGTTCAAGGTGGTATTCGTATATTATGTTCTACATAAGGTATGTTGTTTCTCTCCTGGACTCTTTTCTCCAAGAGAACTTTCTTTCCAACGAATTCAATGATCTTGAAACTAGGGTTGTTCCCGTTCTCGTCGAACTCCTTGTCCCTAGTATCCTTTTCGATTTCAATGTTGAATAGGTTAGAGATCACGTGCGTGTATGTGGTTCTGGATGTTATTAACATGTATTGTTCTTGAATGATGAGTATCTAATTAACTTATGAACTTGTAATTGCATAAACTTAATATTATCATTATAATTAAGGATCGATAATATGCTAAGTTAAGTCCGTGATGTGTTAAGTGAATTATGTGTCTTTGGCCGAATGTTGACTTGCTGTTTTTGTGATGTTATGAAGATGCTAAAGCCATCAAATGTTAATATGATGTTGTCCAATATGTTCTTAAAACGTTACACTAAAAGCCATAAACTAAGAATTGGCTCAAAGACATCTATGAAATCATATCTTCAATAAATTGGCTACCTGTTCCAATATAATTGACTAACTATATTTGGTCAAAATGAATATATTCTAATGGCTATGAACTTATGTAAATGATTAAAAATTGGCTAAGGGTTCATACATATGGCAATTTAAATATGAACATACGTAAAATTGGCTTATGCCAAAAAGAATGTATTTGCTAGTCTAACATCCCAAATCTTGAGCCAATACTAATCATAGGCCAATTCTTGTGTAGTAAGAGTATCAAGTATATATTAAGCACTTCTAAAGTAATATCAACGAATCCATAACCAAGGGCATGACATTCATTAGGACAACTCCCAACATGCTCCACAAGAATGAACTATGAACACATGAAACTCATTGAATGAAGTGATCATCGTCCATAAACGGTGATATGAAGCTACTACACTAAAGTAAGTAAGTAACGTTAGTTATAACATAATTAAAGGGGTCTAAATTAAGTGAGTGACCAGAATGGGGTGTTAAAGGAAGTGAGACAAGTCTTACTTACACCAAAGATAATTTGTTAAAAGAATACTCACGAATGAAGGTGTTAGAATGTGTGAGACTAGTCTCATTAACACCTAAGGATGATATGTAAGGACAATTCACATTCATCAATGTAAAGTAAGGATGATATGTAAGGACAATTCACATTTCATCAATGTAAAGTAAGGATAACAAGTCATCAAAAGAGTAAATAAATCTCAATCATATTCTATATGTAAGTGTAAGGACAATTCACACTTAATACGTAAAGAAGAGATGAGAAATCATCTAATGAGCTATGATTACCTCATTCTAGAAGCAATCTTTGATGATGTATGAGTTGAATGTAAATAGGAACTTTAAATTGAGCACTGATAGGCTAGTTATGAGTGGTGATGCCTTCTTTCGAGAAGGGGGGAGGTTCAAGTAATTCTCATGAGATGAGACTGTCCACCAAGGTTGGTATGGGTCTCCCGAAATCTCCTAGTCTTTGAACTATGCTGCCAACATAGAAAACTAGCCAGTGGTTTTCCACCTAAGCGAGCTAGGGCTGTTTTGGTTTCACCTTGGCCAGTGACTCCACCTCTTTTCGGTGTGGGGAAGACACCGGATTTCATGAGCTTACATGATCTATGTAGGTTAAAGTCCTCAAGGTATGAAAGATAAAGAAATGAACGATACGAAGGTGTTTATGCAAAATAATTAGGACGTAAAATCAAATTGAAGTAATGACATTAGGTCATTCTTGGTCATTGCACTCCATGATCGCGATGAGAGTCTTAAACTTCATCCTAGGTATGGCTGGTCCTTACAGCAGCCTACGAATGAATGAAATGAATAATGTGAAGTACGAATGAACGAATGAAGCAGACTCTGTGTTTGCTAAAGAAGGCCCTCAGGGTGAGGTCTCATATGTTGGGCCCTCACTTGAGATGTCTTAATGCTACATCCACAATTCCAAGGTCTCGTAGATATGAAATGTATAATATATAAAACATGAAAACGTTAACTAAATAACCCATAACTTCCCTAACATCAAAGTAATTAAATCAATGGAATGATCAATAGAGAACATCTTATGAAATTTAATGAATATATAGTGTAATGAATGACTTGCTATAAGAATAGTCAAAGAATGTCCAATGAAGTTTACAATAAGTAAAGGATATAGCTAATAATGAATCTTCATGTCATGAAAATAAACAAAGCCAAATAAAATTGGCTTATAATGACTTCCTTTATTAGGAAAATATCAAAGACAATAATGAATTCAAATATGCTTATCCAAAATGATTAACTAATGTATTTAGCCAATAAAGATTGTCTTATAAAGAATTCATGCCCAAAGTAAGAAAAATCATAAGCTTTAATGATATGCCCTAAGAACTATGCACATTATGCAATCAACTAAAGAATGAGTATAGTCAATAAGTATTGACTTATAAATATATTATGCCCCAATTTGTAGTTAAGTCATTTTCTTAATCTCTTGAATTACTTACTTGATTCATTGTGGGTATGAGACTACAATGAATCATTGCACTTGTAAGTAAAACATAGGACCAAATGAGTTATTGAACTACACAACAACAAGAATAAAAAGACTGAAAAATAATTTAAGTGTACAAAGAGGAGCTCTCGGCCTAAGAGAATCAAAATCTCAAATATTCGGCCGAGTTGTTCTAAAATTATGTTGATGATACTAATGTCTTGTAATAATATAGAAAATGATTTGTGTGCTTTGAATGCATTAAAATACATCATATTCATACCACAATTCACTAATAACGAATTAAGAAAGTCTAGTGACTACACTTTCCAGAAATAGCATGTCGTTTAAGAAGAGCTTTCCTTGATCATGCATAGCTTTATGTGTATGTATGCATACACCCATACTTAGTACAAGTGGTGTACTAACCCCTACTATTTACTATTTTTATAGGTGCAGGTCATAGGGCAGATTGACAACACTTGCAGCGGTTTGGACTTCAGCGTTTCTCCAAACAATTTGGTAGGTCCTCTTGATTTCGAGGATGCTACAGTTTTAGTCTAGCCTTAGTTTTATACATAGCTAGTGGATGTTGTCCCTAGCGTTTCTTTCGTACTTTCATTTTGAAGCTTTGTAATAAGGCCGTGTTTGGCAAACTATTTATGATATATTCATCTTCATTTTTGAATTGATTCTTTATGCTAGATGGTTGTTCTATTGATGTTGAGCTTAGTATATAATGTTTAATACGTAATGACTATATGAAGTCTAAGTAAACTTCATACATATAAAAAGATGTAAGTTTTCCGCAAATTTAACTAGATGAATGTGATGAATGCAACATGAGGCTTGTCTGCGACCTCTAATAGGTCAACGACGCCGGTGGCTATTCGAATTCATGAATCCGGGTCGTTACAGTGTTAGAATTATGAAACATGATTTTTAGCTTAGGGTCTTCATTGCAGCTACATTACTTAAACGTCAATCTTGGATTGGGGTATGGAAACCCAAAAAGTATATTTCATATTCGTATATAGAAAATAGGCTAACATCTCTTAGCCAATTTTTCTATACTATGTCCAATATTTCTCAATATTGGGCATTGGGGTGCCTATGTACCCCTAATAGGGTATCCTAAGGACATACTGGGATCTTTATTAGACATATGGTTTTCCGAAATGCTACATTATCCCGCCCTTAGGAATATTCGTCCCCTAATGATACTTACACATCATTTAAACAAAGAGGGTGATTTTTGAAAGTTACTTTATAATGTTTAAACTTTTCTCTTTTGTGAATATCTGATTCACACTTATTTGGATGATGCATAACATTCAAGCTTATCTGAAGCTTCATATTTGAGATTGAGGAATTTCCTTCTCAATCACACTTAACTTAATGCACATCACAACTCATGCAATACAAAAATCATGTCTATGCTACACAAAAACAGCAACATGAAATGCAAACATGATTTAATTTTAACTCACATAGTGCTATTATAAGACACATGATTAGTGACCTATCACACCAAATCGACTAAAGCACTTGAACTTTGAGTTTCCTTAAACATAAACCAGACTTAGGAAGAGAATATCTAACCTTAAGAACTGAACAAATGAGGGTAGCGGGATCTCATATCGGCCTCGACCTCCCACGTTGCTCCCTCAACAAGATGGTTCCGCCATAGGACCTTCACGGTGGAAACCTCCTTGTTCCTCAGCCGCTTCACTTGGCAATCTAAAATTTCGACTGGAACCTCTCATCAACTCCTAACCCCTCAACAGGCAGGATGGATGCTGGATCGCCTAGACATTTCTTAAGCATAGAAACGTGAAACATTGGATGAACAGAAGCCATGTCTTGAGGTAATTTCAGATCATATGCAACGTTTCCCACTCGCTGCAAGATCTCATAAGGACCTATATAGCTCAGACTCAACTTTTCTATCTTACCAAAGCTCATTATCCTGTAATGGGTGATATCTTCAGGTAGACTTTATCACCCACCTCAAACTCAAGAGCTCTCTTTCGGTTATCTGCATAGGATTTCTGACGACTGTAAGCAGTATACAATCTATCCCTAATCATCTTTACCTTCTCCACAGCCTCATGAACGATATCAGGACCAAGGATGGTCGATTCTCCTACTTCAAACCAGCCAATCGGAGATCTTCATCTTCGGCAATATAATGCTTTGAAAGGTGCCATTCCAATACTGGAATGGTAGATATTATTGTAAGAGAACTCTATCAGTGTCAAGTGATCATCCCAACTCCCCTTGAAGTCAATAACACATACTCTCAACATGTCTTCAAGGGTCTTGATGGTACGCTCTGCTTGTCAATCTGTTTGCCGATGGAAAGCAGTACTAAGCTTCACCTGTGTACCCAAACTTTTCTTGAAAGATTTCCAAAAATGAGAAGTCAATTGAGCCCCTCTATCCGAAATAATAGATAGAGGAATTCTATGCCATCTCACTATCTCATCTATATAAAGCTTGGCATAGTCTTCGGCCTTGAAGGTAGACTTCACAGGTATGAAGTGACCGAACATGGTCATTCTGTCAACAATAACCCAAATGGAATCATGTAGTTTCCTAGTCTTTGGCAGACCAACCACAAAATCAATATTAATAGCCTCCCACTTCCACGTTGGGATCTCAATCGTCTGAGTAAGACCTCCAGGCTTAAGGTGTTCGCCCTTAACCTGTTGGCAATTCGGACACTCCTCCACGAACTTAGAGATATCTCTCTTCATGCCTTCCCACCAATAGACCTCTTTAAGGTCTTGGTACATTTTGGTGGCACATTTAGGAACTGACTTTGACTTATTCAACTAACGCTATTTTAGTAATTTAACCAACTGATTAGTAAATTACCAAAATGCCCTTCCTAAGTTGACTAAACGTAGGAAGATGTTGACTTTGACCTAAATCTGGAAATCGGCATTGACCCTTGTTTCGTTCAACATTTTGACTTTTAATTAATTAATTAAATCCATATTTTAATTAACTTAGGGACCTAGGGAAATTACTAAAATACCCCTAAGTCACTAGGACTACAACTAACAACTTTGGACAATCCTAAGTTAGGTACTAGGTTGTTTCTAAGTTAGTTAAGTTAGTTAGGTGTCACCCGACAAGGTCTTAGGTTGTCGGGTCCATTGGCTGGTTATTTTTTATTGATCCTAGGTTATATAGCTAGTTGGTTAGGTTAGTTAGGATGTAGAGTTGGTTAGGAGAGTGAACCCCACACGGACGAACCCGTGCATGCGTGTCCCTAACTGCCTAACCGAAAGTGGTTGGATGTCGCGTGGTCCCCCTCTCGCCCGGTTAGCCCATGTGCTTGCACATGGGTTTGTTGCACTTTCCTAAATAATTTACCTTGATGGCTCATTTGGAAATGCTCACTTATTGTCCCAAGGACCCTCACCATGTCCTTGGGCACTGCTTAATCTACATGATCATTTTAATTGATCATGTGCCATGGTATCTAGGCTCAACAGTTGGATGCCTCATACCTTTTGTGTTAGTATTATGAAACATGATTTTTAGCTTAGGGTCTTCATTGCAGGTACATTACTTAAACGTCAATCTTGGATTGGGGTATGGCAACCCAAAAAGTATATTTCATATTGGTATATCAAAAATTGGCTAACATCTCTTAGCCAATTTTTCTATACGATGCCCAATATTTCGCAATATTGGGCATTGGGGTGCCTATGTACCCCTAATAGGATATCCTAAGGACATGCTGGGCTCTTCATTAGACATATGATTTTCCGGAATGCTATAGAAGTTTGGCTACATGAAGAAAAGACATTAAAGGAATTGATGATCGACCACGAATTTAATGAATAATTGGTATAATCACCAAAGAATCTTCAATCCAAGCTCTATCTTGAGTTTTAGCTCCAACGGAGTTCTAGAGATTTTCTTAGAGATTTTGGGTTTTGATTTTGAATAATGAATTCATCTAGGTGTTTAGGACTTATAAACCAACTTGAAATAAAAGAAACACCCCTAGGAAATCGCCCACTTATAAATTTGTACGTGGGGTGATTTTCCTAATTCACCCTTACAATGAACAATATGCCTGCGAGAATTGCAGTCACCATCGACGGTTGCCCATCGACGGGACATAGGTCCACAGAGGGGACGTCCTGGCACGCAGTCGATGGATTTAGAAACTTTACCTTGGGAGATTAAGCTCCCTAGGATATTTCCTCACCTATGCCTCCATTTTACGGGGCATCGATCACCCTACTGGGCGTCGATGCCATCCGTAGGTGAGGCTGGTTTGACAACCTTGGCTCACAAGTTGGGTCCTTCCTCAAGGACCCTTTGTTGGTCCTTGGGAAGTTTTTACCGGACTTTTCCAACTCAAATACTATCATACACACGTCAAGTACCTCCTCACATCAATTTCATCCAAAACGAACACGTAAAACTTGACGAAACATACCTTCACACAAGTACATTTCAAAGAAAAACTTTCAAACGTCATGGACGTTTGACCTCCAAACATCACGTAACTTTAAACACTTCCTCTTAACCTAATTTTAACCATTTTAGGACTTCAAAACATTAAGAAACAAGTGTTAAGCTCTAATTTCACCTAAGTCATTTTATAGGTGTTACATTCTCCCTCACATGGACAACATTCAACCTTTAATGACACTTGCTTCATGTTAGGCACTTTCAAGATATAATATAATTAACACTAGAAGCACATAACCATATCACAAAACACAATCTAGAAGGAAACCCAATTTCACATAACTAAGAGAATCACATTGCAACATGAAGCTAGAAACTACTCCAGAACTCATCATGTCATAAGACTCACATTCTTCATTTCCAATAGCACGAAATCCTTTTACATTCATTATTATTCTTATATACATCAATTATATACACATTATAACCATTTTAAACAAAATAACAATTTAGTCACAATTCAAAAATCTTTACAGTAACTATAAATTCCTTACAGTGAACATGTCCAATTTTTTTCAAAAATACAGTATTTAAGCAATTGATGATAAAAGCTGACAATATGAGAGATATAACCATATAAACTCAATTTACCTTATAATCATAACTTCATAAGATGCACAATGCAAGGAATCAAGGAAATTCAATTTCAACAAGACTCCTCAACACAATGCAACATGCAACATGCTACTATGAATTTCTAACTCTCAAGCTTGAGTAGAATAGAAGAGAAGAGACCATCAATAAAAACTCCAGTACTCACCATACTCCCCCACTTAGAAGGAACTCAAAACAACTAAAGAGAGAAGCTATAATATACCAACATCATCATCATCATCCGGATTTTATACCCTAGCACCGACTGCATAGAAGCGAACCTTCCTTGGAACATCATCACCCGCAACACTTGGAGGAACTTGCTTACCTTCATTTCGTCTAGCAGCAATAGTATGACAATTTATCACATTATGTCCATCCTTACCACACCAAAAGAAATTCCCGGTACCCATTAGACATTTCCCGTAGTGCTTCTTCCGACAAGTAAAACAAGTAGGCTTACCACCTTCAGAACCATTACCCTTCTCAAGTTTGACCTTAGGATCCCTAGGTTCATCTTGAATTGGAGACTTCTTCTTGAACCTAGGTTAATTTTTCTGTAACATTCCGGAAAATCACATGTCTAATGAAGAGCCCAATATGCCCTTTGGATAGCCTATTAGGGGTACATAGGTAGTATAGAAAAATTGGCTAAGAGATATTAGCCAATTTTCTATATACGAATATGAAATATACTTTTTGGGTTGTCATACCCAATCCAAGATTGATGTTTAAGAAATGTACCTGCAATGAAGAACCTAAGCTAATAAAATATATTTCGTCCAACTCACAAAAGGTATGAGGCATCCAAGTGTCTAGCCTAGATACCAAGGCACATGATCAATTAATATGATCATGTAGATTAAGCAGTGCCCAAGGACATATTGAGGGTCCTTGGGACAATAAGTAAACATTCCCAAATGAGCCATCAAGATAAATTAGTTAGGCAAGTGAAACAAACCCATGTGCAAGCACATGGGCATCAAAGGTTAAGAGCCGGCCAAGGGGGACCATGAAACCATCCTAACCGAATTTGGTTAGGGCGGTTAGGCATGACACGCACGGGCGGGTCCCTCCATGTGGGACCAGCCAACCTAACTAACTCTAAGTCCTAACCAACTATCCTAACTACCCAACTAACCTAGGACTAACCGAATTGGACCCCCTAATGCACCCGACAACCTAGGACAAATCGGGTGGAACCTAGTACCTAACCTAGGATGGTCCAAAAGGGTTAGCCATGGTCCCAAAGACTTAGGGGTATTTTAGCAATTTCCCTAGTTCCCTAAATTAATTAAATGAAGGATTTAATTAATTAATTAATAGTCAAAATGTTGACCGAAACAAGGGTCAATGCCAATTTCCAGATTTCGGTCAAAGTCAACATCTTCCTATGTTTAGTCAACTTAGGAAGGGCGTTTTGGTAATTTACTAATCAATTAGTTAATTTACTAAAATAGCCTTAGTTGAATAAGTCAAAGTCAGTTCCTAAACCTAATCATTCACGATCAAAACACTTAGAACAAAAACGCAATAAAGAGGCAGTAAACGGAGAACGCTAAAACGGAAAAGGGCATAGACATTCTTAGGTGATTTCAAGGTATCTTCAAGGTTTTGTTCAAGGGGGTCTTCGTATATTAAGTTCTACTCAAGGTATGGGTTTCTCTCTAGGAATTCTTTCTCCAAGAGTAATTTCCATCGTCGTAATTCATGAAATCTCAAAAACTAGGGTTGTTCCCAAAGTTCTCGTCGAACTTCCCTTTCCCTAGTATCCTTGTTACAATTTCAATGTTGAATTGGTTAGAGATCATGTTGTTGGTATGTGGTGCTGGCTGATCTTAATGTGTATGGTTTTTTATTAAAGAATGTTGAATGAACCTATTAATTGGACTCATTTGATGCTAAGGGTTTCTTACATGAATTAAAGAACAATGTATTAATAAGATATGTTCGAAAAATGTTAAGTGTGATGTGTAACATCTTAATGCATATTTGCTGTTAAAGTGACTTTATGAAAGTGTTAGACTCATCAAATGTTAATATGATGCTGTCCAAGATGCCTAATAATGTTATGCCTAAAGTCATGAACTAAGACTGTCTTAAAAGATATCTATGAAATCACATCTGGAATGAATTGACTATCTGGTGCCCATAAAATTTGCTAACACTACATTGTCAACACGATGCATGCTAATGTCTAGGGGCTTATGTAAATGATTGAAAGATTGGCTAAAGGTTCATACATATTAAATTTAAATATGAACCTACGTAAAATTTGTCAATGCCAACAAAAATGGTTATGGAGTTTAATATCCAAACTTTGAGGCCAATACTAATCATATGTCAATCTTGTGTAGTTAGAGTATCAAATGATATTATAAGCACTTCTAAAGTAACTCAATGAATCCATAACCAAGGGCATGACATTCATTGGGACAACTCACAACATGCTCTACAAGAATGAACTATGAACATATGTAACTGATTGAAAAAAGTGTTCATCGTCCATAAATGATTAAATGAAGCTACTACACTAAATTAAAGAAGTAACGTGAGTCTATAACATAATTAAAGGTATATAAACTAATTAAGTGACCAGAATGGGGTGTTAAAGAATGTGAGACAAGTCTTACTTACACTAAATTTAATATGCTAAAAGAATACTCACGAACGAAGGTGTTAGAATGTGTGAGACTAGTATCATTAACACCTAAGGATGATATGTAAGGACAATTCACCTTCATCAATCTAAAGTAAGGATGATATGTAAGGAAAATTCACATTTCATCAATGTAAAGTAAGGATGATATGTAAGGACAATTCACATTTCATCAATGTAAAGTAAGGATGACAAGTCATCAAAAGAGTAAATAAATCTCAATCTAGAAGTAAGCTTCCATAATGCTTGAGTCAACTCTAAAAGATAAAGAAGATAATGAAAGTGAGCACAGCACCGATAGACTAGTTATGAGCATGTGCTTGAACGTGTAAGTCTCATGCGACGAGGCTACCACCGAAGTGGATAAGTAGTCTCATTAAGTCCCTAGTCTTCGAACTATGTCTAGCCAACATAGGAACTAGCTAGTGGTTTCCACCTAAGCGAGCTAGGCATGTACAGTTTCACCTTGGACGGTGATTCCACCCCTTTTCGGTGTGGGTCAGACATAAGATT
The DNA here is from genome assembly GCA_022817965.1 of Solanum lycopersicoides. Lineage (NCBI taxonomy): Eukaryota > Viridiplantae > Streptophyta > Magnoliopsida > Solanales > Solanaceae > Solanum > Solanum lycopersicoides. Next base: position 28,602,886 of record CM040627.1, on the reverse strand, counting down.
TCATGTTTAGCTCACATGATCTATGTCAGCTAATGCTCACGATATGCTCTTGGTTCACTATAGCCGTGAGTCACTTTTTTTGTGGAGTGAACACTTGAGATGGATCGACCTTACCCGGGGATCACCTCTTTTTGGTGTGGAACAGACACCGGAATCCATGAGTATCTCACATGGTCTAAGATTCATTTTAACCGGTGAATCACCTCTTTTTAGTGTGGGGAAGACACTGGATTTCATGTTAGCTCGCATGATCTTATTCTTAATGATGTCACTATGAAAGTGAGAATGATGATGATGATGGAACGTATGTTCAAAGTGAGCAATGAAGAAGAGCTTAAGAATGTCAAGTGCCAATATCACACTCATGAAGTTTCAACAAATAATGGGCAAAGCCAAATAAGATTGGCTTATAATGACTTCTTATATGATTCCAATAAAGGGGAGTAGAAACGTAAGGTTTAATAAATACCTCATAACTTCCCTAAGTTGAAAAGTAATGAAATAAATTGCATGACCAATATAGAATGGATTATGAAATGCAATGAATTCATAGTGTAAAGAATGACTCAAATAAGGTAGTGAAATCATTCCTTAGTCCTTGGATTACTTACATCGATTCATTGTGTGTATGGGACTACAATGAATCATTGCACTCGTAAGTAAGACAAGGACCAAAGGAATTATTTAACTACACAACAACAAGAAGAAAAAGACTGAAAAATAATCTAAGTATGGAAAAGGGAGCTCTCGGGTTTGGAATATCAAATTTTCAAATCATCGCTCAAGTTGTTCTAAAATTATGTTGATGATACTAATATCTTGTAAATATATAGAAAATTAGTTGTGTTCTTTGAATGCATTAAAATATATCATATTCATACCATAATTCACAACTAACGAATTACAAAAGTCTAATGACTAGACTTTCCAGAAATGACATGTTGCTTAGGAAGAGCTTTCATTGATCATGCATAGCCTTATGTGTATGTGTGCATACACCCTTACTTAGTACAAGTGATGTAGTAACCACTTACTATTTACTATTTTTATAGGTGCAGGTCAGAGAACAGATTGACGACACTTGCAGCGGTTTGGACTTTAGCGTTTCTCTAGACCATTTGGTAGGTCCTCTTAATTTCGAGGATGCTACAACTTTAATGTAGCTTTAGATATAGACATAGCTAGTGGATGTTGTCCCTAGAGTTTCTTTCATATTTCATTTTGAACCTTTTGATGTAAGGTCGTGTTTTCTGTTTGGCAAACTATTTACGATATATTCATCTTCAGTTTCGAATTGATTCTTTATGTTAGATGGTTGTCTATTGATGTTAAGCTTATTATGTAATGATAAATATGTAATGCCTATATGATGTCTAAGTAAACTTCATACATATAAAAAGTTTTAAATTTTCCGCAAATTTAACTAGATGAATGTGATGAATGCAAGATAAGGCTTGTCTGCGACCTCTGAGAGGTCAACGACGCCGATGGCGATTCGGATTCAAGAATACGGGTCGTTAAAAACTTGATCTTAGAGCATGAGGTTAAATTACCTAGGATCTAAAGCTCAGCACAACCACATTATGTAGTTTCTGACTTATTGTTGTGAAGCGCGCCACAATTATGACTTAGAGACTACGCGATGATAGGAAATTCTCCCTTCTTCTACTCTTTATCGTGCCATGTAGAGTTGTGACATTTTATGTTATCTTGAGGATCTAACTCTCTTCTTGTGTATACGTGAAGAAAATGTACACAAGGAGGAATGCCGCAAGAAGAGTTGAGGAAGCAGTTGCGGAAGGGAATCAAGCTCCTCCTCAAGCCCCAGCTGCTGCTGAACAAGTGCTTGTCAACACAGATGGGTTAACAGATGGTGAAGTGAGGAATACTTTGCTGCAGATGGCACAGGACATCACGACTCAGGCTCAAGCCGCGAGACAGGTGCTCCCAGAGAGAACCCGCATGCTATCACTATGGCTAGTAGGTTGAGGGATTTTACTAAAATGAATCCTCCAGTCTACTATGGGCCCAAAACTAATGAGGATCCTCAAGTGTTTGTGGATGAGCTTTACAAGATTCTGTGTGCCATGGGAGTTTATGAGGAGGCAAAGGCTGAGTTGACTGCATATCAACTCAAGGATGTGGCACAAGTTTGGCACCGGATGTGGTCTGATGTCCGGGCTAGAGGAGATGTTCCCATCACTTGGGATGTTCTCGAGACTTACTTTCTGGAGAGGTTCTTCCCAAGGTAGTAAAGGGAATCCAAAGTTGAAGAGTTCATCAACCTGAGACAGGGAGGTACGTCTGTCAAGGAATATTCCTTGAATTTTGTTAAACTTTCAAAGTATGCTCCTTCTCTGGTGGCAAATAGTAGGGATGAGATGAGCAGATTCGTTACTGGCGTATATGAGGATCTGGTAGAGGATTGTCATGCAGCATGATTGATGGTACATGCTCAGCAAGTACAAGAGAGCCGCCGCAAGAGGCGAATTCACGAAGCCAAGAAGCCTAAGGCCGCGGACCATCCTAGTTCGAGCTCGGGTAGGGGCTCATTTGGAGTCCAAAATAGGCCAAAGTTCAGGAGGCACTCAGGTAACTCTGCTCCTTCAGGTAACTAAAAAATTAAGGTGAATAAGTCTGTCCCCAGAAAGGGCAATGACTGTAACGTCCACCGAACCAACATGCCTTGTGGTAAGTGTGGGTGTTCGCATGGAGGTGAATGTTTGGTAGGTAGTAAAACCTATTTTGGGGTTGGCAAAAGTGTACACATTGTCCGAGAATGTCCTCAAGTGAATAATCAAGCCAAGGTAAATGCTCAGCCTTGGCCGAATGCAAATGCTGCAGCCGAACCTCCCAAGAGGAACAACTTCTATGCGCTGAAAGGTAGAGAAGAGCAAGAGAAGTCAGCTGATTTAGTCACGGGTACGTTGCATGCCTTTATTTTCCCTGTGTATGCATTATTAGATCCATGATCCACTCTATCATTTGTCACTCCATTGATAGCTAGTAGATTTGATGTGCTTCCTGAAATCTTGCATGATCCAATTTTAGTAAGTACTCCCATAGGGGACGGCATTAGAGCCGAGAAAGTATACAAAAATTGCCCAATTAAGGTCCTTGATATAGTCACTCACGCTGATCTAGTGGAGTTAGCCATGCTCGATTTTGACATAATCTTGTGTATGGATTGGCTTCACAAGTTTTATGCCACAATAGACTGTCGAAACAGGGTAGTGAGGTTTCAGTTTCCTAATAAGTTAGAACTAAAATGGGAAGGGCGTGGTTCAAGTCCAGTTGGCCAAATTGTTTCAAACTTAGAGGCCAATAAGATGATAGCTAAGAGGTATTTATACCACTTAGTTAGAGTCAATGACTTAGATCAAGAAGTCCCTTCCATAGATTCTGTGCCAATAGTGAATGAGTTCCCGTATGTCTTTCCGGAGGATTTACCATGAGTCCCTCCTGAACGTGAGATTGACTTTGGTGTTTATTTAGATCCCTACACCAAGCCAATTTATATTCCCCCGTATAGGATGGCACCAGCTGAACTCAAAGAGTTGAAATTGCAGTTAAAAGATCTACTTGATAAGGGATTAATCCAGCCAAGCATATCCCCATGGGGTGCTCCAGTGTTGTTCGTAAAGAAAAAAGATGGAACCCTTAGAATGTGCATCTATTATCGGCAACTCAACTAAGTCACTATAAAGTACCCTCTTCCCAGAATCGACGATCTGTTTGACCAACTCCAAGGTTCAAGTTTCTTTTCAAAGATAGACCTTCGGTCAGGCTACCATCAGCTTAGAGTGAGGCAAGAAGACGTCCCTAAGACGACTTTTCTTACTAGATATATGCACTATGAGTTTCTGGTCATGTCATTTGGTCTAATTAACGCACCAGCCGCGTTTATGGACCTTATGAATAGGGTCTTTCGTGAGTACCTTGATTCCTTCGTCATAGTATTCATAGATGACATTCTCATATACTTTATGTCTAAAGAAGAGCATGAGGTACACTTAAGAAAGACATTGTAAGTACTCAGAGAACATCAGTTGTATGTAAAGTTCAGCAAATGTGAATTCTGGTTGAAATCACTGACCTTACTTTGTCATGATGTGACCGACAAAGGTGTTGAAGTTGATCCTAAGAAGGTTGAGGCGGTGAAGAATTGGCTGAGACCCCTTACTCTTACAGATATTCGGAGCTTTTTGGGTTTAACCAATTATTATCGCAGGTTTGTTGAAGGGTTTTCCACTATTGTTGCACCGTTGACCGCATTGACAAAGAAGAAGGCAAAGTTTGAGTGGTCCGGGAAATGTGAAAAGAGTTTTCAAGAACTCAAGGACTGACTCACTTTGGCCCCAATATTTACGTTGTCGAGAAGTGGTGAGGGGTACGTGGTATATTTTGATGCTTCCCGAGTAGGTTTGGGATGTGTTCTCATACAAAATGGTAAGGTGATTGCATACGCATCAAGACAATTGAAAATCCATGAAAAGAACTGCCCTACTCACGATCTTGAACTAGCCGCGGTTGTCTTTGCGTTGAAGATGTGGAGACATTATTTATATGGTGTACATGTTGATGTGTATACTGACCATAAGAGTCTTCAGTATGTATTCACGCAGAGGGAGTTGAATCTTCATCAGAGGAGATGGCTAGAACTTCTCAAGGATTATGACATGAGTGTGTACTATCACCTAGGTAAGGCCAACGTAAGCGTTTCACATATTGATGATGAGAAGAAGGAGCTGGTTAAAGAGGTGCACCAATTGGCAAGATTGGGTGTACGACAGACAGATGCACCAAGTGGGGGTGTTTCAGTTCACTCAAGTTTTGAATCCTCATTTGTTGTAGATGTTAAAGCCAATCAACACCTTGACCCAGTACTCATGAAGTTGAAAGACTCGGTATTGAGTAAGATGAATGAGTCATTCTTGTTAGGTGGAGTTGGTGTACTCAAATTTCAGAACAGATTATGTGTGCCCAATGTGAATGATTTGTGGTCAAGTATTTTGGCAGAATATCATGGTTCCCGATATTCCATCCATCGAGGTGCCACCAAAATGTACCAAGACCTTAAAGAGGTCTATTGGTGGGAAGGCATGAAGAGATATATCTCTATGTTTGTGGAGGAGTGTCCGAACTGCCAACAGGTTAAGGCCGAACACCTTAAGCCTGGAGGTCTCACTCAGCCGATTGAGATCCCAACGTAGAAGTGGGAGGCTATACATATGGATTTTTTGGTTGGTCTGCTAAATACTAGGAAACTACATGATTCCATTTGGGTTATTGTTGACAGAATAACCAAGTCCGCTCACTTCATACCTGTGAAGTCTACCTTCAAGGCCTAAGACTATGCCAAGCTTTATATAGATGAGATAGTGAGATTGCATGGGATTCCTCTATCTATTATTTCGGACAGAGGGGTTCAATTCACTTCTCATTTTTGGAAATCTTTCCAGAAAAGTTTTTGTACACAGGTGAAGCTTAGTACTGCTTTCTATCCGCAGATAGATGGGCAAGCAGAACGTACCATCCAGACCCTTGAGGACATGTTGAGAGCATATGTTATTGACTTCATGGGGAGTTGGGATGATCACTTGCCGCTGATAGAGTTCTCTTACAATAATAACTACCATTCCAGTATTGGAATGGCACCTTTCAAAGCATTATATGGCCGAAGATGTAGATCTCCGATTGGATGGTTTGAAGTAGGAGAATAGTCCATCCTTGGTCTCGAGATTGTGCATAAAGCTGTGGAGAAGGTGAAGATAATTATAGATAGATTGGCTACTGCTTAAAGTCGTCAGAAATCCTATGCAGATAACCGAAAGAGAGCTCTTGAGTTTCAGGTGGGTGTTCAAGTCTACTTGAAGATATCACCCTTTAAAGGGGTGATGAGGTTTGGTATGAAAGGCAAGTTGAGTCCGAGGTATATAGGTCCTTATGAGATGTTGCAGCTAGTGGGAAACGTTGCATACGAGTTGAAATTACCTCAAGACTTTGCTTCTGTTCATCCAGTGTTTCACGTTTCTATGCTTAAAAATGTCTAGGCGGTCCAGCATCCATCCTTCCTGTTGAGGGGTTAGGAGTTGATGAGAACCTTTCTTATGAAGAGGTTCCAGTCGAAATTTCAGATCGCCAAGTGAAGAGGCTGAGGAACAAGGAGGTTGCCACCTGAAGGTCCTATGGAGGAACCATCTTGTTGAGGGAGCAACGTGGGAGGCCGAGGTCGATATGAGATCCCGCTACCCTCATTTTTTCAGTTCTTAAGGTTAGATATTCTCTTCCTAAGTCTGGTTTACGTTTAAGAAAACTCTAAGTATAAGTGCTTTAGTCGATTAGGTGCGATAGGCCACTAATCATATGTCTTATAATAGCACTACGTGAGTTAAAAATTAAGTCATGTTTGCATTTCATGTTGCTGTTTTTGTGTAGCATAGACATGATTTTTGTATTGCATGAGTTGTGATGTGCATTAAGTTAAGTGTGATTGAGGAGGAAATTCCTCAATCTCAAATATGAAGCTTCAGATAAGCTTGAATGTTATGCATAATCCAAATAAGTGTGAATAAGATATTCACAAAAGAGAAAAGTTTAAGCATGATAAAGTAACATTCGAAAATCACCCTATTTGTTTAAATGACGTATAAGTGTCATTCGAGGCCGAATGTTTCTAAGGGGGGGATAATGTAACGTTCCGAAAAATCACATGTCTAATGAATAGCCCAGTATGCCCTTAGGATATCCTATTAGGGGTACATAGACACCCCAATGCCCAATATTGACAAATATTGGGCATAGTATAGAAAAATTGGTTAAGAGATATTAGTCAATTTTCTATATACGAATATGAGATATACTTTTTGGGTTGCCATACCCAATAAAAGATTGATTTTTAAGAAATGTACCTCCAATGAAGACCCTAAGATAATAAAATATATTTCGTCCAACTCACAAAAGGTATGAGGCATCCAAGTGTCAAGCCTAGATACAATGGCACATGATCAATTAATATGATCATGTAGATTAAGCAGTGCCCAAGGACATGGTGAGGGTCCTTGGGACAATAAGTAAACATTCCCAAATGAGCCATCAAGATAAAATAGTTAGGAAAGTGCAACAAACCCATGTTCAAGCACATGGGCAATCAAACGTGAAGAGCCGGTCAAGGGGGACCACGGAACCACCCTAACCGAATTTGGTTAGGGCGGTTAGGCAAGACACGCACGGGCGGGTCCCTCCATGTGGGACCAGCCAACCTAACTAACTCTAATTCCTAACCAACTATCCTACCTAGCCAACTAACCTAGGACTAACCGAATTGGACCCCCTAATGCACCCGAAAACCTAGGACAAATCGGGTGGAACCTAGTACCTAACCTAGGATGGTCAAAAAGGGTTAGCCATGGTCCTAAAGACTTAGGGATATTTTAGCAATTTCCCAAGGTACCTAAATTAATTAAATTAAGGATTTAATTAATTAATTAATAGTCAAAATGTTGACCGAAACAAGGGTCAGTGCCAATTTCCAGATTTTGGTCAAAGTCAACATCTTCCTATGTTTAGTCAACTTAGGAAGGGAGTTTTGATAATTTACTAATCAATTGGTTAATTTACTAAAATAGCCTTAGTTGAAAAAGTCAAAGTCAGTTCCTAAACGTAATCATTAACGATCAAAACACTTAGAACAAAAACACAAGAAAGAGGCCGTAAACGGAGAACGCTAAAACGAAAAAGGGCATAGACGTTCTTAGGCGATTTCAAGGTATCTTCAAGGTTTCGTTCGAGGGGGTCTTCGTAGATTAAGTTCTACTCAAGGTATGGGTTTATCTTCTGGAATTCTTTCTTCAGGAGTACTTTCAATCATCGTAATTCATGAAATCTTGAAAACTAGGGTAGTTCCCAAATTTCTCGTCGAACTTCCCTTTTCCTAGTATCCTTGTTACGATTTCAATGTTCAATAGGTTAGAGATCATATTGTTGGTATGCGGTGCTGGCTGATCTTAATGTGTATGGTTTTTGATTAAAGAATGTTGAATGAGAATGAACCTATTAATTGGACTCGTTTGATGCTAAGGGTTTCTTACGTGAATTAAAGAACAATGTATTACAAAGATATGTTTGAAAAACGTTAAGTGTGATGTGTGACATCTTAATGCATATTTGCTGTTAAGGTGACTTTATGAAAGTGTTATACTCATCAAATGTTAATATGATGCTGTCCAAGATGCTTAAAAACGTTATGCCTAAAGTCATGAACTAAGACTATCTTAAAAGATCTCTATGAAATCACATCTTAAATGAATTGACTATCTGGTGCCCATAAAATTGTCTAACACTACTTTGTCAACACGAATGAATGCTAATGGATAGGGGCTTATGTAAATGATTGAAAGATTGGCTAAAGGTTCATACATATTCAATTTAAATATGAACATACGTAAAATTGGTCTATACCAACAAAAATGGTTATGTAGTTTAATATCCAAACTTTGAGGCCAATACTAATCATATGCCAATATTGTGTAGTTAGAGTATCAAATGATATTATAAGCACTTCTAAAGTAACTCAATGAATCCATAACCAAGGGCATGACATTCATTAGGACAACTGACAACATGCTCTACAAGAATGAACTATGAACATATGTAACTCATTGAAAGAAGTGTTGATCGTCCATAAACGAAGAAATGAAGCTACTACACTAAAGTAAAGAAGTAACGTGAGTCTATAACATAACTAAAGGGGTTTAAACTAAGTAAGTGACCAGAATGGGGTGTTAAAGAAAGTGAGACAAGTCTTACTTACACCAAAGTTAATATGTTAAAAGAATACTCACGAATGAAGGTGTTAGAATGTGTAAGACTAGTCTCATTAACACCTAAGGATGATATGTAAGGACAATTCACATTCATCAATGTAAAGTAAGGATGATATGTAAGGACAATTCACATTTCATCAATGTAAAGTAAGGATGATATGTAAGGACAATTCACATTTCATCAATGTAATGTAAGTATGACAAGTCATCATAAGAGTAAGTAAATCTCAATCTAGAAGTAAGCTTCCATAATGCTTGAGTCAACTCTAAAAGATAAAGAAGATAATGAAAGTGAGAACAGCACCGATAGACTAGTTATGAGCATGTGCTTACACGCGTAAGTATCATGCGACGAGGCTACCACCGAGGTGGATAAGTAGTCTCATTAAGTCTCTAGTCTTCGAACTATGTCTAGCCAACATAGGAACTAGCCAGTGGTTTCCACCTAAGTGAGCTAGGAATGTACGTTTTCACCTTGGCCGCTGATACCACCCCTTTTCGGTGTGGGGAAGACACAGGATTTCATGTTTATCTCACATGATCTATGTCGGTTAATGCTCACGATATGTTCTTGGTTCACTATAGTCGTGAGCCACTCCTTTTTGGTGTGGAGTGAACACTTGAGATGTATCCGTCTTAGCCGGGGATCACCCCTTTTCGGTGTGAGACAGACACCGGATTCCATGAGTAGGTCACATAGTCTAAGATTCATTTTAACCGGTGAATCACCTCTTTTCAGTGTGGGGAAGACACTGCATTTCATGTAAGCTCGCATGATCTTATTCCTAATGATGTCACTATGAAAGTGAGAATGATGATGATGATGGAACGTATGTTCAAAGTGAGCAATGAAAAAGAGCTTAAGAATGTCAAGTGACAATATCACACTCATGAAGTTTCATTAAATAATGGGCAAAGCCAAATAAGATTGGCTTATAATGACTTCTTATATGATGCCAATAAAGGGGTGTAGAAACGTAAGGTTAAATAAATACCTCATAACTGCCCTAAGATGAAAAGTAATGAAATAAATGGCATGAACAATAGACAATGGCTTATGAAATGCAATGAATTCATAGTGTAAAGAATGACTCACTATAAGGTAGTGAAATCATTCCTTAGTCCTTGGATTACTTACATCGATTCATTGTGGGTATGGGACTACAACGAATCATTGCACTTGTAAGTAAAACATAGGACCAAAGGAATTATTGAACTACACAACAACAACAAGAAAAATGAGTTGATGATACTAATGTCTTGTAATCATATAGAAAATGTTGATGATACTCTCAGGTTTGGAGTACCAAATTTTCAAATCTTCGCTCGAGTTGTTCTAAAATTATGTAGATGATACTAATGTCTTGTAATCATATAGAAAATGAGTTGTGTGCTTTGAATGAATTAAAATACATCATATTCATACCACAATTCACAACTAACGAATTAGGAAAGTCTAATGACTAGATTTTCCAGAAATGGCATGTTTCTTAGGATGAGATTCCATTGATCATGCATAGCATTATGTGTATGTGTGCATACACCCATACTTAGTAAAAGTGGTGTACTAACCCCCTACTATTTACTATTTTTATAGGTGCAGGTCAGAGAGCAGATTGACGACACTTGCAGCGGTTTGGACTTCAGCGTTTCTCCTGACCATTTGGTAGGTCCTCTTTATTTCGAGGATGCTACAACTTTAATCTAGCTTTAGATATAGACATAGCTAGTGGATGTTGTCCCTAGAATTTCTTTCATATTTCATTTCAAACCTTTTGATGTAAGGCCGTGTTTGGCAAACTATTTATGATATATTCATCTTCAGTTTCGAGCTGATTCTTTATGTTAGATGGTTGTCTATTGATGTTGAGCTTAGTATGTTATGATAAGTATGTAATGACTATATGATGTCTAAGTAAACTTCATATATATAAAAAGTTTTAAATTTTCCGCAAATTTAACTAGATGAATGTAATGAATGCAAGATGAGGCTTGTCTGCGACCTCTGAGAGGTCAACCACGCCGGTGGCGATTCAGATTCAAGAATCCGGGTCGTTACATTTTCTCACTAGATCCACCCCTCTTCAAATTTCTAGAAATCCTACTAAGTTTGTACTCCTCAATGGATTGAACATACACATAATCCTAGACAAGTTCATGTCATTGTCGAGCATGGTCGTACGACACTCTTCTTTCACAAGGTCGACAACACCGTCACAAACCTACTCATCTCATCCCTAGGGTTAGATACCACAGATGGAGCATACCTAGACAACATAGTGAACTTCAAGGAATATTCCTCAACACTCATATCGCCGTTCTTGAGATTAATGAACTCTTCAACCTTCACCTCCTTCCTCTCACGGGGAAAATAATCTTCCTTAAACTCCTCCCACTCTATAGGACCCAACTCAACCGACCTATTATCTTTCCATTCAGTGTAACACACTTGAGCCACCTCCCTCAATTGGTATGAAGCTAACTCCGCCTTCTTCCTAGAAGTCACCCCCATGGCACTCAACACCTTATAAACACCATCTATAAACTCTTGGGGATCTTCTCCCACCTTAGATCCAAGAAAGATAGTAGGATTCATCCTCACAAAATCTCTCAATCTAGATGTCATAGTCCTCTCCATATCATTCACCCAACGCTTAACACCCCTATTCACATGAGTAGTCCTATCTCGGGCTAAAGCAAGTAAAGCATCTCTAATCTACCCATTAGTCATGTCCAGTTCCACCACAACAACTTCCACAATAGAAATTTGAGCATTTCTAGCACCTTGAACAGCTTGAAGAGCTTGCTCAACTTGTTCAACTTGAGGAGGAATCTCCTCATTCACCCTTTACTTTTTGAACATTCTAGTGGTCATCCTTCTAGTAGTCATCTTCCGAAAAAAATAAAGAAAAGCATTAAGAAGGACACTCATAAATTTTAATCTACGGCACAACACAAGAGTAGAGATTGCAGGGAAACTTTATCGTCCTATAGCTTCTCGCCCATAGATGTGTCGCGACTCACACCAATGAGCGAGACTCTACTATACGTGCATGTATGAGACTTTTTGATTCCTAAGATCACTTTCATAACCTATGCTCTGATACAAACTTTGCCACATCCTGAGATACACCCTAGAAGATATGCCACTCTTGGAGTGCAACATGGCGTACTTGACCACTCGGAGGTATTGTACAGGCCCTTGATATTATTCTTTGCATACATGTTTGAAAAGTGGTGCACATTTAAAACTTTTCACACGAAATATCTTTAAAACATGTTTGAAATTAAAATAATAGGAAAAAACTAAGTCTCAACATATGTCAATCTTAGACTCAAGAATACTTGGGACACAACCAATACAATATGAAATATAGAATTACTTAGTCTATTACAATACTCGAATAAAATAACTCTAAATATAGTTATGCCCTCGATTCAAGTGAGGACATACATCAAATTTGCTTGAATGGTTACTAAATTCCAAGCCTGCTTCAAGACACCTCTCACCTGCTAACCACACCTTTAGAAATAGACAAAAAATATTGAATTATTACAATGCATGTACTAGGAATGGCATAATTCATAAAATCATTGGAGACAGACATTTATGACAAATATGCTCTTTTTGATTAAAACATCACATTAAAAGTATAAGAACACATTTAGGCACCAAATATCATATTTAGAACACATTACTAATTCTATTCAATTTAAAAGAACATTACAATAATCCTACAGTAAGCTTAAAGTGACTTCACGGTAAGTTCTCCCATGATTTAGATTTCGCAATATCACATCACTAACACATAAAAACATATAAACATGAGATTCTCCTACCAAAGGTGATTCTAAGGTTCACTTAAGTGAGTTGTGAAGCGACCGCCCAAGCAACCCCTTCACACGCACCTAAGAGATCCTTTAGACTACATAGGATAAGATCATTCTAACTTCATTAATCAATGTCTCCTATCTAAATTTATTCGTAAGACTTCCCGAGGTAAGACATGAAGAGACCATTCCTATGCTCCCTCCACACCTTAACTAGGCAATCCTTAAAGTCAGTGTAGACTAGTACGTATTCATTAACATGCTTTCTAATTTAAGTCATTATATTCATTTTTTCATATAAGAGACATTCAACACATAAGGAAATTAAAGTAATGGTATTGGAGAAGACCTAGGGACTCATTCACTAACATCTTCAAAGCCTAATCGTGCAATCTCTAGACAGCGTTCCATAAAACTACTAAACTTCATAGTAATTCTGAAACACTAGTAGGTATCCCATATAATGAGAATAGGCAATAACCGACATAGACCATACTAGCTATCATGAAATCCAGAGTCATGAACCTACTCCGATGGAGGGTGTTCTACTTGCCAATGGTAGAACTAGGGCACATCCAATGTAGGCACATGTTTAAAGAATATTGAGGGTTTCTTTCTTCTCTAAATTCATCTTATTTATAGAAACTTCCCAAGAATACTCACTCGGTACTAGTGTTTGTTCTCATAGAGTATTTCAATAAAGGATTACATGAAAAGGTTCCGTATCTAGTTCATAACCCATTCACATTACACCTTACAATATTCACACAAGAAGGATACCATTACGGCTTTCAACTTCAAGGATATCATAACCTTACAACTAGGATGAAGGTTCCACATAAAGGACCTTCTTAACTATGTTTAAGGTCACATGTCAATCACACATACAAGACTAAGGAGCTTTAGCATACTAAGTCAAGAAAACATGTTCACATTGTATATGTATCAAGTAAGGGACACAAGTTACCAAAACAAGACAAACACATACTTCACCATACCATACACATAACACACTATTCTAGAGCACCTAGGGACAACCAAGTCTACTATAGGTCACCCTATTCACTACTATAGCATCATCAATATAAGTACCACAAGTATCATATAATATACCAAGAAACATCATACTTCAATATAAGGTAACACACATAATGACTCCACGATAGTCTACTAGAGATTCATATCATCAACTATGACAACTCATGCTTTGACTTCACGTAAACATATAGTCATCAAGACCTTTAAAATACTCACATAATCAAGTTATAACATGATAAAGCCATAATACATAAAGTTTATGCCGATGAGGCCACATTATTAACAAGTATAGCACATAAGCACTGCAACCATAAATGGACCATAACAAACATCATTATCATCTAAGACCTATAATAAATAATATGGAGAGAAGTTTAGGATAAAAAACCATTAATCCATCCTCACAACTTCAATCCATAGTCAATTCATCCAACACAATATATCAAGGTTCTAACCAATAACCATATTTTACAATTCAACCCAACAATTACAATTACAATGAATCAAAGATAATTCAACATGGATTTATGAATTTAGGGCAGCTTACTATATATTCTAACATGATTCTATCATAATTCAATAGCCCTAATAAAACTACATAAAAATTCAATAGCATTAAGACATAATCAAATCACCCACAAAATAGTCAAATGTAGGGTTGCGTGGGTTCATAGGGTTTTTAGGTTAAATCATCAAATTAACATCAATTCAATCAATATACAATGAGTCAAAACGTTTTATGAAAGAACACATGGATAGATATCAAAATTGGACAATTTCATCTTTGAAAGACTTTGGAAATAACTTTGAAGTTTGGTTCCTTGAAGAAAAGAGATTCAAGGATGAAGACCATACCTCAATTGATGCTAGACAACGAATTTGATGAAGAAATGATGAAGAATCACCAAAGAATCTTGAATCTAAGCTTTATCTTGTGTTTTGTCTCCAATGGAGTTCTAGAGAGTTTTTTTTAGAGATTTTGGGTTTTGATTTTTAATACTGAATTCATCTAGGTGTTTAGAACTTATAAAACCACTTGAAATACCCAAAACACCCCTAGGAAACCTCCCACTTATATATTTTGACGTGGGGTGAATTTCCCAGTTCATCCCTACACTTAACGGTGAGCCTGCCAGAATAAAGTCACCATCGACAGGATGTAGGTCCACAGACGGGCCGTCTTGACATGCCATCGATGGATTCATAGACTTACAGTTGGGATATTAAGATCCCTAGTCTAAGTACTCACCTAGGCCTCCCTTGTACAGGGCGTTGATCAACCTACAGCGCGCCGATGCCATCCATAGGTGAGGCTGGTTTGGACAGCCTTGGCTCACAAGTTGGGTCCTTCTTCAAGGACCCTTTATTTTTCCTTGGGAAGTTTTGCCTAGACGTTTAAAACTCAAATACAATCATATGCACGTCAAGGACCTCTCACATCATTTTCATCCAAAACGAACACGTAAAACTTGACAAAATACACTAAGACACACAAGTACGTTTCAAGGCAAACCATTTGAACGTCATGTACCTTCTTGGACGTTTGACCTCCAAACATCACGAAACTTTAAAAACGTCCTCTTAACCTTATTTTAACACATTTTAGAACTTCAAAACATTAAGACACATGTGTTAGGATCTAATTTCACCTGAGTCATTTTAGAGGTGTTACATAGGGTTTAGGATTTGAGGTTTAATATGAATGGTGTAACAGCTCTAAAAAAGACTTAGGTGAAACTAGATCCTAACACCTGTGTCTTGATGTTTTGAAGTCCTTAAAAGGGTTATAAGATGTTTATAGGCAGTGTTTAATGTTTCGTGAAGTTTGGAGGTCAAACGTCCAAGAACTTCCATGATTTCTAAAGGTTTGCCTTGAAACGTGCTTGTGTGCTTTTGTGTATGTTGTCAAGTTTTACATGTTCGTTTTGGATGAAATTGATATGAGATTTCCTTAACATGTGTGATGATATATTCGGGTTGGAAACCTCCGGGCAAAAGACCCCATGGACCAACCAAGGGGTCCTTGAGAAGGACCCATCTTGGTTGCCAAAACTGTCAAAAATAGTCCCACCAACGGGTGGAAATCGACGCCCCGTAATTGGAGGGCGTACGTGGGGACTTAGGAGTGGAAGATTGAGCTTTTAATTGCAATCCTCTGACCCAAACTAAGAACCAGCAGGACTGTCTGTTTGTTGGGCTACGGGGCATAGGTAAGTGGCCGTCGATGAGACCTGCAATTTTCTGCAGGGTCTCGGCACACTTTAGGGTATTTTGGGTTTTCACCTAGCCTTCCTAAAATTAGTTGACAACTTATTGAGGTCATTTTAGGTATTTTAAGTGGGTTTATAAGTCTTAAACACTTATATGAATTCATTATTTCAAAATGAAAACCCAAAACCTCTAAAGAACTCTCTAGAACACCATCAGACCTTGAAGAGAGATTGGAGCTTGATGCTTGGTTTCATGGAAATTCTTCTTAATTTTCGTGGTCTAGCATCAATTAAGATATTAATTTCATCCTTGAATCTTTTTTCTTCAAGGAGCCAATCTTCAAAGTGATTTTTAAAGTCTTTCAAAACATGAAATTGTCCTATTTTGATGTCTAGCCATGGGTTGTTGCATAAAACTTTTTGAATCATTTTATTATGATTGAATTGATGTTAGTTTGAGATTTTAACCTAAAAAATCTACGAACCCATTCAATTCATGAAACCCTAGTTTTGACTATTTTGTGGGTGATTTTGATTAAGTCTCTGTACTATTTAATTCTTGTGTAGTTTTATTAGGACTATTGAATCTTGTATGAATCACACTACAATTGTAAGTAGTCTTTCCTAATTTGATAAATTCATGTTATATTATCTTGAATTCATTTATGTTGTGATTATTGAATGGAGTTGCTGACTATGGCTATTGGTAAGAGCATTTGTATATTGAGTTGGTTGAATTGACTATGGATTTGAGTTGTGAGCTTGGACTAATGGTATGTTGACGTAAATTTCTCTATATTGTGTATTTAGTATAGGATTTAGATGATGATAATTTTGGTACGGTCCACTTATGGTGGCAGTGCTTATGTGCTATACTTGTGAATTATGTGGCCTCGTCGACATTACTTTATGAATTGTGAAACGATGTGGCCTCCTCAACATTACTTTATAAATTATGGCTTTATAATAATATAACTTGAATATGTGAGTATTTTTAAGGTCTTGATGACTTATGCGAATACGTGGAGTCAAAGCATGAGTTATTCTAGTTGATGATGTGTGTCTCTAGTAGGCTATAGTGAAGTCATTATGTGTATTGCTTGATGTTGAAGTATGATGCTTCTTGATGGATTATATAAGACTTGTAACTTAGATTAATGATACTATAGTAGTGAATAGGGTAACCTATAGATGACATTGCTTATTCCTAGGTTCTTCTTGAATGATATGCTATATGTGGTATAGTGGAGTATGAGGGTGTCTTATTTTGGTATACTTGTTTCCCTTACTTGATACATGTAGAATGTGAATATGACTTCTTTACTTAGTATACTAAAGCTTCTTAGTCTTGTATGTGTGATTGACATGTGACCTTGAAAATAGTTAAGAAGGTCCTTTATTTGAACCTTCAACCTAGATGGAAGGTTATGATATCCTTGAAGTTCAAAGTCTTAATGGTATCCTTCTTGTGTGAATTGTGTACTTAGGGTTGGTTGGCTGCAACGACATAAAATCATCCTTAGGAAAATAATTGAGCTATCCTCTTAACCATTGTAGGTAGCCTTAGTGGACCCACGTTTGTAAGGTGTAATGTGATTGGGTTGTGAACTTGATATGAAACCTCTTCATATGCTCCTTTACTGAAATACTCTATGAGAACAAAGTCTAGCACATAATGAGTATGCTTGGTAAGTTGCTCAAACTAAAATGGCATTAGAGAACAAAGAAACCCTCGATATTCCTTAACTATCTGCCTAAATTGGATGTGTCGTAGTTCTACCGTTGGCAAGTAGAACAACCTCCATCGGAGTAGGTTTATGAATCCAGATTCCATGCATAGCTAGTATGGTCTATGTTAGTTGTTGCCTACTCATCATATGGGATACCTACTAGTGTTGGAGATGTTGTATAAAGTTTAGGTAGTGGTATGAGACGCTATCTAGAAATTGCAGGACGAAACTTTGAAGATGTTAGAGTGTGAGTCCCTAGGTCTTTTCCAAGACTAATATTTGAATATCCTTAAGTGTTGAATGTCTCTTAGTGAACTAATGAAGATAATTACTTAATTTAGAAAATATGTTAATGAATAAGTACTTATCGAGAGTAGCTTTAAGGATTGCCTAGTTAAGGTGCGAAGGGGGCATACGAATGGTCTCTTCATGTCTTACCTAATCAAGTCTTAAGAATAACTATAGATAGGAAGAGTTAAATTACTGTAGTGGGAATAACCTTATCTTAGGTAGTATAAAGGGTCTCGTTGGTGTGTGCAAAGAGATTGTATGGGCGGTCACTTCATATCTCACTCAAGTGAACCTTACAATCACCTTTTTTAGGAGGATCTCAAGTTTATGTTTTTTGATGTACTCTAGATGCTATCATGTGATATGTGAGTTATATGTGAAATCACTGTGAAGTCACTGTAATGTTACTGTAATTTTACTTAAATTGAGTATGACTTGAAATGTGTTCAAAATGTGATGTTTGGTGTTTAAATATGATTCTTATACTTTTAATATGATGTTGTAATAAAAAAGAGCATGTTTCTCATATATGTATGTTTCTCATGATTTTATGTATTGTTCCATACTTTGTACATGCATTGTACTAATACCAACATTTTGTCTATATTTACAGTTGTAGGTGGAAGGTGAGAGGCGTATTGAAGCAAAGATTGGAAACTAGGACTCTTTCAAGCAATGTTAGGGTATGTCCTGACTTGATTCGAGGACATTACTATTGATTCGAGGACATTACTATCTTTAGACTTCTTTTATTCAAAGTATTGTAATGGACGAAGTATTTCTACATTTATATTTTGTGGGGCGTGTCCCAAGAATTCTTGAGTCTAAGCTAGACATATGTTGAGAATTAGTATTTCCTATGGTTTTATATGAAACATGTTTTGAGATATTATTTGTGTGAAATTTTTAATTCTACACTACTTTTCATACATGTATGCAATGAATGATGTCTAAGGGCGTCTACAATACCTCCGAGAGGTCATGTACGCCATGTTGCAATCCGAGAGTGTCATATCTTCTAGGGTGTACTCTCGGGGTGTGACAAATGGTTTAGTGTTTAATGTTAGGGTTTTGGAATTTTGGGCTTGGGGATTAGGGTTTAGGTTTTAAGGGTTTAAGGGTTTAAAGGTTTAGTTTTTTTTTTTTCGTTTTAGGGATTGGGGTTTAGGATTTGAGGTTTAATATCTACAGTTTACTATTTAATGTTTGGATTTCGGTATTTTTGCCTTGGGGCTTAGAATTTAGGGTTTAGGGTTAGGGTTTAGTTTTTTTTTAGGTTTTAGTATTTGGGGTTTAATATCTATGGTTTAGCGTTAAATATTTTTTTTTATTTTAACTACCCTTGAGGGGGTAAGGAGCTGAGCAACACCCCAAGGCCTTAACATTAATAAAAGTAAAAAGAACAAGGAGGGGGGCATAAACCTTACCTCCGATCCTAAGATGGTTCAGAAGTCAACCTTCCAAAAATTCAAGTCAACTCATTCCCTTACAAAACAAAAAAGAGAAACCAAAATACTAATCACCTAGAAGAGAGGACTCCTCTCAATACAAAGTATCTAGGAAGCATAAATAAGGGAGACTCTCCCCTTACAAGAGTAAGACAAGAATAAAAATTCTATCGTATTCAAAAAGACTATACAAAAGAGCATAGTCTAGTTGAATAGGCTCCTAACCAAAAAAAGGTATAAAAACTATACCATAACAGAGACAGGCAATCAGGGAGGCTTCTTGATTCTTTTCAATTTCTTTCACCTGAAATTGACCGTGCCAAGCTTTTCTAGGTTGAAGCTTCCTCTTGCAAGAATAGGTAGTTGGTCCTTCATGTAGAAGTGTTGTGTAATATCTGTGTTATGACTATATTTGGAGAGACGATCAGCCGTGTTATTTGCCTCCCTATACACATAAGTAAGTTTTAATTGTTCCAACTGATGCACTAGATTGTGGGGTTCCAGTATGTATTGTTGTAAATTCCAAGGAGGGTTGGTTTGATTCGAGAGCCAATGAGTGACCAATTCCGAATCAACTTCCAAATGAATTTTCCTGTATCCATGCTGAATGCACCAATCTAAACCATGGCTAGCTGCTTGAATTTCAGCTTGGTTGTTGGTACCAATACCCAAAGGAATTGTAAATGCATATATCATATTTCCTTGTTGATCTCTTACTATTCCTCCTCCTCCAATTTTCTCGGGGTTGTCGAGGGCACTCCCATCAGTGTTTAGCTTGAGGAAAGGTTGATGAGGTTTATCCCATTTTACTTCTTTAACCATAATCTCATGCTTGCACCTTGCCACCATTCCGATAAGTGAGTTCCAATTGTTAGGCCATTGAATGTATGGATAGGCTGTGTTGAGAAGCTGGTTGAAGTCTTTGACTATGAGAAACTTTACTCGAGCTATGTTGGACTGCTTCGCTTCGTATTTTACTGCACATCGATTTTTCTAGAGGTTCCATATTATAATCACTGGCAGCAGCTTTGTTAACAGTTTCTGCACTTCGTTTGAATGCTCAAGATTCCACCATTTCTATAACAGAGTGTGAATTGTGGTGTGTTCATGTTGAATACCTACAGCTGCAGAATAAAAACTCCATATATTGTTAGCAAAATGACCCGATATAAAAATGTGTTCTATAGTATCTTCACCTGGGCTGTAACAACAAAAACATTGGGTAGCCTCCATCCTAAAATTAATACTCCTTTCGTTAGTAGGAAGCTTACCACGCACTGCCCTCCATACTAAAAAAGAGATTTTAAATGGAATGGATTTATGCCAAATGTTTTTACTAATAATATTTTTTTCTTTCCTGTGTCGAATGTGTTCCCAGGCAGTAGCACAGGATAACAACCCCTTCTCTGATAATTTCCAGATTGCCTCGTCCAGCTTGTGTTCCTGAAAATTGATGTCAGCACTTAAAGTTTTTTGAATCAGTAATGGAGGAACCCATTGTCGAATCAGAGTTTCGTTCTATCTTCCATTAATTAAGAAGTGAGAAATAGTGGTGTTGTTTAAGCTCGTGATATGATCGCATTGATGAGCAAGAGGGCCATCTCCTAACCAATCATACCACCAGAATGAGCTGCCGCCAGAATTGACTCTCCACTGAATTTGTGCTTCGGCAATGGCTTTTATTTTCATCATAAAATTCCAAACCAAAGATTGCCCAGTGTCTACTTTTTTTGCTACCGGATGAACCCTTTGACAATATTTTTCTCTCAAGAATCGACCCCATAATGTCTGCTTGCTTCTAAAAATCCACCACTGTTTATGTTGTAAGGAAGTGCACACATCTTCAAGACGTCTTATACCAATACCTCCCTCATCCAAAGGAAATCCCAAGAAGCCCAATGCTATTTTCTTTTTTCCTTGTCCCAACCGCAAAAGAAATCTGCCATGGCTTTCTTGATATAACGTATAGTTGTTTTATGAGAAGAAGTAGTTGACATTGTGTGGATAGGAATGGATTGAAGTACATGTTTGATTATAGTAGCCTTCCCACCAAAACTAAGAATCCTTGATTGCCATCCCGTGATCTTTTTGGTGATCTTTTCCACCAAATCTTAATAGTAAATGAACCTTTGACCACCAATGTATAGAGGACACCCAAGGTAGGTAATGGGGTTTTTTTTTTAAGTAAAACCAGTAATCTCTCCAATAACAGTGATGACCTCTGTAGGTGAGTTCGAAGGGACCATGAAATGACTCTTGTCTTTGTTTATGAGTTGATCTAAGACAGACTCATATGTGGCAAGAGTTTTCATAATCATATTAATAGTATCTCTAGTGGTGGAAGAGAAGATTATGATATCATCCGCAAAGCTGAGATGATTGATCTGTGGGCCTCTACTTTCCATTTGAAACTTCTTGTAACTCTGTTGTTGATGAAGCATATTAAGCATCCGAGAAAGCACCTCCGCCCCTAAAATAAATAGGGACGGGGATAAAGGATCACCCTGTTTGAGACCCCTGGTTGACTTGAAGAAACCATGCCTGGACCCATTAATAATAACAGAGTACCAATTGTTGCTCATTATTCTCCACAAAAAGTCAATAAAAATCTCACCAAAACCCATTATTCGCAAAACCAAACAAGTATACGACCATGACACTCTATCGTATGCCTTAGCCATATCGAGTTTGATTACCACATTGTCACCTTAATTCGGTTGTTTGATACTGTGAGTGATCTCTTGAGCTAACATAATGTTTTCCGAGATTCTTCTTTCCTTAACAAATCCCGACTGATTCTCATAAATAAAATGAGACAGAATACCTGCTAATCTGAAGCAAAGAATCTTGGAAATAGTTTTGTTGGAGAATTTACTCAAACTGATGGGCCTGAACTCTGAATATTTCTTAGGATGGTCAATCTTTGGCAGAAGAACAATCTCTCGCAGAAGAACAAGACAAGCATGTGAAAAATATTTAGGCATAATATTTCCACAGAAGAAGTGCTGCACAGCCCTTAAAACATCCTCCTTAATAATATCCTAACATGACTGATAGAATTTCCCTCCAAACCCATCCGGACATGGATAAGTGTTAGGATTCATTGAGAAAACAACTTTTTTTAATTCCTCCATATTAGGAATTTGTTGAAGTAATAGATTCTGCTCATCTGTAACCATCCTGGGCATACAGTTAAGAACCTCTTCACTGATTCTGTCTGATCTTCTAGTGAAGATGTTTTGAAAATACATACAAGCTTCTATGTCAATGTTCTCATCTCCTTGTATCCAAATATCATCATCTGTGCAAATCTTGTGAATAAACAACTTCCTCCTCCTTCCCCTCATAATAGAGTGAAAATATTTGTAGTTGGTATCCCCTTCTTTGAACCATTGGAGTTGAGTTTTTTTGCTTGGGAATGGAAGCTTCCAACTTCATGTATTTGATGTTATGAGCATTAATAAGATGAAGCTTGGACCTATTTTCCTCTGAATTATTCTTAATGACATTTTCCTCCGCCTTTTTTAACTTGTTCTTCAAAATCTATAACCATAGAAAAGATGTTACCATATTCAGTCTTAGACCACTTACTCAAGGTAGATGCCCAATTTCTTCATATTCTAATGGAGTTTCCCAATAGGATCACCACTTACTTCCTCTTTCCAAGAACTTTGCACAATATCCTTGAATTTTTCATTTTCAGTCCAATAGTGCAAAAACATAAAGTATTTGACTTTTTGATCTATTCTTACCTCCATTTCCATTAATAATGGGCAATGATCTGAGCCTACAGCAGGAAGATGAGAGATAGTAGTTTGTGCCATACATTCTAGCCATTTATCATTAACCATGGCTCGATCCAATCTTTTCCACACTCTTGCTTCTGCGGATCTTTGATTACACCAAGTGTAGAGATGACCACTGTAGCCGATGTCCATAAGACCACAAGCCTCAATAATATCAATAAACTCTAGACTTTTGTTCATTTTATAGGGCATGCTTCCATGTTTTTCTTCGGTTGACGTAATAACATTAAAATCTCCAATCGTGCACCATGGGCTGTCCAAATTGGATATATGATAAAGTCTTTCCCAAAGAGGTCTTCTTAGATGTTCCTTGCACTTAGCATAAATTAGAGAAATAATAAACTTCTCACTGTGTTCAACATGTTTGGCCCAACAAGTTATATGTTGATCATGTATTTCCAAAGTATCACATTCCATATCATTGGTCCAAAATAGCCAAATTTTGCCATTACCATTACAAAGAGCATTATCCATAGATAAAAGAAGCTTTTACTTGTTGATTTGGTAGTTATTTGCAAAAGGTTCAAGAATAGCAATCATAGACAAATTATGCATTTTCTTGAGATTTTGATGTCTTTCCGAGAACCTTGGGTGTTGATGCTCCTAGCATTCCAACATATTGTACTGATCATTAATAACCTTTACTTCATGACCTGGTGTTGGGTCTGCTAACATTAGCAGATGTGCTTGTTGTAATGGTGTTGTTGTATTGCCTTACTTCCTTTCTACACCTTGGAGATAAACCTTGTTGATTAGAGGCTTCATGAATTTCATATTCAAACTCACTTTGGAACGTAGAACCAAATGCCTTGATCAAATGTTCACTAGTTTCATCCTCATCCTCTTCTCCCTCCTTTTCATTGAGAGATTGAGTATCCTCATCAAATTCATCTTCAGAATTTATCACTTCATAGTCTGAATTCCCATGGTATTGTTTTTGTGATTTATTTTCTATTTGAGACTGCTCATTATCACCTTGCATGCCTGCCTCTCTTTGATTTATTCTTTTAATAGCTTCTCTTTTCTTTTTGCTAGGTCTGCCTTGTGATCTGTTGTTTTGCTTTTCGACAAAATTTTCTCACCCTGTTGCTGTTGTTTCTCAGAGTTATCAGTAACCTGTTGGTGTTGATCATTAACAACATTATTATCCCCTGCTTTTTGATTCCCAATTCTTTCTAGTAATTGATCAGATTCTTGCCTTTGCTGTTGACTGAAAATTTCCTGAAACTCCTGATTACTGGAGTTTAGAGACTTACTGTATGAGGCTCTAAAGTCTCTTCTATGGTCAGTGTGTTCATATTAATAAATTCCTTTCCCCCATTTGGTTACCCCTTCCTGCATATTAGTGGGCTTGTCCTGATACCCACCATCCATACCTCCATCAACTACAACAGCCAAACCTGCATTCGAAGCATTTTCAATAACAATTACAGGGGGTTGCAGGGGTGTGGGGAGAGATAAGTCAATA
Organism: Solanum lycopersicoides; assembly: GCA_022817965.1. Lineage (NCBI taxonomy): Eukaryota > Viridiplantae > Streptophyta > Magnoliopsida > Solanales > Solanaceae > Solanum > Solanum lycopersicoides. Next base: position 28,578,239 of record CM040627.1, on the reverse strand, counting down.
ATTGTTCTCTTGTTCTTACTGGAAGGTGTGACTTGATTTTGATGTTGCTGCATATTTTTTTTGTTGACTTGTTGGTGGTGACACAATATTTGTCTCTTGGATTTTTTGGGTATTACTGTCTGCACCTTTGTTTTCTGAGGTGTCCACCTGCTGCTCCTGCTCCTGGACAGTATGTTCCTGTGAATCTAAATACCTATAAATATTATGAGTAAGAATGGAGGGAGTTATACCAGATGTGCCTGTGGTCTGCTGCCTATTTTCAGTGGTTTATTTGTGTTGTAGTGAACGTGCTCTCCATGCTGTTTTAGGGTTGGATTGCTCCAACTTCTTTGATTGTTTTCTCCATTGTGTTTTCCACTGCTCCTCCCTTTCTGATAACTCTTGATCATGATTTCTTTGAGCCTGATTTCTTGTCTCTTGTTGTTTTCCAGTATGTTGATTACCTTTTTGATTTTGCTTTAAATATTTTTCTATTCCATACCACCTTCTTGTTGTTCTCATTTTGGGTTGTTTATTTCTCCAGAATCCATTTCTTTCCTCCTGTTAATATCTTCGACTCTTATTTTGATAGTACAATCATAATCCATATGCCTTTGATGCTTACAATACATACAGTAGTCGGGGATACCTTCATATTGTACCTTTAGCCGTCTCCCTTTATTGGGGTTGGAATTCTTAAAACCCAACCAAACATGTTCTGGCCTTTCCTTAGTGAGATCAACTTGAACTTTCACCCTAGTTGTGCTACCTCTAGTCCTTTGGGAAGTTGTGGAATCAATATATAAAACCTTCCCGACTGATTCCAAGATAGTTGTCAACAAAACTTTATTATGACAATGTCATGGTAGACCTGGCACAGCAACCCAAATAGGAACAATAGAAGTTTCTTCTTCCGTGATAAAATCAGGGGTCCAAGGTTGAATTCTCATCAGCTGCCCTTCAATAGTCATCCTCAATTTCATCCAAATATTTTGATAATCGAATTCGTTATCTAGATCAATGTACACATGCCTAGAGTTAAATTGAGTAATCTTCACCCCCCCTGTAAGTTGAGTTTGAAGGGTGAAACTCTTCCTAACCAATGCCATCTTAGGCATTGTATTTGAAATTTGCCCACAAGTGTATACTTGCAACTTTCAGCCAATTTGACATAATAATCCTCTTCATCAAGCAACACTGCCAGATATCCCTGTCTAGTAGTGTGTATAGTAAGGTGCTGGCTCATTAGCCTTGTCCTGTTTAACAAGATTTTGATTTTGACCCTGCTATTGGTTGTTAACCTGTCTAGTATTGCCTTGAGCAGCCTTATTCCCTTGTTTGTCAATTCTATCTATTTTGGAGTTAGGATCATACCTAGTGAAGTTGTTGGATATCTTTAGAAAGTTGTGTTTATAATCCATGCTTGCTTAATTGGCTTGATAAGAAGCATTTGATACTTCCTGTTGACTATTATCCTTAGGCTGACATTTTTGGTTTCTTGCATTTTTTGACCTTTTTCTATACTGTCTTTGACTTTTTCAATCTCCTTGTGCACATTTCTCTGCTGCTGCGATTCCTTGTTTTGAAGATGTTGATGCTGAGTTGATTGTTCATTCCTTTGGGATTGACTTTGCCCCATATTCCTCACCTATGTTCTTCTGGTTTGGTAAGGCCTGCAAAATACCAGAAGTGAAAGTAGGAGTTAATTCAGAAGAATTACCTTTAATGCCAAAGGAGAAGTTAGCAGATTGTGCTTCAGTCGATGAATCTGCTTTGTTCTTGTTGGCATCAGTTAATCATTTCCCATGTTGAGCCATGTTTCCATCAATTATAGCTATTGCTTCAGTTGAGTGACCTGCATTTTGACTAGCACTCGATTGAGTTCCGTCAATTTCTTGACCTTCCTGGTTCATGTGGTTCATATATTCCTTATGATGAAGTGAGGGATTGTTAGGTTTGTTTCCTCCATTAGAATGCATATCTATAGCTTGATAATTAATTCCCGTCATCGAATTCCCATGGTTTTCGGTGGTTTGAGATTAAATTTCGCCGGAATTCCCCCCGCCGGTGATTCCTCCGTCCATTTCACTTGATATTTTTGTGAGATTGACTCCATCATCAGGGGAACAAACCCCAATAATTAGTTCATTACGATTGTGGCTCGAATTTGTTCAAATTTGAGTGCGAAGTTCTGGTGGCTCAGTCGCGATTCCTTCGAAAATCGCCTCTTGATTTCTCTCAAATGGGACGGTGGAATGAACTGATTTTTTGGTATGTTGTATATCAAGAGTGGTAGAATCCATATCTTCTACCATTTTTCCTTGTTTCCAAGCCATCACGCTGGGGGACATAATTTCTCGTTCTCTTTCCAGCCCTTTTTTTGAAAATGCACTATTCATCGCATCTGTGTCCTGCGATGTCGAGGAGCTAGAAGATGAATTTAGGTGCTTGCTATATTGGGTATTGTTGTCATATTCATGGCGCCCGAATGGCTTTGGTCCGGCGATCATTGGACCTCCACCGGCGGCGCACGCGTTATTGAGGTGGCGCGCGTGTTAAAATGTTCAATATCCGTTTGGACAGAGCTGTAGCGCCTCTCTAGAGAGAGAACATTTTTTTCAATCAATATTGTTTCAGTGCTAAATGTTTGGGTTTTGGTATTTTGGGCTTAGGGTTTAGGGTTTACGGATTAGGGTTAGGGTTTGGGGTAATGTTCGGGTTATTGTTAGGGTTTAGGGTTTTTGTAGCTTTTAGGGTCTGGGGTTAAGAACTTGAGTTGTAATATCTATTATTTAGTGTTTAATGTTAGGGTTTTGATATTTGGGCTTTGGGTTTAGGGTTTAGGTTTAGGGTTAGAGCTAGGGTAAGGGTTAGGCATATGGCTAGGGTTTACTTTTTTTTATTGTTTTAGGTTTTGAGGTTTAGTATTTCTGCTTTAAAATCTATGGTTTAGTGTTTAATGTTTGTATTTTTATATTTTTGGCTTGGGTTTTTGGGTTTATGATTTAGGTTTAGGGTTAAGGTTAAGGTTAGGGTTATGGATTAGGTTTTTTTAGATTTTAGGGTTTGTGATTTAGGATTTGAGGTTTATAATCTATGGTTTATTGTTTAATGTTTGGGTTTTTGTATTTTGTACTTAGGGTTTAGGGTAAGGGTTAGGGTTAGGTTGTAGGTTTTTCATGTTTTGGGTTTAGGGTTTAGCATTTGAGGTTTAATATCTATGGTTTAGTGTTTAATGTTTGTGTTGTAGTATTTTAGGCATGGGGTTTAGGGTTTAGGGTTTAAGGGTTTATGGGTGAGGGTGAGGGTGAGGGTTAAGGAAGGTTTTGTTTTTTTTAGGTTTATGGTTTGGGGTTTAGGATTTGAGGTGCAATATCTACGGTTTGGTGTTTGATGTATGGGTTTCGGTATTTTTGACTTGGGTTTAGAATTTTCGGTTTAGGGTTAGGGTTTTGGTTTTTTTAGGTTTTAGTATTTGGGGTTTAATGTCTATGATTTAGTGTTTAATGTTAGGGTTTTGGTATTTTGGACTTTGGGTTTAGGGTTTAGTGGCTAGGGTTAGGGTTTAGGTTTCTTTTAGGTTTTAGGGTTTAGGGTTGTAACACTCCGAAAGTCCATGGCCTACTCTAGAGACTCATGATGAAATAAACATTAAACCACTTTTTATAAGCCTAACTTAATGTATTTAAACTAGTTAGGAAGTGTAAGAGTAAAAATGTTAACAAACGTCTATGACGTCCGTAAGGTAGTGCACTTGAACTAGTAAAACGCCCTTAGGTCTTGTAAAGGTTTAGAAGGGTCATATGATATCTAAAACTTGTAAAAAAAACTTTTAATAGGTAAAACAATGTCACATCCGGGTTTACCCCCAAACGTAACCGGCGACGTCGTCCTCTTTGAGGACTAGGACTAGCCTCTTAGTCTTACATCATTGCATTCATCGATCAAAAGTACGGAAGAATTAAAACTTTTTAACTATATCTAATCGGAGGTTTACATAGACCTGTACATACACATAATAATATTAATATCGAGTATACATAGACTCGTTCGTATAAGAAGATTACTTAGTCTTCTACTTTTATTTCATACACATATATAAGATAGAATTAGAGTCACAAAATCCGTCTCATCTCATAAACCATCTAGAATGACAATATCAACATGGGCATAGCCCTACAACAATAAGAGTAAGCCACATATAGACTTTATATAACTTTGTCCTCAAATAAAAGATAGAGTCAATGTGAAAATCATAATAGCTAAGTAAATCCAAAGGTAGAATATCGGCATCATCATTGGGAAAATGAGGACCTACCACTTGGATGAAAAGAATATCCAAGTCTTATTCTCAATTGTCTCGAATCAAACCTCAACTACCGGAACCTAAAATGGAAAAAGGGAGAAACTGGGTTAGTACGCCACATGTACTAAGTATGAGACCATATGCACATATATCAACAAACATGCTAAAAAGGGACATTTAATTAAATCAAGCCGTTTGCCTCTTAAAGGACTTATGCAAACCAGCAACTTGCCAACCTTTTTAACATACTCAACAAGTCAACTAAGACATATGCATATCAACATACTTAAACCCATAATGTCATACAACTCTATCACGAAGTAATAACATCACAAGCATGAATAAGAGTCAATCATGTAACTAGCAAAACAAAACAGCCAATCATAATCCTTATAAAGCCACAAGTGCAATGACCAAGAAAAGCCCCATAACCCTACTTAATCAAGTAACCCACTAAAGATCATGATTAGTAATTCACTCCACATAACATAGTCTTCAATCGCATATGATGTTTCTACTTTAACAATCACACCAAAATTCATATTCATAAGCATGTTATTCAACATATAAATTCATTTACATTCATCATCGTTTACATACATTATATTAACTTCTCAAGGCTCCTATCAAGGCAAACTAGTACAAGGCATATGTAGAGTCCCATACCCCTACCTAAGATAAAGTCAAACCACTAAAGTCACTTCAATTAGTTTATACTTCATTCATTCATTTTAGTTTAGGGAATACTTGCCTTAACCGACATAGACCACATGAGCTAATGTGGAATCCGATGTAATGAAACCTTACACCGATGGAAGGTGGTCTACCGGCCAAGGTAGAACCCAATGTAAACATAGCTTTCTAGGTGGATCCACTAGCTAGTATCCTATGGTGGCAACATAGTTCAAGAACTAAGAGATAGGTATTTCCTCTTCATACCATGTGGTAATTCGGCCTCTTCTCATGGGAATCCCTTGGATGACATATCACAAAAACAAGGGAAGTTAACATCACATGGGCAACTATAGAGTGAACCTTTCCTCTTCATGAAAAGTCATCACCTCCCGTTGTCAAGTTCACTCGGTGCTAAGCTAATTCCCTTCCATTGAAATGCCTTTTTGTCTTATTATAATCATTAACATAATTTAGTTCATAGGGTCTAGCCCTTGTATATTCATCATCATAGCTCAATAAGAATTGCAAGAGTAATAGTCCTTCCATCACAATTCATATAAGTGAGGTTAACACTTTACATATCACATCATAGTAGGGCACATTAATACACATCACCATCCGTATAAGTTGTACACCAAAGTAACCTCACAACCAAAGTATAAGACATTTCAGTTCAACCATCATACCATCCTATCACCCTAAACAAGGCATACTCCAACACAACATCATGACTTGATCACAATTAACCACAATTGAAGTTAGAAATATGATAATAAAGACTTACCAACTCTCCTCCATAGTTCATCATAAGGGCCCTACCATCAACCTATACTAAACCCAATGTGGATTAGCACACCAATATAATACAATAACCATCTTGATAATAAAGTTAGAAGAGTCTCTATAACACAATTCAATACTAAACCAAAGCTTGAAAACATGATATCTAAGTTTATCTTCTTAACCTAGATCAATAATCAAGAACTAGCATGAAAGACTACCATTCATTAAAAAATGTTTATGATCAGTGTAATAACGATAACTAAGGATGATATAACCAATAATACAATCGAATCAAGTTCAACATAATTCATGCCAAGATCAAACCTAGGTTTAGGGATTAAGGGTCATATTCTACAATCTAGACCAAACCCTCTCAATTAATCATAATCAAGTTACATTACATGTTAATCTATTCATTATATCCAAAAGAAAATATAAACAACTCAATTCATAACATCAATTTCGTAATTGGATGAAACCTATATGAAAACTCAACTTTTGGAAAACCTTTGAAGGAACCCTTTGAGGGAAGAAGTTTCAAAGGTGAAGAGATCCCATACCTTAAAGTTTGACAACAATTTGATGGTTAATTCTCCCCTTTCCATCCCCCAAACCCTTCTCCTTGCTACTCTTCAATGGTGAGTTCAAGTAGAGAGAGAAAGAAGAGAGAAGGAAGAGAGTTTGTATTTTAGAGTTGTGTTAGACTAATGAGGGTTGAGAGTATTTATATTGGTCTTAATCAACTTAATTAACTCCATTAACCGCAAATTAAACCATCTAATCCCCTAACTAATTAAATGAAACCATTTAACATTTGGCAGAAAAACTCAACCCTCACAGACGAGACCCCAAACGACGGGCCGTCTGTTAGTCGACAGGCACTACCCTTCTCGTCCTGAACTCCATCGTTGAGTTCAGAGACTGTGTAGGCGAGGGGATTACATACCATGGCTAAGTGTGGGACAACGGAGACATCGATGCCCCATTGATCCACACACGGCCCGTCTAATTGTTCATCGATTGCACACTGTCCAGGCAGTGTTGTCCCAAGCGCAAGGGTCCTCCTCAAGGGCCCTTGGTTGGTCCTTGGGGAGTCGTATCCGGATGCTTCGACCATGAAACATTCCTAACACGTGTTACACATATTTTTACTAATTTCCGTATAATTTTGACTCTTAAAAACTAGTCAAACAAGCTAAGATGCACTAGCACCCTTGTGAACCAACTTTGCGGACGTCATAGACGTTCTTAAATGTTTTTGTTCTTAAAATGCCTACAGGACCTAAATTCATAAAAATTGACTTAGAAACAGTGCCTAGACCTCATTGTCCCTATGTTAGGCTTTACGACACATCTTGAAGTTTCAAAATGTTACAAACAATGTATATAGGGTGAAAACATCCAGGTCCGACCAACCAAGGATCGCCCTAGGGGTCCACAAAAGGACCCCAACCTTGGCTTAGCAAGCTGCCTAAGGACGGAGCCAATTGTACTTAGGTGAAATGTGTCTCGCGGACTTGATCCACCAAGATCCAAAATCTTGGTATGCGATACGGACACATAGTGGACTCGTCTGGTTCAAAAAAATAATTTAGGAAAACTTGTGGGAGCGGCTCCGTGACGCGGACTAGTTCCCTGACAAAAATATGAAATTTGAAATTAAAGTTTGACTTTATTAAAAGGTCAACTTATGTGAGGGTTCTTTTGGGTATTTCATGGGAGGCCTATATATTGATTTTAAATCAGTTTTACCTCACATTCACTCACTCAAATCAAATCCCAAAATCAAAACCCAAAAGCTCTCACCTCTCTCTACTTTCTCTCTCTATTCAACCTCCGTTGAAGGAACAAGAAAACTTGAAGAAGAAGACCAATTTCTCTAGGATTTCACTCAAATTTCGTGGATTAAGCTTTATTAATGTATGGGTTCTTCACTCTTGGAAATCCTTTACCCAATAGGTCCTTTCAAAATTGAATTCTAAATCACCCAATTCCAAGGGTTTTCTTCTACAAATAGGTTTTCTTCCAAACATGAAATTTCTGATTTATTATGACTAATTGTGATTAATCATGGCTAATTAAGTGTAGATTGTTGAGTAATTGTTGCTAATTGATTGGAATTTCGTGTGGATCATGTCTTTTTCCCCAATATTCCCTATATCTTGGATCTTGCTTATAAATTGATGGAAATTGATGAATGTATTGATTGTTAGACTTGGTTTATCTATTATAATTAATTCATGGGCTGACTAAGGTAATGTATTGTTTGGATTAGATCTATTTCTTGACGAATTCAGGATGAACCCTTTCCCCCTTACCCTAAGTTATGAGTTGAAGTTAATTTGGGTAGTGATGATACAATTGACTTATTTCTTGTGTAGATTACTATTGAATGATGTTATTAAGCCTATTGATGGATGAATATGGTTGGTTGATTGTAAGAACATTGAAGGAGGCCTATGAAGGTTAATTGGTAAGACCTTATGATTGATAACGCTCAAATTACACCTCCCTAAAGAAGTATAGGCGCTCGTATCAAGTAAAGAACCCAACTATTAGGTTGGGGTCGATCCCACGAGGAAAATGGTTTATACCTGACTTCAATGTACAATTACTTCTATTAAGTCAAGTTCATTCCGAAAACAAGTAATTAAGGGGGGGTTTTGTGAAACAAAATTCTTTAATATCTCTAAGTAAACAAGTAACAGGAGTAAATCATTGGGTTTTATCAAGTTGTGAGAGAAACAAGGGTGTAAGTGTTCCCTATTTGTTCATAACGCCGTATTCCAAGCTATAACAATTCTTCCTTTGCATGCAATGTGATAAGTTAGGTATCTCTAAATCCTTGGTCCGACATTTAGAGAATTTCACCCCGTACCTTGGTCCGGCTACATGTGTATAAGCTACTAACCCTTACCTTTACTTTATATTAAGTACCATATTCGATGTATGGCTTAGCTATTACTTCGCACCAATCGAGACTAGCCTAAAAGATAGTATCCCACTAAATCTATGTTGATAATTCATTTCTTATTACTACCTCCTCGGTCCGGTAAGTAGTAACAAGTCAAGTTCTAATGCGTGCACTCGTCAAAAAGACTTCTATGAGAAAGAATTATCAAGACATACAATAACCTATTTGATAATTGTTATTAAGCTAGGTCTACTTTGTTAATCACCCATGCTTCCCACAACCCTAGTTGTGGATTCAGTTACCTATGATATAAGAACACAATTCATATTTGTTAAACAATAATATGAACATACTTTGACATTTCAAAGAAAATCCAAAACATTCAACTTTAAAAAACAAAATACACTTGAAAACCAAATCCGGAAATTGAATTAATGCCAAAGTTGCAAAACCCAATCTCCAAGCACAAACTAAGAACAACATTAGTAAAATCCAACCCCAAAAACGAGGTTTTACACCTTATTTATAGATAACATAGTCCTAAATTAAAAGGAATTAAAATAAGAAAAGTTGTCCAAAAAATGCGGATGTAATTGACGACCCCCATAGACGGTCCGTCGATGAAACGAAAGTCCGTCGACTACCTCTGTCAGTCCAGGCTTAGCATCTTTTTCATCCTTCAGCTAGCATCCTCTCTGAATCAATCGACGGACTAACATCACAGTCCTTCGATGCGTCTATGGTTCGTCGTTGCCTTCCGTCATTCCATACTTAAACATTCTTCAAGTTCAGGTACTGAGACTATCTCCGAACTTATCGATGATTCAACAGGACGGTCCATCGATCAATCGACGGTCTGTCGATCCTCCGTAGACCCACACCTGGTCAAATTTCCCTGCGTTACTCCAGATGCCTGAACTATCAGTCGATAGTCACCATCTACAATCCATTGATGGAACGACGAACTGTCGATGGCCTTCGTGTGTCACCTCTGCAATAAATCTCATATAACTTCTGCGTTTTGGGTTTGGACAACTTTCCTGCAAAACAACGACAAAAACATGTTAAAACTACTACGAAAAGACTCTAGACACACACAACTATTACAGAAAAAGCATTGAAAACTCCGTGAAACCACGGTACATCAATGATCTTGAATCCTTTATTTCAATTGTGATGGTTAGTACTTGATGATGATGTTCAATTGAAGTATTACATATGATTAGAATTAGTAGTTGATGGTATGATGAATGTAATTGAAATGTCCTGACTCTTTGAATTGTGAGATTAAGGTATGATGATATAAGGTTGACTGTGAATCACTTATGTGCCTTACTATGAAATGATGATGATAATGTGTTAATCTCACATATATGAGGGTTGTTATGAAACGAAGTTCTCATGCAATTCCTAATTAGCTAATGATTATGATATACAAGGAGTTAGTCTCCTATTACCTACATTAAGCTATGATTGATTAATAAAGGCTTAAAGACATTTCAAAAATGGACTTTAGCTTAGCACCGAGTGAACTAGTTATGAGAGGTGTCCTTTCACATCCTGAGAGTACACCCTAGAAGATATGAAACTCTCGGAGTGAGACATGGGGTAGTTGACCTCTCGGAGGTCTTGTACAAGCCCTTAACATTATTCATTGCATAACATGTATGAAAAGTAGTGCGGAATTAAAACTTTTCACACGAAATATCTTAAAACATCTTTCAAATAAAATCATAGGAAAACACTAAGTACTCAACATATGCCAATCTTAGACTCAAGAATACTTGGGACACGACCCATACAATACGAAATATAGAACTACTTAATCTATTACAATACTTGAATAAAAGAAGTCTAAAGATAATTATGCCCTTTAGTCAAGTGAGGACATACTTCAACGTTGCTTGAATGAGTCCTACTTTCTGATCTTGCTTCAATACACCTCTCACCTGCTAGCCACACCTTTAGAGATAGACATAAAGTATGGAATTAGTACAATGCATGTACTATGCATGGCATAATCCATAAAATCATGAGAAATAGACATTTATGAGAAACATGCTCCTTTTGATTAAAAATCATATCAAAAGAATAAGAATCACATTACACGCCAAACATCACATTTAAACACCAAACATCAAATTTAGAACACATTATAAATTATACTCAATTTATATAAACATACAATAATGTTACAGTGATCCTACAGTGACTTCACATTAAGTTAACCTATAATTCACATATAACAATATACCATAAAAACACACCAAAACACATAAACATGAGATCCTCCTACCAACGGTGATTATAAGGCTCACTTGTGAATTATAAAGCGACCGCCCATACAATCCCTGAACACACACCTAAGGGATCCTTTAGACTACCTAGGATACGATCATTCTCACTTCACACAATAATATGTAGATAATATGACATTCTCCTCCCAATGGTTATCAAAAGACTTACTTAAGTAATTCAAGAAGAGACCTCTCATACACCCTCTCCAAGCTTACCTAAAAATCCTTAAGACTATCTAAGTTTAGATCATGTCTACTTTATAAATCTACTTCCCTATATAGAGTCATTATTAATACTTCCCTACTTAAGACATGAAGACACCATTCCTATCCCTCTTTCACATCTTAACTAGGCAACCCTTAAACTAGTCTAGGTAAGTACTTATTCATTAACATGTTTTTCAACGTATGTCATTATATTCTTTAGTTCACTTAAGAGACATTCAACCCATAAGGAAATTTCAAGTAATGGTCTTGGAGAAGACCTAGGGACTCACTCACTAACATCTTCGAAGTCTATTTGTGCAATGTCTAGATAGCGTCCCATACCCCCACCAAAACCTCATAGAACTTCTCAAACACTAGTAGGTATACCGTATGATAAGAATAGGCAATAACTGACATAGACCATTGTATCTTTGCATGGAATCCGGAATCATGAACCTACTCTGATGGAGGGTGTTCTAATTGCCTATGGTAGGATTAGGACACATTCCATGTAGGCACATGGTTAAGGAATATCTAGGGTTTCTTTGTTCTCTAAAGTCATATTTGTTAGAGAAACTTTCCAAGCATACTCACTCGGCGCTAGCCTTTGTTCTCACAGAGTATTCTATAAAGAAGTACATGAAGAGGTTCCATATCTATTTCACAACCCAATCATATTACACCTCACCAAAGAGGGTCCACTGAGGCTACCTAGAATGGTGAACAGGATAACTCAATGGTTTTCCTAACGATGATTTCATGTAGTTACAGCCAAACAACCCTAAGTCCACCATTTCACACAAGAAGGATACCGCCAAGGATTTCAACTTCAAGGATATCATAACCTTACATCTAGGATGAAGGTTCCACATAAAGAACCTTCTTAACTATGTTCAAGGTCATATGTGATCACACATACTAGACTAAGTAGCTTTAGCATACTAAGTCAAGATGTCATATTCACATTGTATATGTATCAAGTACAGGACACAAGTCTACCAAAACAAGACACACACATACTTGACCATACCATACATATAGCATACTATTCTTGAGCACCTAGGGACAACCAAGTAAACTATAGGTAACCCTATTCACTACTATAGCATCATCAATATAAACCATCACAAGTCTCATATAATTCAACAAGAAACATTATACTTCAATCATAAAGGTAATACACATAACAACTTCACTCTAGCCTACTAAAGACACATATGATCAACTATGAGAATTCATATTTTCACTCCACATAAACACACAAGCCATCAAGACCTTGACAATACTGATATAATCAAGTTAAAACATGATAAATCCATAATACATATAGTAATGTTGACGAGGCGACATTGATTCACAATTCATAAAGTAATGCCGACAAGGCCACATAATTCACATGCATAGTACATAAGCACAACCACCATAAGTGGACCATACCAAACATCATTACTATCTATGTCCTATACTACACAATATGGAGAAATTTAGGTCAAAATACCATTAATCCAACCTCTCAACTTCAATCCATAGCCAATTCATCAAACACAATATAAAAAGGCTTTTACCAATATCCATAGTTTATAATTCAACCCAAAAATAACAATATACAATGAATAAAAGATAATACAACATGAAATAATAAAATTAGGGAAGCCTACTCCTAGTTCTAGCATGATTCATTCATAATTCAATAGCCCTAATCAAACTACACAATAATTCAATGGCATTGAGACATAATCAAATCACCCACAACATAGTCAAAAACTAGGGTTTCATGAATTACATAGGTTCATAGAGTAATTAGGTCAAAATTATCAACTTAAAATCAATTCAATCAATATATAATGATTCAAAACGTTTTATCGAAGAACCCATGGATATATATAAAAATAGGACAATTTCATCTTTGAAAGACTTTGAAAATCACTTTGAAGTTTGGCTCCTTGAAAATAAGAGATTCAAGGATGAAGATCATACCTCAACTGATGCTAGACCACGATTTTGATGAAGATTTGGTGGAGAAATCACCAAGAATCGTCAAATCCAAGCTCTATCTTGAGTTTTAGCTTCAATGGAGTTCTAGAGAGTTTCTTAGAGATTTTGGGTTTTGATTTGGAATAATGAATTCATCTAGGTGTTTTAGACTTATAAACCCACTTGAAACACCCAAAACACCCCTAGGAAACCTCCCATTTATTTATTTATTTGGATGTTGGGTGAATTTCCCAATTCACCCCTACACTTAACAGTGAGCCTGCGTGAAATGAAGTCACCGTCGATGGCTGACCATGGACGGGACGTTGGTCCACAGATGGGCTGTCATGGCACGCCGTCGATGGATTCAGAGACTTTCCCTTGGAAGCTTAACATCTCTAGTCTAAGTCCTCACCTACGCCTCCCACCTACGTGGCATCTATAAGCCTACTAGGCGTTGATGCCATCCGTAGGTGAGGCTGGTTTGGACAGACTTGGATGACAAGTTAGGTCCTTCCTCAAGGACCCTTGGTTGGTTCTTGGAAAGTTTTTCCCGAACGATTCCAACTCAAATACGATCATATGCACGTCAATGACCTCTCAAATGAATTTCATCTAAAACGAATAGGTAAAACTTGACGAAACACACTAAGACACACAAGGATGTTTCAAGGCTAACCCTTCAAACTTCAAGGACGTTCTGGGACGTTTGACCTCCAAACATCACGAAACATTAAACACTGCCTCCTAACGTCATTTTAACCCATTTTAAGACTTCATTACATCAAGACATAAGTGTTAGGCTCTAGTTTCACCTCTGTCATTTTAAAGGTGTTACATTCTCCCCCACTTGGACAACATTCGTCCTCGAATGACACTTGCTTCATTTTAGGCACTTTCAAGAGATAAGACACTCAAGAATAGCATCAGATAACTATACCACATCATACCCATATAGAAGAAACATTATTTCACCTAAACAAGGGACTCACAACATAACAAGAAGCTTGAAATTAATCTACGACTCATCATGTCATAAGACTCACATTCTTCATTTCAAATAGCAAGAACACATTCTAAATTCATTTTCATGCTCTTATACATCAATTATATACACACTATAACCATTATCAACAAAATAAAAATTTAGTCCAAATTTGAAATTCGTTATAGTGAACTGTTAAACAATACAATGAACTATGCTCAATTTTTTCAAAACTGCAACTATTAAGAAATGAATGATGAAAGCATAACAATATAAGAGATAAAACCATATAAACTCAATTTACAACATAATTATAATTTCATGAAATGTGCAATTCAAGGAATTAATGAAATTCAATTTCAACAAGACTCCTCAACACAATGCAACATGCAACATGCTACTATGACTTTCTAACTCTCAAGCTTGAGTTGAATAGAAGCGAAGAGACAATAAATCAAAACTCCACTACTCACCATACGCCCCCACTTAGAAGGAACTCATAACAACTAATAAGATAAATCATCACTTACCAAGATCATCATCTTCGTCCGGTTATGATCCCTTAGCCCAGAGTACATAGAAGTGAGCCTTCCTTGGAACATCATCACCCGGAACACTTGGAGGAACATGCTCACCTTCTTTTCCTCTAGCCGTAATAGTAAGACAATATCTCACCTTATGTCCTTCATTACCACAAACAAAGCAATTTCCGGTACCAACTAGACATTTACCATAGTGCTTCTTCCCACAAGTAGCACAAGTAGGCTTACCACCTTGAGAACCACTACCCTTCTCAAGTTTAACCTTAGGAGCACTAGGTCTATCTTTTATTGGAGCCCTATTCTTGAACCTAGGTTTGTTTTCCTCACTAGATCCACCCATCTTCAAGTTTCTAGCAATCCTTCCATGTTTGGACTCCTTAATGGATTGAGCATACACCATGAGCCTAGACAAGTTCAAGTCACTATGGAGCATGGTCGTACGACACTCTTCTTTCACAAGGTCGACAACACCGGTCACAAACCTACTCATCTCATTCCTTGGATTAGACACCAAGGATACCTATATAACATAGTGAGCTTCAAGGAATACTCCCCAACACTCATATTGCCTTGCTTGAGATTAATGAACTCTTCAACCTTCACCCCCTCGTCTCACGGGGTAAGTACTTCTCTAAGAAAGCTTCCTTAAACTCCTCCCACTCTGTAGGAACCGACTCAACCGGCCTATTATCTTTCCATTATGTGTATCACACTTGAGCAATATTCCTTAATTGGTACGAAGCTAACTCCACCTTCTCCCTAGAATTCACCCCAATGGCACTCAACACCTTGTACACACCATCAAGAAACTCTTGGGGATCATTTCCCACATTAGAGCCTAGAAAGATAGGAGGATTCATCCTCACGAAATCTCTCAATATAGATGTGACAGTGCTCTAAATAGTATTCACTCTAGGTTCAACACCCCTAGGGACTCACTTACTAACATCTTCAAAGCCTAATCGTGCAATGTCTAAATAGCGTCCCATACCACCACCGAAACTTTATAGAACTTCTCCAACACTAGTAGGTATCCCATATGATGAGAATAGAAAATAATCGACATAGACCATACTAGCTATGCATGGAATTTGGAGTTATGAACCTACTCCGTTGGAGGGTGTTCTACTTTCCAATGGTAGTGTCGCATCCCGAGACCACACCCTAGAAGATATGGCACTCTCAGAGTGCAACCGACGTACTTAACCTCTCGGAGGTCTTGTACGAGCCCTTTTGTATCGTTCATAGGATATACATAATGAAAAGTAGTGAGAAATTAAAACTTTTCACAAAATATTCTATTATCGTTAATAACATCTTTCATTATAAATCATAGGAAATACAAAGTCTCAATCTCAGCAAAGCGTAGACACAAGAATACTTGGGACACGGCCCATACAATACGAATATAGAAATACTTAGTCTATTACAATACTTCAATAAAAGAAATAAAAGACATATATGCCCTCGAGTAAAATGAGGACATACTTCAACTTGCTTGAACAATCTTCTAATCCAAGCTTAGATCTCCAAAAGAACCTTCATCTATGAATCACTTTAGAGATACATAGAAGTATGGAATTAGTACAACCACATGTACTAAGTATGGCATAATGCATAAAAATCATGAAGACGGACATTTATTGAAAATATGCATCTTTTGATTTAAATATTATAATTTAATCATAAGAGCAACATTTAACAACTTAGAAACACATAAGAAATCACTTAATCAATTTATCACATTTTTAGGAATAACCTTAAAGTGAACAAATTCACTGTACATTGAACTCCTTCACTGTACAGTAACAGTGAAGTTTCTTTATTTCACCTTAGACACCTTGTAGAATGTAATTCTCCCACTAAAAGATATCCTGAGACTCACTTAAGTAATACAAAGAGACACCGCCCATACACCATATCTAAGCATGCCAAAATGATCCTCAAGACTACTTATAATGAGATACATACATTTACAAGACACCAAAACATATAACATGTATAATATAACATTCTCCTTAGCAAGGCTATCAAAAGACTTACTTAAGTACTCCTAGAAGAGAACACCCTACACCCTCTTCAAGGTTACCTAAACATCAGACTTCCTAAGTTAAGATCATGACCAAAGTATCAACCAACTTCCCTAAGTAGAGTCATTCTCAAGACTTCCCTAGATAAAACATGAATCCCTTATGCCTCCTTCACACTTTAACTAGGAAGTCCTTAAAGCCACTCTAGCTTAGGCACTCATTCATCTACATGCTTTCTTAACCTAAGTCGTTATTTAATTAATTCATTAAGAGGCATTCATCACATAGATGACATTCAAGTAATAGTCTTGGAGAAGACCTAGGGACTCTCGCTAACATCTTCAAATCCTAAAGGTGCAATGTATAGGTAGCATCCCACACCACTACCTAAACTTCATAGACTTCTCAAATACTAGTAGGTATCCCATAAGATGAGAATAGGCAATAACTGACATAGACCATGGTAGCAAAACATGGAATCCTGAGTTGTTACCTACTCCGACGGAGGGTGTTCTACTTGCAATTGGTCGAACATGGACACATCCCATATGTAACGACCCGGATTCTTGAATCCGAATCGCCACCGGTGTCGTTGACCTCTCAGAGGTCTAAGACAAGCCTCATCCTGCATTCATCACATTCATCTAGTTAAATTTGCGGAAAATTTAAAACTTTTTATATGTATGAAGTTTACTTAGACTTCATATAGTCATTACATATTTAACATTATATACTAAGCTCAACATCAATAGACAACCATATAATATCAAGAACATTTCAAAACAAACGATGAATATAATATATTAAGTTGCCAAAACGGCCTTATATCAAAAGGTTCGAAATGAAATGTGAAAGAAACGCTAGGGACAACATCCACTAGCTATGTCAATACCTAAAGCTAGACTAATACTGTAGCATCCTCGAAATCAAGAAGATCTACCAAATGGTTTGGAGAAACGCTGAAGTCCAAACCGCTGCAAGTGTCATCAATTTGTCCTCTAACCTGCACCTATATAAATAGTAAATAGTAGGGGGTTAGTACACCACTTGTACTAAGTATGGGTGTATGCACACATACACATAAAGCTATGCATGATCAATGAAAGATCTTCCTAAGCAACATGTCATTTCTGGAAAGTCTAGTCATTAGACTTTCCTAATTCGTTAGTTGTGAATTGTGGTATGAATATGATGTATTTTAATTCATTCAAAGCACACAACTCATTTTCTATATGATTACAAGACATTAGTATCATCAACATAATTTTAGAACCAATCGACCAAAAATTTGAAATTCTAATCCTCCAAACGTGAGAGATCCTTTCCCCATACTTAATTTTATTTTCAGTCTTTTTGTCACGACTGGGGTCTCGAACCTAGCCGAAACCGGCGTCGTTGACCTCTCAGAGGTCGCAGACAATCCTACATATGTCATCATTATATCGTATAGGTTAATTTTAGAGGAAAATTTAAAAGTCTTGTTTGCATTGAAGTATACATAGACTTCATAGTAAGAATTGCATCATATCACATCAGTTCACCACAACCATCTAATAATGAGATATTCAATTGAAGGAAATAGTTCATAACTACATTAATATAAAGTTTCAAAATGGCACCAATACAACGTCTGAAAAGAAGTAAGAAAGAAACTCTAGTGGAACATCCTCCACTAGCTCATGCCTACATCTAAGCTAGAATATAAGAGATAAGAATCCTCGAAATCATGAGGGCCTACCAAGTCCGGATGAATGCTCCACGTCCGGATAGCTTTAACATAGTCTCGTATGCTCTAGCGTCCACCTGCACCTGCACCTAAAAGTAAAGGGTTGTATGGGATTAGTACACACTTGTACTAAGTATGTGTGTATGCAAGTACACACCAAGGAAATGCATGATTAATAAGATCTCTCTCCTAACGATATGAGTTATGGAAAGCCAAGTCAGTTGGACTTGCCAAATCAGATTAGGAAAGTCATGCTATGAGAGTAACATGCATCATCATTCTTTTCATATTGCAAACATCACATCACATACTTCGTTTAGCACATACATATATCATATACCATTTGTTCGTATGTCGTGAGACCTTCGAATCACGAATTTAACATTACGACTTCCCAAAAGAGGGCTCAACATATGGGATCTCAACTAGGGAGCCTTCTTTAGCAAACACTGAGTCTGCTTCATTCATTCAAACATACTTTATTTTTCATTAATTTATATACCTAGGATGTTGTTTAGGACTCCCTTCGGGTTCACTATGCAATGACCAAGTCTGACCTAGTGTCATTACTTGAGTCTAGTTCACCTCTTGATTATCCTATCCAAACACATTTGGTATCATTCATTTCATTGTGTGCATTACATGAGGCTGGCCTCATTCTTTCTTTGGGAACTTTCACTTTAACCGACATAGATCATGTGATCTCCATGAAATCCAGTGTCTACACCACACCGAAAAGAGGTGGAATCACCGGCCAAAGTGAAACCAAAACATGCTAGCGTATATAGGGAATTGAACCCTGCTAGAACCCTATGTTAGCTGCATAGGTTCAAAGAGTAGGAGATATAAGGAGACCCATACCTGCCTAAACGGACAGTCTCATATCATGAGATTTACACGAACCTCTGCCTTCCCAGAAGAACGAATTGCGACTCATAGCTATCCTATCGGTGCTCCGTATAAAGTTCCATTACATTCATCTCACACATTATAGAAGTTGGCTTCTAGCATGAGGGCATCATTGCTCATTACATGATTTCTCATCTCATCATTAGTATTAAATGTGTATTAATCTCAATACTTTCAGTAGAGTATTTCTTAGAGACTCGTCTCTTTATTAGTTTTACACTCTCATAGGTGAGTACACATATTTGGTAACACTTATTAGGCTCATTTGAGATTGATCTCGTCTTTCATATTAGCATCTTATCATGTTGTCACCACATTCATTAACTTTAGCAAATTAGCTCTTCATAATTACTCACCCCATTACATGAATGTTCATTTCATCATATGCCAATGCACTTGGTCTTTTAGTGTATTTCACACTCTTACTTAACCCTCTTGGGATCACATCATTTCATCATATACATCTTAGGTTCACTTATTTTTAAACGTACACTAGACTTATGAACCCATACGTAAAAGCCATGAGGCTTCATTCATAATTCGTCTAAATGACTCATACTTACACAAGATTATGTGGTACAAGACTTATGCATCTTGTAAGTATGCCACGGTCTCAAGTTTGATCCCTATGGGCAGCATTCATTAAATATTTATTCACGTAAGACTTATGTATCAATACGGAATTGGGCGAGGGAACCCGATTTCAAATCCCTTGAGCAACACTTAGTCTCATATTTAATTTTTTTGATTTATATTTTCGGCTTGGGGACCCGAGGTCGATCCCTAGTGCCTACATTTCTTTTTTTCTTTCTTTTCTTTCCTCTCTTTTTCGTTTAAGACCAAGAGGATGTGGGATCGAACCCCCACAACCTCATTTTATTTTTCTTTAGTTTTTCTCCTACTTTTCTCACCTATCCGAGGGGTTGTGGGTTCGATCCCCACACTCCCCATTTTATTTATTTTCCCTTTTTCCTTTGTTTCTTCACTTGAGCATTACCCCATTTAGAATCCCCCTTACCTCATTTTTATTATTGAATTTTTCAGCAGCTTACATATGGTGAGGTCTTGGGTACAATCCCTGATGACCTCACATATTTTAAAACAGTTTTTGAAACTCCAATTCTCCAAGTTACATAGCCAAAACCAAATTTCCAGCAATCTCGAAATTTTGATCATATTTTCCAATCCGTTTTTTCAACATTTTATATGGAAGATTTTAGGATAAATTCGTGAAACACTTCGTACACTATTAAGTGCAATTTCCTGGTTACATTTAGCCAAGAGTTTTCACTCAATTCAACAACATCACACCTTATATGAACATCACGATTTTTACAAGCATTTTCACATAAAATACAAGGATTCAACATGCCTTTTTCACAATTCAATTTGTGACCAAGAGTTATGGCCTACACAATGCACACTTATCACATAATTTCGGAAAGACATAATTATCAGTCACATAAATCCGAACATACATACATCAACATAATCATCGCGAAAACACGTTACATCCCTAATTTCTACCAGAAAACATACCCAACCTATAACAATCGATGGGAGCTAGTGACAAGGACATGCAACGGGGAAATATTCCTAGTTTTCGGATTAGAATAGACTGAAACTTAGGGGTCTCTTGGGAAAGGGACCAAGAGGAAGAAAACCCATACCTTTTTTGTCGTTCAACACCTTCCAAATCTGCTCCAATGGACAGCCAACTCCCACAACACAAAGCTTCACCACCAAAACTTCAAGCACAATCCGTCAAGAATAATTTTTTTGCTTTTCCTTTTTAGTTTAGTTTTTCTTTTGAGTTTTAGCGTACAAGTTCTTCAAGAGTGATGAACTTTTGATTCTTTTGTTCTTTTACTGATGAAGAAAGCGTGAGAATGAGAGTGGAGAGACGTGATTATGAGAGTGCAGAGATGTGAGAGTACGCTTAGTAGTAGGAGTTTTAGGTAAGGACTTAGTCAAACTAGGACTCTTTTTTATTTTTAAATAAAAATCTGATTTTATAAGGCTTAAGTGACAAACTAAAATGCCCTTACTTAAATCAGATAATTATATACCAATTAATTCAACTTAAATATTGCTTCCACCAAAGATCGAACCCGGGTGGAGCTCATCTCGCAAAAATGGGTCAATTCGGGTCAACCTTACCCGAATTGTCCACTATTTTCATTAATTAATTAATTAATTAAATACTTAGTGTAATTACAATACTACCCCTAGACTGGAAAAGACCATTTTACTCCTAGACCCTCCAAACCTAATATTGCCCTTTCAAGTCTGGTTAAGACTCATCCGGGTGAAATCTTAATATTCGGGTGCCCTACATGGCTGGTCCCAATCTTGCCTAGCTCAACTAACTCACCAAGTGTATTTGCCTGGCTGGTGCATAGGTTCTGAGGTCTGGTTCCACGCGCATCAAGCCGTGTGAACCCGGTCTAATCTAGGCATTCTAAGTACGTTTAGGCATTACTTAGCATAGTCATTTTCGGGTTGTTACACTTTTTCTTCTTCTTGTTGTGTAGTTCAATAATTTCTTTAGTCCTATATTTTACTTACAAGTGCAATGATTCATTGTAGTCACATACCCACAATGAATCGATGTAAGTAATCCAAGGACTAAGTAATGATTTCACTACCTTATAGTGAGTCATTCTTTATACTATATATTCATTACATTTCATAAGCCATTCTCTATTGATCATGCCATTGATTTCATTACTTTCATGTTAGGAAAGTTATAGGGTATTTATTTAACATTGTGTTTATATTCCCTTTATTGACATCATATAAGAAGTCATTATAAGCCATGGCTCTTCCTAATCAACATGCTTTCTTAGGAGGTCAAATCTCTGGACTTGCCTAATTCGTAATAGAAAGGTCATACCATGAATATGTCACACATCATACACACATAGGTTCACATAACATACATTTCATGTTTCATATATTATACATTTCATATCCTCGAGACCTTGGAATCGTGGATGTAGCATTAAGGCATCTCAAGTGAGGGCCCAACATATGGGACCTCAACCCGAGGGGCTTCTTTAGCAAACAGAGAGTCTGCTTGATTCGTTCATTCGTACTTCACATTAATCATTTCATTCATTCATTGGCTGATGTAAACACCAGCTATACCTAGGATAAAGTTTAAGACTCTCATCGGGGTCATGAAGTGTAATGACCAAGAATGACCAAATGTCATTACTTGAGTCCGGTTTCACCTCGTGATTATCTTGCACAAACACCTTCGGTATCGTTCATTTCATTATATTTCATACTTTGAGGAAATTCAACCTTAACCTACATAGATCATGTGAGCATCATGAAATCCGGTGTCTCCCCCACACGGAAAAGAGGTGGAGTCACTGGCCAAAGTGAAACCAAAACATGCTAGCTTATTGGGTTCGAACAAAGATAGTTCCCTATGGTGGAAACATAGTTCAATGACTAGGAGATTTAGGGAGACCTATACCCACATTGGTGGATAGTTTCATCTCATGAGAATTACGTGAACCTCCGCCCTTCCTGATAGAAGGCATCACAACTCATAACTAGCCTATCGGTGCTCAATTTCAAGTTCCTATTTACATTCAACTCATACATCATCGAAGCTTGCTTCTAGCATGAGGTAGTCATAGCTCATTAGATTATTTCTCATCTCTTCTTTACGTATGAAATGTGAATTGTCCTTACACTTACATATAGAATGTGATTGAGACTTGTCTCTTGATATTCAACACTCTCTTAGGTGAGTACTTTTAGTGATTTTTACTTAGGCTTGGTTGAGACTTTTCTCACCATTCATCTTAGCCGCTTATCATATTGTCACCATTTTCATTATCATCATAGTTTAACATAATTACTCACCTCATTACGTGAATGTTCATTTCTTCATCTTGTCATTAACTTACATCATATGCCATGCACATGGCCTTTAGAGTACTTTACTAATAGTACCCCTTTTGGGTTGCTCATATTTGGCTAAGTGTTTCATGATCATGTAAGTGCATATTGTGTAAGACTTATGCATCTTGCACATTCGGTCAAGGGGATCCGTGTTCGAATTCCTTGGGAAGCATATAATTTTCGATTATGTGTGAGACATATGTATCTCACACATTTGACCTTGAGACTGGGTTCGATTCCCCTCTCTCACAAGATTGGCATATGATTAGTATTGACCTAAACAATTGGGAATAACTTTATAGTCAGTTTATTGGCACAAGCCAAATATTCATTCAAATATAATTTCATGGAATCATTAGACAATTCTATTACATTTTTTCGAGATAATGTTGTAGGACAATTTATTGACATAAGACAAACTTTCACTACACTTGAAATTTTAACCTTTGATTAACTTACAAGAACAATTCAATGTTTTTACGTTCACAAGTTCATGTGGATAGGGTATGTTGGGACTTGTCCCATTGATTGGAATACCCTATGTTATGAGTTCATTAATGTAGAGATTTGTATGAATTTTCATGTTTTGGAATTAATATGATTAGACATATGTTTTACTAGCCAATTTGTTGGCACAAATCGTAATTCCACTATACACTGGTCATGAGAATATCATTGGCCAATTTAATTAACTTCATGTAGTATCATAGCTAATCTCATCATTTTAGTAAGTCAATCTTCCCATCATTGTTTTAAATAAATGTTGTATCCAATTCTATTAAACAACCAATTTATTGCCCAAATTATTGGCATAAGATAGGCAATTTATTCAAATGTGATTTCATGGAGATCTTTTAAGCCAACCTTATAACATAACTTTAGGCATAACGTTTTAAACATCTTGAACAGCATAATATGATCATTTAACGAACACAACATCTTCAACAAGTCACATTTATAGTAGGTATGCACAACAAACCGTAATCATCTTCATACATAACATTTTCGGACACATCTTAGCATAGTATCATTCTCTTAACCAATCTTAGTTCATGACTTTAGGGTAACATTTTTAAAACATATTGGACAGCATCATATTAATATTTGATGAAGTTAGCATCTTCATAACGTCACAATAACAGAAAGACAACATTCGGATAGACACATTAACACTTAAACAATTACGGGTGCAACTAACACATCGTCGATTCATGATTCACGTTTTAAGCACTTAACTTTATACGATCACAACTTCATAGGTTATTCGACATTTATATTTCAAGAACATTACACATAAGATCAGTCATCACCAAATACCAACAACATGATCTCTAACCTATTAAACATTGAATAGAAAAGGATACTAGGGACAAGGGAGTTCGACGAGAACACGGGAACAACCTTAGTTTTCAAGATCTTTGAATCGTTGGAAAGAAAGTTCTCTTGGAGATATAATTACAGGGGAGAAAACCATACCTTATGTAGAAATTAATCTATGAAGACCACCTTGAACGAAACCTTGAAGAAACCTTGAAATCGCCCTAGAGAAATCGATAAATTTTCTGCCTTTTTCTTTCGTTCGTTGGTTACTATTTTTGTGTAGCCTTTTCTATGAGTTTGAACGTGATTCTAAATCTTAGTAACTGATATTGACTCATTCAAATTAGGGTTTAATAAGTTAATTGAATAAATTAATTAACTAATTACTAAAAAGCCCCGCCTAGATTGACTAGAATTAGGAAAACACAATACTTGGTCAAATCTGAAATTTTTTCTAAGAATTTCGTTTTTCCCCTTTAAACTAATTAATTAAATGGATAATATAATTAGTTAAGGGACCTAGGGTAATTACTAAAGTGCCCCTAAATCATTGGAACCAAAATTAACTCTTTTGGACCATCCTAGGTTAAGTACTAGGATGTTTCTTGAGTTGTACTAGGTTAGTGTAAGAATTTCCGTTTTACCCCTTTAATTTATTTAATTAAATGGCTAATTTAATTAATTGATTGACCTAGGGTAATTAATAAAGTACCCTTAAGTCGTTATAACCATAACTAATCCTTTGCACCATCCTAGGTTAGGTACTAGGATGTTTCTTGAACTAGTTCCTAGGTTAGTGTACGGATTTCGTTTTGACCATTTAAATTAATTAATTAAATTGATAATTTAATTAATTAGGTGACCTAGGTTAATTACTAAAGTACCCTTAAGTAGTTATAACCATAACTAACCCTTTGGATCATCCTAGGTTAGGTTCTAGGATGTTTCTTTTTCTTGTCTTAACCAAAATCTGGAAATTGCTTTGTGATTTCGATTTTGCCCTTTTAAATTAATTAATTAAGCTGCTAAATAAATTAATTAAGTAACCTAGGGTAATTAATAAAGTATCCCTAAGTTGTTAGGACCATAACCAACCTTTTGGACAATCCTAGGTTAGGTATTCGGTTGTCTTTTTCTTGTCTTAACCGAAATCTGGAAATTGCTTTTTGATTTCGGTTTTGTCCATGTAAATTAATTAATTAAATTTCTAAATTAATTAATTAAGTAACCTAGGATAATTAATAAAGTATCCCTAAGTTATTAGGACCATAAACAACATTTTGGGCCATCCTAGATTAGGTACTAGGTTGTCTCTTTAACTAGTTACTAAGTTAGTGTCACCCGGTTAAGTCTTAGGTTGTCGGGTTCATTAATTAGTTTATTTTATTTGGTCCTAGGTTAGTTAGCTATTTAGGGCAGTAGGTTATAGTCTATAATTGGTTAGGAAGTTACGCACCATATGGAGTGGTCCCTTGTGCATGTTTTTCCCCCTAACTACCCTAACCATATTCGGTTAGAGTGGTCCCCTCCTTTGGCCTCTTCTTCACATGTCTTGCACATGTGCTTTCACATGGGTTGGTTGTACTTTCCTAACTAACTATTATTTATGGTTCATTTAGGAAATATTTACTTATTTCCCAAGGATCCTCACAATGTCCTTGGGCACTGCTTAATTTACATGATCATTTTAAATGGTCATGTGCTATGGTACTAGGCTTGACACTTGGATGCGTAGTACTTCATATGTTTTGTTGAGGCGTCATTTTTATTATCTTAGGGTCTTCATTGGAGGTACATTTATTGAACATCAATCTTGGATTATGGTATGACAACCCAAAAATCTATTTTTCTTGTTTATATATAGAAAATTGGCTAATATCCCTTAGCCAATTTTTCTATACTATGCCCAATATTTCTCAATATTGGGCATTGGGGTGACTATGTACCCCTATTACGTATTCTTAGAGACTTACTAGGCTCTTCATTAGACATATGATTTTCCGGAATGTTACACCATGTAGGAACATGGTTAAGGAAGTCTCATTACTCACTCGATGCTAGCATTTTTTATCATAGAGTAATTCACATAAAGGATCAGACGAATGGGTTCCATATCTAGTTCATAACCCAATCACATTCACCCTACCAAAGAGGTCCCCTAGGGCTGCCTTAAAAATGGCGACGAAGATAGCTTAATCACTTTCCTAAGGATTATATGATGCCGTTCATCCAACCAACCCTAAGTCCACCATTCTGTCACACCCGGAGAGCACACCCCGGATGCAACCGGCGTCGTGGTCCTCTCAGAGGACTCAGAAAAGCCCTTAGCATTCGTCATAACATGTGATCAGTAAAAAATTGCGGAACATTAAAACTTGTACATTCTACTTAAAGTGTACTTAGACTACATACTTAACATTCATAATAGTATACGATATTTTAAAAATTGTCTCACATATATAAAACCATCTAAAGAGTACAAATCTGGACTTAGCCAATATATAGTCAATATGCCATATAGGCCTTAATACAAAAGAATCCAGAGAATATGAATGGAAATCGAATACTCTTAAAATCTACTAATGTCTTTGTAAGCTACAATAATGAAAAAATAGCATCCCCGAACATGAGGACCTACCAAGACTTGGAGAAAGAGTTCCTAGCTTCTTCAAATCGATCTCCTTAAACTTCAATGGCCGGAACCTATAGTTGTAGTAATATAAAGTAATGGGGTTAGTACGCCACATGTACTAAGTATGGGTATATGCACATAACACTTAAGCACATGCCTGAAAAAGGATAATATATCATCTTTTTAGAAAACGTGCTAAGTCATATGAAATGTCTTCAATGCACATACCATATAACATATACAAGTTACGAATTCCATTACTTAAAGCATGATCATAATCAAAGACATATTATAATAGAGTCATGTTAACATCTCATATTCAATAAATCATATAAAGATAACCTACAAATCACTTACCAATAATCCCATCCCCAACCTACAAGTGCAATGGTCAGGTGAAGCTCCATAACCCCACACAACCAAGTAGATTAGATAAGAGACCATAGGTAAAGCTTTGCTTCATAAAACTTGTAACATAAGTAGTCATGACTTCATATAACAATATAACCCAATAACATACTCATAATAATGATCAACATTCGTATAACAGTAACATCATGTAACAACCCTAAAAATGGATATGATAAGTAATGCTTAATGTGTCTAGAATGCCTGCGATTAGACCGGGTTCACACGGATTGATGCCCGTAGAACCAAACCTTAGAACCCTTTCTACAACCAAGCCAACTAACTTGCGGAGTTATTTGAGCTAGGAAAGGTTGGGTCCATCCATGTAGGGCTCTCGAATATGAAGATTTACTCGAATGAGTCTTTACCGGACTTAAAAAGGGAAAATCTTAGGTTTGGAGGGTCTAGGAGTAAAATGGTCTTTTTCCAGGCTAAGGGTAGTACATTAATTACCCTAATTATATAATTAATTATTTAATTAATAAGGTGGAGGGGCATTTTGGGGAGAGAGGGCCGAAAATTGGCTATTAGAGTGAAGTCTTACTCCACCCGAGTTCGAACCTAGGTGGAAGCATGATTTAAATTGTTTTTATTTAAGTTGATAAATTAATGTAATTAATTAATATTTATTATTTATTGGCTGATTTAAAATAAAATGGAAATCATATTTTTATCATTTAATAAAAACCTTATTTGACTAAGTCCTAAACTAGACTGCTAAGCCTAAGGAAACTCTCCTCTCTCACGCTTATCTCTCTCTCGCGTCTCTATCATTCTCTTATTCATGTTCTCTCTGCCAAATAACGTACAAGAACAGAAGATAAACCAAAGTTCTTCACACTTGAAGAACTCACAACGAAAATAAAATCAAACGCTAAGCAAAATACGTTAGGCAAAGGGAGGGTTTTCCGTCGAAAGTTTGGTGTTGAAACTTGGTTTTGGACGTGAGTGTTGGAGAAGGTTTGGGCAGCAACTTCAAGGTTTGAACGTCATAAAAGGTGTGGGTTTTCTTACTCTTGGTCCCTTTCCCAAGAGACCCCTTAGGGTTTAGTATATTCTAATCCGAAAACTAGGATTGTTCTCCGTTGCATGTCCCTGTCACTAGCTCCCATTGATTCGTAGGTTGGGAATGATTGCTGGTAGATATTAGGCGTGTAATGTGTTTTCGTGACGAATATGTTCATGAATGTATTTTTGAAATCGTATGAATGACAACCCATGTTTTCCGAACTATGTGTATGTGTGTGCAAAATGTGAACTGTGGCCTATAGATCTTGTAACTGCAACTGCAACTCTTTGAGTTCAGCTGGTGTCATCCTATACGGGGAAATAGAAATTGGTTTTGTGTTGGGATCTAAATCAACACCAAAGTAAATCTCACATTCAAGAGGGATTCCTGGTAAATCCTCCGAAAAGACATCTGGGAACTCATTCACGATTGACACTGAGTCTATGGAAGGAACTGCTTTATCTAAGTCATTGACTCTAACTAAGTGGTACAAATACCCCTTAGGTATCATCTTATTGGCCTTTAAGATTGGAAACTATTTGGCTTTGTTGGCTTTGAACCACGCCCTTACATTTTAACTCTAACTCATTTGGAAACTTAAAACTTACTACCCTATTTCGACAGTCTATGGTAGTATAGCATTTATGAAGCAATTCCATACCTGAGACACATCCTTGAACTGGTATAAAGCCAACTCGGCCTTCTCCTCTTCATTAATACCCCTAGCAGGCATTAGAACCTATCATGCACTCACGTCCATGAGAACGTCCACACTTACCACACGTCTGTCGTTCACGCTGGGCATTTCTTTCATTGACCTTCTTGGGAAGGCCAGATCTTGAGTCTGGCGCCTTAGACCACTTGGCCATCCTAATTCTAGTGTGTATTCTTCTACGCGCTCACACAAGAAGAGAGTTAGATACTTAGAATGACAAAAAGTGTCAAATCTCTAGATAGCACTATAAAGAGTAGAAGAAGGGAAAATTTCCTAAGCATTATGTAGTCTGTAATTCATGATAGTGGTGCACTTCACTACCACAACTTAGAAACTAGGTAACCTAGTTGATATGAGCCTTATGTCTTGGATATTTAACCTAATTCTCTGATACAAAGTTTGTCAAGACCCAGATTCTGGAATCCGAATCGTAACCGGCATCGTTGACCTCTCAGAGGTCGCAGACAAGCCTCTTCTTGCATTCATCACATTCATACAGTTAATTTTAGGGGAAAATTTAAAACTTTTTGTTTATATTTGAAGTATACATGGACTTCATATAAACGCGTATTTGTAGGGAAGTTCATTGCTCATACATCAACCATCTAGTTATAGAAATGTACAACTTGAAAGACATAGAATCTCATGTTATAAGTAATACTTGCCAAAACAGCACTATTACAAGCGTCTGAATAAAATATGAAAGAAACACTAGTGGAACATACTCCACTAGTTCAAACCTACTACTAAGAAAGAAATGTAAAGGCATGCATCCTCGAATGCATAAGACCTACCAAGTCCGGATGAAATCTCTGAGTCCGAATAGCTGCAATGATACCTTCAACGTCCACCTGAGCCTGCACCTAAAATAGTAATATTGTATGGAATTAGTACACACTTGTCCTAAGTATGGGTATATGTAGCAACACATAATTGTAATTCATGAACAAGAATGGATTTTCCTAATCAACATGCTTTCTTAGGAGTCAAGTCTTTAGACTTGCCTAATTCGAAATAGGAAGGTCATACCATGAATATGTCACACAACATACAGACATAGGTTCACATAACATACATTTCATGTTTCATGTATTATATATTACATATCCACGAGACCTTGGAATCATGGATGTATCATTAAGACATCTCAAGTGAGGGCCCAACATATGGGACCTCAACCCGAGGGCCTCCTTTAGAAAACACAGAGTCTGCTTTATTCGTTCATTCGTACTTCACATTATTCATTTCATTCATTCATAGGCTGATGTAAACACCAGCTATACCTAGGATAAAGTTTAAGACTCCCATCGGGATCATAAAGTGCAATGACCAAGAATGACCTAATTTCATTACTTGAGTCCGGTCTCACCTCCTGATTGTCTTGCACAAAACACCTCCGGTATCGATCATTTCATTATCTTTCATACTTTTTGGAACTTTCAACCTTAAACGACATAGATCATGTGAACATCATGAAATCCGGTGTCTTCCCCACACCGAAAAGAGGTGGAGTCACTGGCCAAAGTGAAACCAAAACATGCTAGTTTTATGGGTTCGAACCAAGCTAGTTCCCTATGTTTGCAACATAGTTCAAAGAATAGGAGATTTAGGGAGACCCATACCCACCTTGGTGGACAGTCTCATCTCATGAGAATTACGTTTACCTCCGCCCTTCCGGAAAGAAGGCATCACCACTCATAACTTGCTTATCGGTGCTTAGTTTAAAGTTCCTATTTACATTCAACTCATACATCATCGAAGCTTGCTTCTAGCATAAGGTAGTCATATCTCATTAGATGATTTCTCATCTCCTCTTTACGTATTAAGTTTGAATTGTCCTTACACTTACATATAGTATGTGATTGAGACTTGTCTCTTAATATTCAACACTCTCTTAGGTGAGTACTTTTGGTGACCTTTACTTAGGCTTGGTTGAGACTTGTCTCACCATTCATCTTAGCCTCTTATCATGTTGTCGCAATTTTTATTAGCATCATAGTTTAACATAATTACTCACCTCATTACGTGAATGTTCATTTCTTCATCTTGCCATTAACTTACATCGTATGTCATGCACATGGTCTTTAGTGTAATTTACACTTATGGTAGTACCTCTTTCGGGTTACACCATACATAAGGCTTACTTTCGTGATTTAAGTGATCTTAGACTTCACCCGTGTTCGAATCCCTTGGGCAGCATGTATTCTCTTGATTTATTTTCATTATGTGTGTGTGAGAGACACATGTGTATTCACACATTCGGCCAAGAGAGCCCGAGTTCGATCCCTAGTGGCTGCGTATTATTTTATTCTATGTAAGACTTATGTGCCTCGCATGTTTTCGGTCAATGGGATCCGTGTTCGAATCCCTTGGGCAGAATATAATTTTTTATTATATGTGAGACTTATGTATCTCACACATTTGGCCTTGAGGCCGGGTTCGATTCCCCTCCTACACCCAACATTATTCTCTTTTACATTTATTCAAGACCTCTTCATCTAGTGCTAGAACCTTGAGGTCTCGAGTTCAATTCTTAGGTGTAGCATTTTCTTTATTTGAATTTAACCGAGTCTTCTCTAATTAGCATTAGGTCCTCAAGTTCATTCTTCTTACAGTTTAGTCTAGAAAATTTGGTTTTGATTTTTATATCAACTTTAACCAATACTTTAGCCTAAACTTACGTCCATATATCCATACCATTTCTCTGTGCATTGATGTACCGAGAATCTTAGACTCATTTTAATTCGGCAATTAGTGATTTATTTTAGATCATCACTTTCATTTACTTTTCATGAACATCACGGTTTATTTTAGAATGTCAAACACACAACATTATGTAACACATAATTCACAATTTCTTCAAGTAGATCGTAACAACAATATCACAGAAAACAACATACTTGTGCACATGTAACATTCAACATTCGGACGTACATAAAAAAATCATAAACATTCCGAGAACACACATTGCACACAATCACAATCAGTCCTAAAATCATCTACCAAAAGTCATACCAAAGCATTCATCAATCGTTCATAGGACCTAATGACAGGGGCATGCAACGGGGACAACCTTAGTTTTTAGATTGGATTTGAACTGAGCCTTAGGGGACTCTTTGGAAAGGGACCAAGAGATAGGAAAACCGATACCTTTTCATCTTTGAAAACCACCCACGAACCCACGTCCTAACCCACGCACAAACCCTTCTTTTGTGCCTTGGTTCTTGTTCTCAAGTGAATTCCTTTATGTGATTTCTTAAAGCACTTAGGCGTAAAATTTTTCTTTTTTGTTTTTGATTGATGAAGCCGAGAACTCTTTAGAACAGTAGGCTTATTTTGTTTTCTGTTTTTGAATTGCAAGGTAAAGCTGAAAAACGTTTTGTGGATGTATAATGAATTAAGAGTGCATTTTGAGTACACTCCTAGTGGGAGTCGTGCGCCTCTTTCTTGGGAGTTTGTTGTTGACTTATTCAACACAATTTAAATAATTAAATCAGATTATAATCTACATATTAAGTTAATATAATGCCCCTCCTAATTTTTGTCTAATTTAAAATCATTTAAATTGTCCCTTTAGTGCCTCCAACTCGGCTCGAACCCGAGTTTGGAGATCCGGTCAAACTCGGGTTCGACCATCGAGCTTTGACCCATTTTGAGTAATTGAAAAACTTATTTAATTAATTAAATATCAACCTAGGGTAATTACTATACTACCCCTAACCCCAAATTACCTTTTTACCCCTAGAACCCTTAAAACCTAGGATTAACCCTCTAAGTCCGGTTAAGACTCACCCGGGTGAATCCTAGTGTTCGGGGACCTAACATGGCTGGAACCAACCCTGCCTAGCTCAACCAACTCATCAAGTTGGTTGGATTGGCTGGTGCATAGTTCCAGAAGTCTGGTTCCACGCGCATCAAGCCGTGTGAACCCGATCTAACCTATGCATTCTAGGTACGTTTTGGTCTTACTTAGCTAGTCATTTTCGGATTGTTACATTATCCCCCGCTTAGGTTCATTCGTCCCCGAATGACACTACAAATTATTTAAACAAAGAGGGTAATTTTCGAAAATTACTTCATCATACTTAAACGTTTCTCTTTTGTGAACATTTGATTCACACTTATTTGGATGGTGCATACCATTTAGGCTAACTAAGGCTTCATATTTGAGATTGAGGAATTTCCTTCTCAATCACTCTAAACTTAATGCACATCCCAAATCATGCAACACAGAAAACATGTCTATGCTACACAAAAACAGCAACATAAATTGCAAACATAACTTCGTTTTGACTCATATAGTGCCATTATAAAATATACAATTAGTGACCTATCACACCAAGTTGACTACAACACTAAGAACTTAGAGTTTCTTAAACATAAATCAGACTTTAGTTAAAGAATATCTAACCTTAGGAACTAAATAAATGAGGATAGCGGGATCTCATATCAGCTTCTGCCTCCCACGTTGCTCCCTCAACAAGGTGGTTCCGCCATAGGACTTTCACGGTGGAAACCTCTTTGTTCCTCAGTCGCTTCACTTGACGATCTAAAATTTCGATTGGAACCTCTTCATAAGAAAGGTTCTCATCAACTCCTAACACCTCAACAGGAAGGATGGATGTTGGATCACCTAGACACTTCCTAAGCATTGAAACGTGAAACACTGGATGAACAGAAGCCAAATGTTGAGGTAAATTCAATTCGTAGGCCACATTTCCTACTCGCTGCAAGACCTCATAAGGACCTATATACCTCGGACTCAACTTACCTTTATTACCAAACCTCATCACCCCTTTCATAGGTGATATCTTCAAGTAGACTTGATCACCCACCTCAAATTCTAGATCTCTTTTTCTGTTGTCTGCATAGGATTTTTGACGACTGTAAGCAATAGCCAATCTATCTCTGATCCTTTTCACATTCTCCATAGCCTCATGTACGATCTCAGGGCCAAGGATGGCAGATTCTCGTAGCTCAAACCACCCAACCGGATACCTACATCTTCGGCCATATAATGCTTCAAAAGGTGTCATCCCAATACTGGAATGGTAGATATTATTATAAGAGAACTCTATCAGCGGCAAGTGATCATCCCAACTCCCCTTGAAGTCAATAACACATCCTCTCAACATGTCTTCAAGGGTCTGGATGGTACGCTTTGCTTGTCCATCCGACTGCGGATGAAAAGCAGTACTAAGCTTCACCTGTGTACCCAAGCCCTTTTGAAAAGATCTCTAAAAATGAGAAGTAAATTCGGCTCCCCTATCCGAGATGATAGATAGAGGAATCACTTGCCATCTCACTATCTCATCAATATAAAGCTTGGCATAATCTTCAGCTTTGTAAATAGTCTTCACAGGTATGAAGTGAGCGGACTTGGCCATTTTTCAACAATACCCCAAATTGAATCATGTAGTTTCCTAGTCTTTGGCAGACCAACCACAAAATCCAAATTTATAGCCTCCCACTTCCATGTTGGAATCTAAATCGTCTGAGTGAGACCCCAGGCTTAAGGTGTTCTCCCTTAACCTGTTGGCAATTCGGACACTCCTACACGAATTTAGAGATATCTATCTTCATGCCTTCCCACCAATAGAACTCCTTAAGGTCATGGTACATCTTGGTGGCACCTGGATGAATGGAATACCTAGAACCATGAGCTTCTGCCAAAAGATTAGACCTCAAATTATAAACATTGGGAACACATAACCTGTTTTGGTACCTGAGTACACCATCCCCTCCTAGGGAAAATGATTCATTCAACTTACTCAATACTGAGTCTTAAAACTCCATGAGTACTGGGTCGAGATGCTAATTGGCTTTAACATCTATAACAAATGAGGATTCGGAACTTGAGTGAACCTAAACACCCCCACTTGGTGCATCTGCCAGCCGTACACCCAATCTAGCCAATTGGTGTACCTCTTTAACCAGCTTCTTCTTCTCTTCATCAATATGATACATGCTGCCCATGCTCAATCGACTCAACACATCAGCCACTACATTGGCCTTACCCGGGTTATAATAAACACTCATATCATAATCTTTGAGCAATTCTTGCCATCTCCTTTGACGAAGTTTCACTTTATTGTGTAAAAACATACTGAAGACTTTTATGGTCAGTATATACTTCAACATGTACACCATATAAATAATGTATCCAAAGATTTAATGCAAAAACCACATCAACTAACTCAAGATCATGAGTAGGATAATTCTTCTCGTGGATATTCAACTGTCTCGATGCATATGCAATCACCTTGCCATCCTGTATAAGAACACATCCCAAACCTACCCGGGAAGCATCACAGTACACCACATATCTTGCACCACTCCTCGGCAACATGAGAACTGGGGCTGAAATGAGTCGATCTTTGAGCTCTTGGAAGCTCTTCTCACATTTTTCAGACCACTCAAACTTTACCTTCTTCTTCATCAAGGCTGTTAATGGAGCCGCAATAGTGGAAAATCCTTCCACAAACCTGCGATAGTAATTGGCCAAACCCAGAAAACTTCAAATATCGGTAGGAGTAAGCGGTCTCGGCCATTTATTCACTGTCTCAACCTTTTTACGATCAACTTCTACCTCCTGGTCGGTAACAACATGACCAAGGAAGGTAACTATTCTTACCAGAATTCACATTTGTTGAACTTTGCATACAACTGATGTTCTCTAAGTAATTGCAATGTCTTTCTTAAGTATACTTCATGCTCTTCTCTAGACTTAAAGTATATGAGAATGTCATCTATGAATACTATGACGAAGGAATCAAGGTACTCACGGAAAACTCTATTCATAATGTTCATAAACGCGGCTGGTGCGTTAGTGAGACCGAATGACATGACCAGAAATTCATAATGCCTATATCTAGTATGAAAAGCCGTCTTAGGGACGTCTTCCCGCCTCACTCTAAGCTGATGATAGCCTAATCGAAGGTCTATCTTGGAAAAGAAACTTGAACCTTGGAGTTGGTGAAATAAATCGTCAATTCCGGGAAGCGGGTACTTATTCTTTATAGTGACTTTGTTGAGTTGCCAATAATTGATGCACATTCTAAGGGTTCCATCCTTTTTCTTTACGAACAACACTGGAGCACCCCATGGGGATATGCTCGGCTGGATGAAGCCTTTTTCAAGTAGATCTTTAAACTGCAACTTCAACTCTTTGAGTTCAGCTGGTGTTATCCTATACGGGGAAATAGAAATTGGTTTGGTGTTGGGATCTAAATCAACACCAAAGTAAATCTCACGTTTAGGAAGGATTCCTGGTAAATCCTTTGGAAAGACATCTGGGAACTCATTCACGATTGACACTAAGTCAATGGAAGGAACTGCTTGATCGAAGTCATTAACTCTAACTAAGTGGTACAAATACCCCTTCGGTATCATCTTATTGGCCTTTAAGATTGGAAACTATTTGCCTTTGTTGGCTTTGAACCACGCCCTTACTATTTTAACTCTAACTCATTTGGAACCTGAAAACTTACTACCCTATTTCGACAGTCTATGGTAGTATAGCATTTATGAAGCAATTCCATACCTGAGACATATCCTTGAACTGGTATAAAGCCAATTCGGCCTTCTCCTCTTCATTAATACCCCTAGCAGGCATTAGAACCTATCATGCACTCACCTCCATGCGAACGTCCACACTTACCACACGTCGATCGTTCACGCTGGGCATTTCTTTCATTGATCTTCTTGGGAAGGCCAGATCTTGAGTCTAGCACCTTAGACCACTTGGCCATCTTAATTCTTGTGTGTATTCTTCTACGCGCTCACACAAGAAGAGTGTTAGATACTTAGAATGAAAAAAAGTGTCAAATCTCTAGATAGCACGATAAAGAGTAGAAGAAGGGTAAATTTCCTAAGCATTATGCAGTCTGTAATTAATGATAGTGGTGCACTTCACTACCATAACTTAGAAACTACGTAACCTAGTTGATATGAGCCTTATGTCTTGGATATTTAGCCTAATGCTATGATACCAAGTTTGTCAAGACCCGGATTCAGGAATCCGAATCGCAACCGGTGTCGTTGACCTCTCAGAGGTCGCAGACAAGCCTCTTCTTGCATTCATCACATTCATACAGTTAATTTTAGCGAAAAATTTAAAACTTTTTATTTATATTTGAAGTATACATAGATTTCATATAAACGTGTATTTGTAGGGAAATTCATTGCTCATACATCAACCATCTAGTTATAGAAACATACAACTTGAAAGACATAGAATCTCATGTTATAAGTAATACTTACCAAAACAGCACTATTACAAGCGTCTGAATAAAATAGGAAAGAAACACTAGTGGAACATACTCCACTAGTTCAAACCTACTACTAAGAAAGAAAAGTAAAGGCATGCATCCTCGAATGCATGAGACCTACCAAGTCTGGATGAAATGTCTGAGTCCGAACAGCTACAATGATACGTTCAAAGTCCACCTGAGCCTACACCTAAAATAGTAATAATGTATGGAATTAGTAAACACTTGTACTAAGTATGGGTATATGTAGCAACACATAATTGTAATTCATAAACAAGAATGGATTTTCCTAATCAACATGCTTTCTTAGGAGGTCAAGTCTCTGGACTTGCCTAATTCGAAATAGGAAGGTCATACCATGAATATGTCACACATCATACAAACATAAGTTCACATAACATACATTTCATGTTTCATGTATTATATATTTCATATCCACGAGACCTTGGAATCATGGATGTAGCATTAAGACATCTCAAGTGAGGGCCCAACATATAGGACCTCAACCCGAGGGCCTCCTTTAGAAAACACAGAGTCTGCTTCATTCGTTCATTCGTACTTCACATTATTCATTTCATTCATTCATAGGCTGATGTAAACACCAGCTATACCTAGGATGAAGTGTAAGACTCCCATCGGGATCATAAAGTGCAATGGCCAAGAATGACCTAATGTCATTACTTGAGTCCATTCTCACCTCCGGATTGTCTTGCACAAACACCTCTAGTATCGATCATTTCATTATATTTCATACTTTGAGGAACTTTCAACCTTAAACGACATAGATCATGTGAGAATCATGAAATCCGGTGTCTTCCCCACACCGAAAAGAGGTGGAGTCACTGGACAAAGTGAAACCAAAACATGCTAGCTTTATGGGTTCGAACCAAGCTAGTTCCCTATGTTGGCAACATAGTTCAAAGACTAGGAGAGTTAGAGAGACCCATACCCACCTTGGTGGACAGTATCATCTCATGAGAATTACGTGTACCTCCGCCCTTCCCGAAAGAAGTCATCACCACTCATAACTAGCTTATCGGTGCTTAGTTTAAAGTTCTTATTTACATTCAACTCATACATCATCGAAGCTTGCTTCTAGCATAAGGTAGTCATAGCTCATATAGATGATTTCTAATCTCTTCTTTACTTATTAAGTGTGAATTGTCCTTACACTTACATATAGTATGTGATTGAGACTTGTCTCTTAATATTCAACACTCTCTTAGGTGAGTACTTTTGGTGACCTTTACTTAGGCTTGGTTGAGACTTGTCTCACCATTCATCTTAGCCTCTTATCATGTTGTCGCAATTTTTATTAGCATCATAGTTTAACATAATTACTCACCTCATTACGTGAATGTTCATTTTTTCATCTTGCTATTAACTTACATCGTATGTCATGCACATGGCCTTTAGTGTAATTTACACTTATGGTAGTACCCCTTTAGGGTTACACCATACATAAGGCTTACTTTCGTGATTTAAGTGATCTTAGACTTTACCCTTGTTCGAATCCCTTGGGCAACATCTATTCTCTTTATTTATTTTCATTATGTGTGTGTGAGACTTATGTGTATTCACACATTCGGCCAAGAGAACCCGAGTTCGATCCCTAGTGGCTGCGTATTATTTTATTGTATGTAAGACTTATGTACCTCGCAATTTTCGGTCAATGGGATCCGTGTTCGAATCCCTTGGGCAACATATATTTTTTTATTATATGTGAGACTTATGTATCTCATACATTTGGCCTTGAGGCCGGGTTCGATTCCCCTCCTACATCCAACATTATTCTCTTTTATATTTATTCAAGACCTCTTCATCTAGTGCTAGAACCTTGAGGTCTCGAGTTCAATTCTTAGGTGTAGCATTTTCTTTATTTGAATTTAGCCAAGTCTTCTCTAATTAGCATTAGGTCCTCAAGTTCATTCTTCTTACACTTTAGTCTAGACAATTTGGTTTCGATTTTTATATCAACTTTAACCAATACTTTAGCGTAAACTTACGTCCATATATCCGTACCATTTCTTTGTGCATTGATATACATGGCCGAGAGTCTTAGACTCATTTTAATTCTGCAATTAGTGTTTTATTTTAGATCATCACTTTCATTTACGTTTCATGAACATCACGGTTTATTTTTTCATGTTAAACACACAACATTACGTACCACATAATTCACAATTTGTTCAAGTAAACCGTAACAACAATATCACGGAAAACAGCATACTTGTGCACATGTAACATTCAACATTCGTACGTACATAAAATAATCATAAACAGTCCGAGAACACACATTGCACACAATCACAATCAGTCCTAAAATCATCAACTAGAAGTCATACCAACGCATGCATCAATCGTTCATTGGATCTAATGACAGGGGCATGCAACGGGGACAACCTTAATTTTTAGATTGAATTTGAACTCAGCCTTAGGGGACTCTTGGGAAAGGGACCAAGAGAGAAGAAAACCCATACCTTTTTCAGCTTTGACAACCAGCCACGAACCCACGCACAAACCCTTCTTTCGAGCCTTGGTTCTAGTTCACAAGTGAATTCTTTTACGTTATTTCTTAAAGCACTTAGGCGTACAATTTTTCTTTTTCGTTTTTGATTGATGAAGCCGAGAACTCTTTAGAACTGTAGGCTTATTTTGTTTTCTATTGTGAATTGCATGGTTGTAACAACCCACAAGTACACCCTAGAAGTTAGAGTATCCTTGTGATGTCCCACGGCAAGTGAGACTTCAAGAAGCCTCATCTAAGCCTCTCGTATCATTCATTGCATAATAAACATTGTAAAACGAGTAAGAATTAAAACTTTCTTCACACACGAAGAACTTCTTTCATAAATAATACGCAAACGGAAGACTTTCATTAAAACTATAAACCTTTACAACATCCCATTGAACCATCTAACTTTAGAGTTTACAACACTTGGGATTAAGCCCATACAAGACATAAAGAAAAGACTTAAGACATAACGAACATGCGGATATTATCCTCGAATTGATGAGGACTCACCAATACTTTATCTTCAACCTTAGAAACCTATCCATCTTCCATGGCACGTCAATACTTCCAATTCCCTACACTTTAGTCAAAAGTAAAGAAAGGGGTTAGCACATTAGATGTACTAAGTATGGAAGCCATGCAAAAACCATGAAAAATGTACATTTAGAAATAACATGCTTTTCATGAATTTTCAATTTAAGCATCATACTATAAGCATAAGAACAACATTTAACACATTAGAAATACATAAGAAATCATTTAAGCAAAATATTACATTTTTAGGAAACTTACAGTGAATTCACTTCACTGTACAGTGAATTCACTTCACTGTACAGTGAACTCATTTCACTGTTGTTACAGTGAAGTTCCTTCACTTCACTTAAGGCACCCTTTAGCATGTAATCTTCTCACTGAAAGCTATCCTAAGATTCACTTATGTCACACAAAGAGAGTTCGCTCATACACCCTCTCTAGATGTGCCTAAACGACCCTCAAGACTACTTATAATGAGTCACATACACACTTACAAAGCATCATAACATCAATTACATGAACATGAGATTCTTCTACCAAAGGTGAGTTCCAAGGTTCACTTGAATGAGTGTGGAGTGACCGCCCATACAATCTCTTTCACAAACACGCAAGGGATCCGATAGACTACCTAAGATAGAGTCATTCTCACTGAGCACACCAACACATAGATGATAGGACACTCTCCTTCCAAAGGCTATCAAAAGACCTACTTAAGTAATCAAGAAGATAACGTCCATGATTGACCTCTTCAACATTACCTAAATAGTCCTTAAGAATACCTAAGGCTTAGATCATGTCAACAACACCAAACATCATCCCTAACTATAGTCATCCTCAAGACTTCCATAGATAAGGCATGAAGAGATCATCCTTTATGCCCTCTTCACAAATTAACTATGGAATCCCTAAACCACTCTAGATTAGGTACTTATTCACTTACATACTTCATAACGTGAGGCATTTGTTTATTAATTCATCAAGACGTATTTATGACATAAGGACATTCAAATAATGGTCTTGGAGAAGACCTAGCGACTTTCACTAACATCTTCAAAACCTATTGTGATGTCTACATAGCGTCCCATACCACCACCTAAACTCCATAGACTTATCTAATGCTAGTAAATATCCCATATAATGAGAATAGGCAATAACTGACATAGATCATGGTAGCAAGA
This sequence comes from Solanum lycopersicoides, assembly GCA_022817965.1. NCBI lineage: Eukaryota > Viridiplantae > Streptophyta > Magnoliopsida > Solanales > Solanaceae > Solanum > Solanum lycopersicoides. Next base: position 28,536,410 of record CM040627.1, on the reverse strand, counting down.
CATGGAATCCGGAGTTCTATCCTACTCCGATGAGGTTGTTCTACTTGCCAATGGTAGAACATGGACACATCCCATGTAGGAACATGGTTAAGGAATATGAAGGGTTTCTTTGCATTCTAGTCTCATACTTAACTAGAACTACTTCCCTTATCATACTCACTCGGTGCTAGCCTTTGTTCACATAGATTGATTCACATTAAGGTTCATACAAGAGGGTTTCATATCTAGTTCATAACCCAAATACATTTACCCTACCAAAGAGGTCCTCTAGGGATTACCTTCTAATGGCGACAACAAGCTCATTATGAATTTTGCTAGGGAGATATGATGCCGTTCCATCCAATCAACCTAGGTCCATCATACCACATGAAGGATACCCTTACGGCGTTCGACTTCAATTTACATTACTTTTACCCTTGGTTTCAAGGTTTCACATAAAGATCTTATTTTCATCATTCAAGGTCACATGTCATTCACACATTTAAGACTCTTAACATACTAAGTCAAATCATCACATAATCATATTCATATAAGCATCAAGCAAGGGACATAAGTCTACCTAAACGAGACACCACATATTTCACTTTAACATACAATATAAGTCATTCTAGAAGTACTTAGGAATAACATCATATAGACTAACATAACTTCATATAAGAACACTTATACTTTCACATATATATCGACATTATCATACATCACATAATCATCATATACTTCAAGTAATGCCGGCAAGGCCAAGATCATCATATTGCATAAAGTAACGCCGACAGGGCCACATCAATTCACATAACACCGCCACCATAAGTGGACCATACCAATGACACATAATTCAAGAGATAAATTACATTAACTATACACAATAATAAAAGTGTTAGGGAAGCATACCACCCACTTGATTTCATCACTTCAATCCAAAGTCAAACCATTCAATTCAATACAATAAGGCCCTTACCCATGGCCATAAACATCAATTCAACGCATAAACCATAATATTCAATGAATCTAAGTCAACTCAATATAGATTTATCAATCTAATACCAAATATACATCAATGGAATACAATACTTACATCAATAGAAAACCCATAGAAAACTACACTAGAATTTATAAGCATTAAATTCATATCGATTCGACAAGCTTAACATGCAGTAGACCTAAGAGTATTCATTACTCAATTAATCAAATTGAAACAGCCTACACATCATTCATACAATATATATACATGAATCAAAAACCCATAGCAATATACACATGAATTCATCAATCTCAAGACATAATACATAACCCATATTTTAGTGAAATTTGGAGATTTGAGAAGATCAAGGGTTCATGGAGAATTTCATTGGAAAACATAATTTAAACATCAATAATATCATATCTTAACATTTGAAAACGTTTCATGCAAGAACCCATGATTTAGAGTAGAAATTGGACTTTTTCATCTATTTGAAATCCTTTGAAATAATCTTTGAAATTGGCTCTAAGGTGATAGCAAACCTTAGATGAAGAACTCCTATACCTTATTTGAAAAATTCAATTCTAATTGAAGAAGAAACTCCATTGAATACCCATCTTCAAGCTTCATCTTCTCTTTGAACTCTCATGGAGGTTTTGGGAATTCTTAAGGGATTTGGGGTTTTGTTTTTGGAAGAATGAAATCTTCTAAGTGTTTAACACTTATATACTCATTTAAAATACTCAAAAGAACCTTCATAAACCGTCCATTACTTAATTTAGAAGTGGGGTGAATTTACTAATTCACCCCTAAGTGGACAGCAGCATGCGCAGGAACACAGGTGCGTGCGACGCCTGACCTTGACGGGGCGTCACAGCCACGACGGGGCGTCACAGCCCTCCGTTGGTGGTTACAATGGCTGGCAAAAGTTCCAAACTTCACCCTTGGTTAAGTCCCCCACGACGGGGTTTCATTAGGCCAACGGGCCATTGACTGCTCCGTCGCCAAGGTCTGCCTGGGACAGCCTGCACACTGATTTTGGGTCCTTCATTAAGGACCCTTGAATGGTCCTTCGGGATAATTTCCCAGACGTTTACAACCCAAATACGATCGTCTATGAGTTTAACACCTCTCACATGAATTTCACACAAAAAGAACACGTAAAAGTCGACGAAACACGCCAAGACGTGCAAGGTCGATTCAAGCCATATCTTTTGAATGCCATGAACGTTCTTGAATGTTTGACCTCCCAACTTCTCGAAACTTGACACACTGCCTATACATGCTATAATAACTCAATTAAGAACCTTAAAACATCATGAAACACATATAAACGCATAGGATCACATAAGAGACATTTAGGTGACTTAGTCATCGAACGACTTGGTCGTCCCTTAACGTTTGACTTCCAAAGCACCTAAACTTTAGCTACTGCCTCTATACCATATATTAGACATACTTAGGACCTTATACAATAAATACCAACATGTTAGTCTCTAGTTAACCTAAGTTATTTTCGGGGTCTTACAAAGGTAAAGCTGAAAAACGTTTTGTGGATATATTATGAATTAAGAGTGCACATTGAGTACACTCCTAGTGGGAGTCGTGCGCCCCTTTCTTGGCAGTTTGTTGTTGACTTATTCAACACAATTTAAATGATAAAATCAGATTATAATCTACATATTAAGTTACTATTATGCCCCTCCTGATTTATGTCTAATTTAAAATCATTTAAATCGTCCCTTTAGTGCCTCCAACTCGGCTCGAACCCGAGTGTGGAGATACGGTCAAACTCGGGTGTGACCACCGAGCTTTGACCCATTTTGACTAATTTAAAACCTTATTTAATTAATTTAATATCAATCTAGGGTAATTAAGATACTACCCCTAGCCCCGAATTACCTTTTTACCCCTAGAACCCTTAAAACCTAGGACTAACCCTCTAAGTCAGGTTAAGACTCACCCGGGTGAATCCTAGTGTTCGGGGACCTAACATGGCTGGAACCAACCATGACTAACTCAACAAACTCACCAAGTTGGTTGGCTTGGCTGGTGCATAGGTCCAGGGGTCTGGTTCCACGCGCATCAAGCCGTGTGAACCCGGTCTAACCTATGCATTCCAGGTACGTTTAGGTCTTACTTAGCATAGTCATTTTCAGATTGTTACATGATCATTAATTTAATACATAAATCACAATACTCAAATATTCTAGGTCAATTCAATATATATTTATCAATCTAAGACAGACTATACATTAATTCAATATAATTATTACATCATTCAAAATCCCATAGAAAACTACACTAGAATCATAACAATTGAGACAAGATCATCACATCCAAAATATAGACAATTTAAGAGATTATGTTTTGCATGGGTTCATAAAGAATTTATGTTAAAATCAGCAACATCAATTCAATCATAAATCAATGATTCCAAACGTTTTATGCAAGAACCCATGTCTAGATCATAAGTAAGAAATCCATCTTTTGAGATAGTCTTGTAAAATCTCTTTGAAGCTTCGCTCCTTGATGAAAGAGTTTCAAGGATCAAAACCATACCTTTATTGAATAAAATCCACGAAATTTGGTGACGAAATCAATGAAGAACTTCAATCCTAGCTTCAACCTTACCCTTATATAAATAATCTTGACAAAACTTGAATTTTCTTGAATGGAGTTTTCTAATTTGATTTTTTTCTTGAGGATTTTCCCTAGGGTTTGAGAGAGAAGAGAATGATGAATTTAAAGATGAAATTAGGATTATTTAGGGCTTTATAGGGCTTGTGAAATCCATTTTTTAGGTTTTCCTACTGGGAAAAAGAGAGGAAAATTACATTAATTACTATTTATGCGGCCAAAATGGAAACGCACTATATTATTCACTAAAATGGTCATATATTTTTACTCGAAAACTAGATTGATGCGAAATTGGTGCCGGTTGAAAGAGGATTCCAATAACGTTAATTTTATAGGTAATGTCTCACTTAGGTCTTTATATTCTAAGATATATGGTCGTTTGAAGTTTACCCAAATGAAATCTTATTTCTAAACTTAATTGGTAAGGAAACTTTCAACTGTACTTTGTGCAAGGGTTTTCTAATGACCTTAATTTATATTGAAAATCGTTCCCACACTAAGAAATTTACCTTAAACCGAAAAAAATAAGATTCACTCAGTATGATCTTATACGAAAATTTAAGAATTGCTTGGGCTTAACTTAGAAATTTTTGGGATCTTACAATCTCCCCCACTTGGACAACATTCGTCCTCGAATGCCACTTGCCACTCTCCGAACACTTCCTAGAGTAATGATTAAATGAAAAAATCTCAACCAAACCACATATCACACTATACAACACACAATCGAGGAGTAAACATCAATTTCATTATTATGCTCGTATACATTAGTTCTAACCACATTACAACAATTTTCAACCAAAGAATTAATTAGTCAATTTTGCAAAAATCATACAATGAACTATGCCATAATTTTCAAAAAATGCATCTTTTCGGCAATTGATGATAGAAACATGCTAATATGAAAAGTAAAACCATATAGACACATTCTTTAATATAATTATAACTTCATGAAATGCAAAATGCAAGGAACCAATGAAATTAATTTCCAATAAGACTCCTAAACACCATGCACATGCAACATGCTTCTGTGTCTTTCTAGCCTATCTACTAACCATACTCCCCCATTTAGAAGAAACTCATATCACTAAAGAAATGTAAGAACTTACCATCATCATCATCATCATCACCCTCATCCGGCTTTGATCCTCTTGCCCGGAGTGCATAGAAATGAGACTTTTCCTTTGGAACATCATCTTTTGGAAAATTAGGAGTAACTTGCTTACCCTCTTTTACTCTAGAAGCAATATCAGGACAATCCTTCACATTGTGTCCATCCTTACCACAACCAAAGAAATTATCGGTACCCAATAGGCATTCCCCGTAGTGTCTTTTCCCACAAGTAGCACATGTAGGCTTGCCATTTTGATAACCACCTCCTTTCTCAAATTTCATCTTAGAACTCCTAGGTTCATCTTGACTTTAAAATTTTTCTTGGACCTAGGTTGACCTTGATCACTAGACCCACACCTCTTAAAGTTTCTAGCAATCCTACCAACTTTAGACTCCTCAATTTATTGAGCATAAACCATGAGTCTAGATAGGGTCATATCATCATATTGCATGGCCATACGACATTCTTTCTCACTTGGTCGGCGACCCCGGTCACAAACCTACTCATCTTATCCCTAGGGTTAGACACAAGGATGGTGCATACCTAGACAACATAGAGAACTTCAAAGAGTATTTCTCAACACTCATATTGTCTTTCTTGAGATTGATAAACTCATCTACCTTCACCTCTCTCCTCTCACGGGGAAAGTACTTACCTATAAAAGCTTCCTTAAATTCTTCCCACTCAATAGGACCCGACTCAACAGGCCTATTATCCTTCCATTGAGTGTACCACACTTGAGAAACACCCCTCAATTGATAAGAAGCTAACTCCGCCTTCTCCCTAGAAGTAACCCCATAGCACTCAACACCTTGTACACACCATCAAGAAAATCTTGGGGATCCTATCCCACCTTAGAGACATGAAATATAGGAGGATACATCCTAACAAAGTCTCTCAACCTAGAGGTCATAGTGTTTTGCACAACTATAAACCCCAAAATAAACTAAGGTGAACTTGAGCCTCGTGGTTGTTTATTGAGTTGATTTTGAGTTAAACTAAGTTAGTTTAGTATACCTAAGGTGTGTCTGTGGTTTTGTTGAGTTTTGGGTTCAATCGACCAATAAAGTCCATGAGGTTCGGAAGGTGTGCCCTAAAATGTCCTAGTGTGTCTTGTTGTGTTTAGATGAGTTTTACGTGTTCGTTTTACTTGAAACTTGAATGGGATTTTACTAATAGCTAGACAACTTAGTTTAGGGGCTTAACGTCCGGGATAGAACCCACCTAGGACCCACAAGGGTCCCTAGATGAAGGACCCAAGACTTGGGCAAAACTGCCAAAAAGCAGTGGCCATCGACGACTGTTAAGACGGTTCGTTGGTCCATTAACGGTCCGTTGACCTAGGGCGTCAATTAGAACAGAAGGTCTTGGTGGAAACGATCGATTTTGGAGCTAAGTATTCACCCACGAGACCCTACCAATGGTCAGTTGATGCACAGACGGTCCGTTGGTGAAGGTCTCGTCTATGAGGGGCCTACGAGTCTCTGAAGTTGCTGCCAACTTGGGGTGTTTTAGGGTGTTTTATGTAAATACACCCCAATTATTTTAAGACCCTAGGTGGATAATTTTAGTGTTTTTAGGTTATATTAAAATAGTTTTAAAACCTAGACCTAGACAAGACCCCTCTCTTCAACATTCAAACTCTCTGTCTAAAAAAAAAGAAAACTCTCTCAAAGTCACCTTTGAAGCCAAGACTCAATGAGGGAAAGGAGGGATGCTTTGGACCTGTTTATTCACCAAAAATCTTGGATTTTTGATTGATTAGTGAGGTATGGTATCCATTCTTGAATACCTTTTCATTCAAGAAGCCATTTCCAATGAATTTCAAAAAGGGGTTTTAACCCTAACTTCTTTATCTTCAACCCAATATGGGTGTTGCATGAAAATGTTTCTAATGATAAGTTAATGATGTTATTATTGTTAGTTGCTGATTCTAATGCTAAATCCCTAATGAAATCATGTTAAAGTTTCCTTTCAAGTTGTGGTTTATGAAATGGGTCAAATGAGCATGTTTATGTATGAAATGAACTTTGATTTTATTGTGTTGTAATGCGGGTTTATATACTGCCCTAAGGGACCTATTATGATGAAAATATGATAAAAAAAAATTGTAGGTTGTCAGGGCTTAGTAAATTTAATAGTTGCTTATATCGTATTATGCTTATGATGAATTGATGTTGAGTGGTATGGTCCACCTTCTTGGTGGCGGTGCTTATTTGATTAATTGGTGATGTTTAGTATATAATGAGAATGTGATCTTGAAGGTCTAAATTGTAGAATGAATAGAAATTGTAAATGGGTCTTGTTTTGTGTTTGTGAAGCTTAAATTGTATGTTTGACCTAGATTTTGGTATAATTGAAGAATTGAATAAGTGAAGTATGTAAGTGTGTGTGAGTTGATAAAATGTAAGTTTAAAGCATGATTAGAAGTAATGTATATGAAATGAGGTCTATATGCAAGGTGTGCTCACATGTATACACATACACTTTAAGTGAATAAATGAAGTTAAGTTTAGTAAGAAGGGGAGTCTTGGGGTGGACACTCTTCGTGAGTTGAGATGTGGCATTCGCTAGTTATCCTTAACCTATAGTCTATAATGTGAGAATCCGTGGGGAGTTATGCCTAGTACCGACAGGATATCAAAAAGAGGTGGAATACACTTCGTGAGTTGAGATGTCGTATTTCTTTATACCTCTTGAGATGAGTACTCCTCGTTAGTAGAGAATGAGTTACTTAGTAGCAATCTACCTATCCCTTAACTATGTGCCCGCATAGGTATATCTATTGGAAAAGCCATGTAAAAGCTAAGAAGTATGAACTTACTCTAGGCAAGTGAGGATCCCTGATCCGGTAGAGGTTAATATCGGGATTCCATGCCTAGCTCTCATGCTCTTTGTCAGTTAAGCTAACCCCCCACAAAACTAATGGAAATGATAAGTTATCTAATTAATGTGTTACCTATATGATTTTGATTGAAGTAAGTCTACTAAAGGATCGTGCTGCTTAGGGTAGGTGGTGGTATGGGACGCTACCTATCCATTACACTAAGTAGGACCTTCCGAAAGGGAAGACTTGGTGCCAAACCTTCTAAAAGAATGTAATACTTAGGGTAGGTGGTGGTATGGGACGCAATCCTACTCAATGCACTAAGTAGGCATTCCGTAAGGGAAGCCTTTGGTGTATTGTTGGCTGTTCTTCTAATGTATTACCATTGTGTGGGTGCTTGTTATCCCGAGGTGAGTCTGCCAAAAGGAAGGAAGTCTTGAGGGTCGCTTTGGTGTGTATTGAAGAAGGTATATGTGTAGTTTATTCATGTCTTACCTTAGTGAGTCTTAGGATTACCTTTGAAGGGAAATTCCTACGGAAATGATGCTTATTCCTCATTGGCAATGCTTTGGAAGTCTCACCATTTTGGAGTCTAGGTAGTTCACTGTAATGTCCAATGTAGTTTACTGTAATGTTAGTTAAATTGTCGTAACGTGCTCGAATTCTTGGGAATACATTAGGAGCGCTAGTGGGAGTGGTAGTATGGGATTCTACTCTCACATTGCACTTAGTTAGACCTAAGAGTCCTATTGGAGAGAGTACTTATGTTAAATTGTATGCTCGAGTCGGTTCACTGTAAGTTTTGGTGTGCTTACTGTAAAGTATATTGTTGAGGTAGAATTTTGAAAATTCTCCTTTAAGTGGTTAATGATGCTTCTTATGTTGTTTTGTTCATAAGTTCATGAATGTTTTATTAAATTGGCATGAGAGCTTATTTTTGCTAAAAATGTCCCTTTTTACATGTTTTTGCATATGGCATACTTAGTACATTGTTGTACTAATCTCATACCTTTATATACCTTATGAGTATAGGTTGGAAGCCTTTTAGAAGATCGAAGTTGAAGCTTGGGAATTCTATCTCTCAAGAATTTGGTATGTGCTCATATATTCGAGGACATAGTTTATGTTTCTTAGTTTCATTAATTAAGACTTAATTTGTATTTCCTTTTATTGTAATGGGTCGTGTCCCTAACATTCTAAGTTGGTCTTTATGGTGGCTTGTGATGACAAGATTTCCTAGTATTTGTGAAAAGACTTATTTTATTATAATTATCGTGAAAAGTTATAATTCCGCACTACTTTTCATGCTTTATATTATGAATGGGGGTAATTTCGGGACGTGACAGACTTGGTATCAGAGCATAAGGTTTTGGAACATAGTTTAAGGTCTAAAAGTCTCACAAGCCACATCTAGTAGTATCTTGGTCATTATTGTTAGTCACAACACATCCATGGACAAGAGGATATAGGATGCTAGAAGTTTCACTTTCTTCTCTATTCTAATATTGTGCCTTAGAGTTGAGAATATAAGGTGTCTTTTCTCAACCTCTTCTTTTTGTGTTTTTAGGACATGAATACGAGGAGATCGACCGCTAGAAAGGAAGAGGGAGGTGTACCAAAGTAAAGAGTCTTTCCCCGTGTTGACCAAGTTCCTATTGTTGCCTTAGGGGAGGAAAATGAGGAGGTTCCTCTTCAAGAACCTCAATTGCCTCCGGAACCCCAAGGACCTCAAGTTCCTCCTATGCCTCAAGCTTCTTTTGCTGAGGGTGATATGACTAATGCGGAGTTGCGGGCTGCCCTAATGAACTTGACCCAACTCATGACGGCTCAAGCTCAAGTCGTCAACAATCACTTTGTGGGACAAGCTAACCAAGGAGATAGGCCCCAACCAAATGTTAGTACTCCGGCCTCTAGAATTCAGGATTTCATTAGGATGAACCCTCCAAATTTTCATGGCACTAAGGTGGATGAAGATCAACAAGGCTTTATAGATGAGGTTTTCAAAGTAGTGGATGTTATGGGTGTGACCCCTACAGAGAAAGCGGAACTGGACGCTGACCAACTTAAGGAAGTGGCTCAAGTGTGGTATGCGCAATGGAGGGGTGAGAGACTTAGAAAGAGGTCCGGTTGATTGGGAGGAATTCAAAGAGGCTTTCCTAGATAGGTTCTTTCCTTTAGAGTGTAGGGATAAGAAGATGGTTGAATTCATGAACCTTCGTCAAGGGGGAATGAGTGTGCAACAATACTCTCTCAAATTTACCCAACTCTCTAAGTATGCCCCGACTATGGTAGCCAACTCTAGGGCTAGGATGAACAAATTTGTGATGGGAGTGTCTAGCTTGGTGGAAAAAGAGTGATGTACGTCAATGCTTCTTAATGATATGGATATCTCTAGGCTCGTGGTTTATGCGCAACAAATTGAGGAGTCCAAAATTAGGGAGATAAGGCAAGAGGGTAAGAGACCTAGGTCGGATGATTCTAGTCACCAAAAGCCTAAGAAGAGGATTTATCCCAAAGATTCTTCCATGAGAAACAAGGATAGGGCTCCAAATCAACATTCTCAAGGTGGTGGTCATTCCTATGAAAGGGCTAGGTGCCCTACTTGTGGCAAGCAAAATGGGGGTAAGTGTCTTGCCAAAACAGATGGTTGTTTTGCATATGGTAATAAGGACCACAAGATGAGGGACTTACCAAACCTCAAATAAAGGGGGAAGTATGTCAATCAACCTTCCCTAGATCTTAATGCTCCCAAGAAGAACCCTTCCTATGCAATGGGGGCTAGGAAGGATAATTAATCCGGATTGATGGTTTTGGTATGTCTTAACCTTTGTTATTGTTGCTTTTGTATTATGAAATGAGTTTATGTGGTCTTATAGTTCATATGATCATGTCATCTTGATGAATTGCTTGAATAATGAATTTTCAAAAAATTTTGGTAGCTTGGCAATGCACACAGTGAACTTCACTATAGAATTTTGATTTTTTGAAGAAAATTGTCTCGTCTTGAATTGAAGTTCAATGTGTGTAAAAGTATGGTATATGAAAATTTTTAATGTTGGAGAAGGTAGTTCCTCCATAAAAGAAGTTTAAGGTTGAGTTTTGACTTTGTGAAGTTTGGCAAAGGTTGCCTATGTTGCTAAGTGTTGAAAGTATGAAATGATGTTCCTTGATAGTTCATGCTTTGATTGTTGATGTTTTGATCATGGTATAAGTGTGTTATGTGATTCTAAGTGAGTCCTTGATGTTCTTAAAATTTAACATTCATTCGAGGACGAATGTTATTCCAAGTGGGGGAGAATATAACACCCCAAAACAAACTAGGGTGAACTGGAGCCTCGTGGTTATTTCTTGAGTTGATTTTGAGTTAAGCTAAGTTATTTTAGTGTCCCTAAGGTGTGTGTGTGTTTTGGTTGAGTTTGGGGTTCCATCGACCAAGAACGTCCATGAGGTTCGGAAGGTGTGCCCTAAAATGTACTAGTGTGTCTTGTTGTGTTTAGATGAGTTTTACGTGTTCGTTTTACTTGAAATTTGCATAGTATGTTCCTAATACCTAGACGACTTAGTTTAGGTGTTTAAAGTCCGAGGTAGACCCCACCTAGGACACACAAGGGGCCCTAGATGAAGGGCCCAAGACTTGGGCAAAACTGCCAAAAAGCAGTGGCCATCGACGACCCTAAGAACGGTTCGTTGGTCCATCAACGGTCTGTCGACCTAGGGGGTCAATTGGACCAGAAGGTGTTGGTGGCCAGGCTCATTTTGGAGCTAATATCCACCAACTAGACCCTACCAACGGTCTGTTGATGCACATATGGTCCGTTGGTGAAGGTCTCGTATGTGAGTGGCCTGCGAGTCTGTGAAGTTGCGGCCAACTTGGGGTGTTTTATGTAAATACACCCCAAGTCTTTTAAGACCCTAGGTGGATAATTTTAGTGTTTTTAGGTTATATTAAAATAGTTTTAAACCCTAGACCTAGACATGAACCCTCTCTTCAACATTCAAACTCTCTCTCTAAAAAAAAAGAAAACTCTCTCAAAGTCACCTTTGAAGCCAAGACTCAAGGAGGGAAAGGAGTGCTGCTTTGGATGTGTTTCTTCACCAAAAATCTTGGATTTTCTCTTGATTAGTGAGGTATGGTATCCATTCTTGAATAACCTTTCATTCAAGAAGTCATTTCCAATGAATTTCAAAAAGGGTTTCCAACCCTAACTTCTTTAACTTCAACCCAATATGGGTCTTGCATTAAAATGTTTCTAATGATAAATTAATGATGGTATTATTTTTATTTGGTGATTCTAATGCTAAAACCCTAATGAAATCATGTTAAAGTTTCCTTTCAAGTTGTGGTTTATGAAATGGGTCAAATGAGCATGTTTATGTGTGAAATGAACTTTGGTTTTACTGTGTTGTAATGTGAGTTTAGCTACTGCCCTTAGGTCCCTATTATGATGAAAATATGATAAAAAATGTTGTAGGTTGTTAGGGCTTAGTAAATTGAATAGTTGTTTATATCGTATTATGTTTATGATGAATTCATCTTGAGTGGTATGGTCCACCTTCTTGGTGGCGGTGCTTATTTGATTAATTGGTGATGTTTAGTATACATTGGGAATGTTATCTTGAAGGTCTAAATTATAGGACGAATAGAAATTGTAAATGGGTCTTGTTTTGTGATTGTGAAGCTAAAATTGTATGTTTGACCTAGATTTTTGTATAATTGGAGAATTGACTAAGTGAAGTATGTAAATGTGTGTGAGTTGATAAAATGTAAGTCTAAAGCATGATTAGAAGTAATGTATATGAAATGAGGTCTATATGCAAGGTGTGCTCACATGTATACACACACACTTTAAGTGAATGAATGAAGTTAAGTTTAGTAAGAAGAGGAGTCTTGGGGTGGACACTCTTCGTGAGTTGAGATGAGGTGTCTAGTAGCAACCTCACTATTCCTAATGAGCTTTCCTAGTAGGTAGGATGATAAATGCACTTCGTGAGTTGAGATGTTGCATTCGCTAGTTATCCTTAACCTATAGCCTATAATGTGAGAATCCGTGGGGAGTTATTCCTAGCACCGACAGGATAGGAAGAAGAGGTGGAATACACTTCATGAGTTAAGATGTCGTAATCCTTTATACCTCTTGAGATGAGTACTCCTCGTTAGTAGAGGATCCCTCATCCAATAGGGGTTAATATCGCTATTCCATGCCTAGCTCTCATGGTCTTTGTTGGTTAAGCTAACCCCCCACAAAAGTAATGAAAATTATAAGTTATCTAATTAATGTGTTACCTATGTGATTTTGATTGAACTAAGTCTTCTAAAGGAACGTGCTACTTAGGCTAGGTGGTGGTATGGGACGATACCTATCCATTGCACTAAGTAGGACCTTCCGAAAGGGAATACTTGGTGCCAAACCTTCTAAAAGATTGTACTACTTAGGGTAGGTGGTGGTATGGGACGTCATCCTACTCATTGCACTAAGTAGGCTTTCCGAAAGGGAAGCCTTTGGTGTATTGTTGGGTGTTCTTCTATTGTATTGCCATTGAGTGGGTGCTTGTTATCCCGAGGTGAGTATGCCGAAAGGAAGGAAGTCTTGAGGGTCGCTTTAGTGTGTATTGAAGAAGGTATATGTGTACTTTCTTCATGTCTTACCTTAGTGAGTCTTAGGATTACCTTTGAAGGGAAATCCTACGGAAATGATGCTTATTCCTCATTGGCAATGCTTTGGAAGTCTCACCATTTTGGAGTCTAGGTAGTTCACTGTAATGTCCAATGTAGTTTACTGTAATGTTGGTTAAATTGTCGTAACATGCTCGAATCCTTGGGAATCCATTAGGAGCGCTAGTGGGAGTGGTAGTATGGGATGCTACTCTCACATTGAACTTAGTGTGACCTAAGAGTCCAATTGGAGAGAGTACTTATGTGAAATTGTATGCTCGAGTCGGTTCACTGTAAGTTTTGGTGTGCTTACTGTAAAGTGTATTGTTGAGGCAGAATTTTGGAAATTCTCTTTAAGTGGTTAATGATGCTTCTTATGTTGTTTTGTTACTAAGTTCATGAATGTTTTATTAAATTGGCATGAGAGCTATTTTTGCTAAAAATGTCCCTTTTTACATGTTTTTGCATATGCCATACTTAGTACATTGTTGTACTAACCCCATACCTTTATATACCTTATGAGTATAGGTTGGAAGCCTTTTGGAAGATCGAAGTTGAAGCTTGGGAATTCTATCTCTCAAGAATTTGGTATGTCCACATATATTCGAGGACATAGTTTATGTTTCTTAGTTTCTTTAATTAAGACTTAATTTGTATTTCCTTTTATTGTAAAGGGCCTTATACCTAAGATTCTAAGTTAGTCTTTAAGTTGGCTTGTGACGACAAGATTTCGTAGTATTTATGAAAAGACTTATTTTATTATAATTATCGTGAAAAGTTTTAATTCTGCACTACTTTCATGCTTTATGTTATGAACCGGAGTTGAAGGGATTGTACGAGACCCCAAAGGGTCAAGTACGTCCGGCCATGATTCGAGAGTTAGCACTAACTTCTAGGGGGTACTTTCGGGTCGTGACAACAACATTCACCCTAGGCTCTATACTCCTATTCACTTAAGCGGTCACGGCTTGGGCTAAAGCAAACAAAGCCTCTCTAATCTCTCTATTAGTCAATTCCGGGTGAACCACCAGAACATCATTATCTCCTTCCACAAAAGGGACTTGATCACCTTGGGGAGGAACTTGAGAATCTTTAGCACCTTGTACTCGTTGTCCATCTTAATGAACTTGCTCAAGTTTATCTACATGAAGAGGAACTTCCTCATTCACCCTTCCCTCTTCCAACCTTCTAGCGGTCATCCTTCTAGTATTCATCTCCTAGAAACACAATGAAATACATTCAGAAGGATATCATAACATGTACTCTACGGCACGACATAGGAGTAGAAAAGAAGGGAAACTCTATCGTCCTATAGCCTCTCATCCATAGATGTGTCGCGACTCACACCGATGGTCGAGACTCTACTAGACATGACTTGATAAGACTTTTTGATTCCTAAGACTACTTTCATATCCTATGCTTTGATATCAAGTTTGTCACATCCCGAGACCATACCCTAGAAGATATGGCACTCTCGGAGTGCAACCGATGTACTTGACCTCTAGGAGGTCTTTTACAAGCCCTTTTGTATCGTTCATCGCATATACATAATGAAATGTAGTACGGAATTAATAATTTTCACCAAAACATTATAATATCTTTAATAATATTGTTCATTTGATATCATAGGAAATACTAAGTCTCAATCTCATCAAAGCTTAATCAAAAGAATACTTGGGACACGGCCCATACAATACGAATATAGAAATAGTTAGTCTATTACAATACTTCCATAAAAGAAATAAAAGACATATATGCCCTCGAGTCAAATGAGGACATACTTCAACTTGCTTGAACAATCTTCTAAAGAAAGATTAGCTCTCCAAAAGCATCTTTACCTATGAATCACTTTAGAGATAGATAAAAGTATGGAATTAGTACAACCAAATGTACTAAGTATGACATAATGCATAAAAATCAATAAGACGGACATTTATTGAAGACATACATCTTTTGATTTAAATAACATAATATAATCATAAGAACAACATTTAACACCTTAGAAACACATAAGAAATCACTTAATCAATTTATCACATTTTTAAGAATAACCTTACTGTGAACTAATTAACTGTACAATAAAAACTCCTTCACTGTTAGAGTGATGTTTTTTAGTTTCACCTTAGACACCTTCTAGCGTGTAATTCTCCCACTAAAAGTTGCCCTAAGACTCACTTAAGTAATAAAAAGAGATACCGCCCATACACCCTCTCTAAGCATGCCTAAATGATCCTCAAGACTACTTATAATGAGACACATACATTTACAAGACACCAAAACACATAACATGTATAATATGACATTCTCCTTACCAAGGCTATCAAAAGACTTACTTAAGTACTCCTAGAAGAGAATGACATACACCCTCGCCAAGGTTCCCTAAATAATCCTTAAGACTTCCCAAGTTTAGATCATGCCCAAAGTATCAACCAACTTCCCTAAGTAGAGTCATTCTCAAGACTTTCCTAGATAAGACATGAAGATATCATCCCTTATGCCCCTTCACACTTTAACTAGGAAATCCTTAAAGCCACTCTATCTTAGGCACTCATTCATATACAGGCTTTCTTAACCTAAGTCATTATTTCATTAATTCATTAAGAGACATTAATCACATAGAGGACATTCAAGTAATGGTCTTGGAGAAGACCTAGGGACTCTCGCTAACATCTTCAAAGCCTAAGGGTGCAATGTCTAGGTAGCATCCCATACCACCACCTAAACTTCATAGACTTCTCAAATACTAGTAGGTATCGCATAAGATGATAATAGGAAATAACCGACATAGACCATGGTAGCAAAGCATGGAATCCAGAGTTTTAACCTACTCCTATTGAGGGTGTTCTACCTGCCAATGGTAAAACTTGGACACATCCCATGTAGGCATATGGTTAAGAAATATGAAGGGCTTACTTTGTACTCTAGTCTCGTTCTTCACTAGAGCTACTTCCCTTACCATACTCACTCGATGCTAGCCCTTGTTATTATAGAGTAATTCACATAAAGGATCATACAAAAGGGTTCCATATCTAGTTCATAACCCAATCACATTCACCCTACCAAAGAGGTCCCCTAGGGCTACCTTACAATGGCGACGAAGATAGCTTAATGACTTTCCTAAGGATGATATAATGTCGTTCCAGCCAACCTACCCTAAGTCCATCATTCATTACAAGAAGGATACCATTACGGATTTCTACTTCAAGGTTCATACCTTACCACTAGCTTTAAGGTTTCATATAAAGGACCGTCTTAGAAACATTCAAGGTCTCATGCCATTCATACCTACAAGACTAAGAGGCTTTAGAATCCTAAGTCAATACATGTGATGTTCACATATCATTCATGCATCAAGAAGAGTGACTTAAGACTACCTAAACAAGACACATCATTACTTCACTTCATCACATATAACATATCATACTCAAGAAGAACATAGGCACAACCTCTATCCTCTTTAGATAATCTTATACACTACTATAACATCATAAATATAGTCATCATAAGACTCAATAACCAATTAGGAAAAATCATGCATCAACTCTAGGACTACACACATAAAGACATAGTCATAGTCTAACATGATCACCTAAATAACATTAATAGAAGAAACCACATAATTTCACATTACTTAACATGTAGGTATATATGATCATACTTCACATAATGAACTACACAAATCACCATAATACTTCAAGTAGTGCCGACAAGGCCATGATCATCATAATACATAAGGTAATGCCGACGAGGCCATATAATTCACAATTAAGGCACATAACACTGCCACCATAAGTGGACCATACCAATCAGAACATAATTTAAGCACTACGTTACATAAAATAAAGAGAATTAGGGAATCGTACCACCAATCCATTCTCACCACTTCAATCCATAGCTAAATCATCCGATACAATACAAATAGGCCCTTACCCATGGCCATAATTATTAATTTAATACATAAATCACAATACTGAAAGATTCTAGGTCAATTCAATATAGATTTATCAATCTAAGACAACCTATACATTAATTTAATACAATTATTACATCATTCAATATGACATAGAAAACTACACTAGAATCATAAGCATTGAGACAAGATCATCACATCCAAAATATATACAATTTGAAGAGATTATGTTTTGCATGGGTTCATGAAGAATTTAGGTTAAAATCAGCAACATCAATTCAATCATAAATGAAAAGATTCAAAATATTTTATGCAAGAATCCATGGCTAGATCATAAGTTAGAAATCCATCTTTTGAGAAAGTATTGTAAAATCTCTTTGAAGCTTAGCTCCTTGATGAGAAGAGTTTCAAGGATCAAAACCATACCTTTATTGAAGAAATCCACGAAATTTGGTGAAGAAATCAATGAAGAACTTCAATCCTAGCTTCAACCTTACCCTTATTTAAAGAATCTTGACAAAACTTGAATTTTCTTAAATGGAGTCTTCTAATTTGATTTTTTTCTTGAGGTTTTACCGTAGGGTTTAAGAGAGAAGAGAATGATGAATTTAAAGATGGAATTAGGATTATTTAGGGCTTTGTAGGACTTGTGAAATCCATCTTTTAGGGTTTCCTAGTGGGAAAAGGAGAGGAATATTACCTTAATTACTATTTTCCCATGGCCAAAACGAACTGCACTATACTATTCACTAAAATGATCATATCTTTTTACTCGAAAAGTAGATTGATGCAAAATTGGTTGAGTTGGAAAGCGGATTAAAATACCTTTAATTTCATAGGTAATGTCTCACGTAGATATTTATATTCTAAGAGATATGGTCGTTTGAAGTGTACCAAAATAAAATCATACGTCTAAACTTAATTGGTAAGGAAACTTTCAACTCTACTTTGTGCAAGGGTTTTCTAGTGACCTTAATTGATATTGAAAATCATTCTCACACAAAGAAAATTACCTTAAAACCTAAGAAAACTAAAAGTCACTCAGTATGTCCTTATACAAAATTTTTAGAATTGCTTGGTCTTAGCATAGAATTTTTTTGGATCT
The DNA here is from genome assembly GCA_022817965.1 of Solanum lycopersicoides. Lineage (NCBI taxonomy): Eukaryota > Viridiplantae > Streptophyta > Magnoliopsida > Solanales > Solanaceae > Solanum > Solanum lycopersicoides. Next base: position 28,518,203 of record CM040627.1, on the reverse strand, counting down.
TTCAAATAGGACTAGGACACATCCCATGTAGGCACATGGTTAAGGAATATCGAGTGTTTCTTTCTTCTCTAAAGTCGTTATAGTAAGAACAAATTCCCAAGAATACTCACTCGGTTCTAGCATTTGTTCTCATAGAGTATTTCAATAATGAAATAAGTGTAGATGTTCCAAATCTGGTTCACAACCTAATCATATTACACCTTACCAAAGAGGGTCCACTAAGGCTACCTACAATGGTCAAGAAAATAGCTCAATGATTTTCCTAAGGATGATTTCATGTCGTCCAACCAACCAACCCTAAGTGCACCATTCATGCAAGAAGGATACCATTACAACTTTCAACTTCAAGGATATCATAACCTTACATCTAAAATCAAGGTACCACATAAAGGACCTTCTTATCTATGTTCAAGGTCACATGTTAATAACACATACAAAACTAAGGAGCTTTAGTGTACTAAGTCAAGAAGTCATATTCACATTGTACATGTATTAAGTAAGGGACACAGGTCTACAAAAACAAGACACACACACCTTCACCATACCATACCTATAGAATACTATTCTAGAGCACCTAGTGACAACCAAGACAACTATAGGTCACCCAATTCACTATTATAGCATCATCAATCTAAACCATCACAAGTCTCATATAATTCAACAAGAAACATCATACTTCAATCATAAGGTAATACACATAACAACTTCACTATAGCCTACTAAAGATACATATCGTCAACTAAGAGAATTCATGTTTCGACTCTACATAAACACACAATCCATCAAGACCTTCATAATACTCACATAATCAAGTTATAACATGATAAAGCCATAATACATAAAGTAATGTTGACGAGGCCATATTGATTCACAATTCATAAAGTAATGCCGACAAGGCCACATAATTCATATATATAGCACATAAGCACCGCCACCATAAGTGGACGCTACCAAACATCATTACTATCTTAGTCCTATACTACACAATATCGAGAAAGTTAGGTCAACATACCATTAATCTAATCTCACAACTTCAATCCATAGCAAATTCATCCAACACCATATACCAAGGCTCTTAACAATAGCCATAGTTTACAATTCAACCCAAAAATAACAATATACAATGATTCAATACAACATGAAAAAATCAAATTAGGGCAGCCTACTAATAGTTCTAGCATGATTCATTCATAATTCAATAGCCCTAATCAAATTACACAATAATTCAATGGCATTGAGACATAATCAAATCACCAACAACAAAGTCAAAAACTAGGGTTTCATGAATTGCATGGGTTCATAGAGTAATCAATTAAAATAATCAAATTAACATCAATTCAATAAATATATAATGATTCAAAACGTTTTATGCAAGAATCATGGATAGATATCAAAATAGGACAATTTTATCTTTGAAAGACTTTGGAAATCACTTTAAAGTTTGGCTCCTTGAATAAAAGAGATTCAGGATGAAGACCATACCTCAATTGATTCTAGATCAATAATTTTATGAAGATTTGATGGATAAATCACCAAGAATCTTCAATCCAAGCTCTATCTTGAGTTTTAACTTCAATGGAGTTCTAGAGAGTTTCTTAGAGATTTTGGATTTTTATTTGGAATAATGAATTCATCTAGGTGATTTAGACTTATAAATCCACTTTAAATACCCAAAACACCCCTAGCAAACCTCCCATTTATTATTTGGACATGGGGTGAACTTTCCAATTAAGCCCTATACTTAATAGTGAGCTTGCGTGACGGGGCCGTCCTGGCAAGCCGTTGATGGATTCAGAGACGTCCCCTTGGGAGATTAAGCTCCCTAGTATAAGTCCTCACCTACACCTCCCACCTACGGGGAGTCGATCAGCCTACTGGGCGTCGATGTCATCCGTAGGTGAGGCTGGTTTTGACATCCTTGGCTCACAAGTTGGGTACTTTCTCAAGGACCCTTGGTTGGTCCTTCGAGAGGTTTTCCCGGATGTTTCCAACTTAAATTTGATCATATACATGTCAAGGACCTATCATATCAACTTTATCCAAAACAAACACCTAAAACTTGATGAAACACACTAAGACACAGAAGGACGTTTCAAGGCAATCATTTCAAACATCATGGACGTTTTTCCTCCAAACTTCACGAAACTTTAGACACTGCCTCCTAACTTCATTTTAACCCATTTTAGGACTTCAAAACATCAATACACATGTGTTAGTCTCTAGTTTTACCTATATAGTTTTAGAGGTGTTACATCCCTTTCCAATGTGGGAAGGTAGGTTCACAATGGTTCTCATGAGATAGAGATTAAAATGCCATGGTGCGTAAAGAGCGTCTGAAGCATGTATCCTAGTTCTTGAAATATGTTGCCCCCAAAGAAATATTAGCTTGTGGATCCACCTAGATGTTATGTTCATATTTTGGACCTTGGCACGTAGTCCACCTTCTTTCGGTGTAGGATTTCACGACACTAGATTCCGCATTTAGCTAATGTGGTCTATTTTGGTTAAGGCAATTTTTCCCGAAAGTAAAATGAATGACCAAATGAAGATGGGCATTGTCTAGGATGACTTGAGGGGTCTACTTAGGATAGGTAGGGGTATGGGACTCTAACTAGATATTGCACAAGTAAACTCTAAAGGGAGTCCTAGGAGATGGTCTTATGCATTATGATGTTCTGTATTATGATGTTATGTATTATGATATGTTGATTTACATGATGACACTCTTATATGATGTTGACTATGTTAATGAATATGCTATTGGTCTAAATTGCTATGTTGTATGAAGCAAAGCATTACTTATGATCTCATATCTTGTTTAGTTGATTATGTGGGGTTATGGGGCTTCACATGAGCATTGCACTTGTTGGATTAGGATGGGATTATTGGTAAGGGATTTGTATACTACATTGATATGAACTATTGAACATGATGTGTTGATATGGATTTATGTTAGATGTTATCTTTGGTTATAAGCATGTCTTATGTTATTATGATCCTTATCTTGTATATGCTCTCTTGTATGTGCATTAAAGGCTTTCAAAATGACTTAGCATGTTTACTAAAGTAATGACCCCTTTCATGCACGCTTTCAAATGTTTTATGTGTATATACCTATAATTAGTACAAGTGGTGTACTAACCAATATTTCTATATTTCTACAATATGTAGGTTCCGACAGTTGAGTTTCTAGGAGGTCGATTGAGACTACTCGGATATTTCCCATGTGTTTGGTAGGTCCTCACAATTCCGAGGATTATACCACTATCTAGATATTTGAGGTTGTTATTGTCTAAAGACATTTAGTTTCCTTCTCTTTCATTTGAAGACTATTATTGTATAAGCCTATATGTGGCTTTCGTTGTAATGAAATTTGGGCTATGCCTGAATGTTGTACACCCTTCTAGATGGTTTAATGTGAGACGATATATTACACTAAATTCTTATACGTTATGTATATTGCCTAAATGAGAAGCCTATGTAAGTTTCTATGCAAGGAGTCTAAGTAAACTTCATATATATATGTGTAGTATGCGAGAGGTCTATGTAAACCTCAATACATAAAAGTTTTAATTTTTCCGTATTTTAACTTATGAAATGTAATGACGAATGCTAAGAGGCTAGTCTTAGTCATCTCTGAGGATACCGACACCGATTGCGTCTAGGGGGTGCTCCCTGATCGTGGCAAACTTCGTAATAGAGCATGAGGTTGAAATAATCTTAGGGTTGAAGTCTCACTAAACCACATCTATGTAGGGTCGTGTTCATGGGTGTGATGTGCGCCAAACTTATGAATGAGAGGCTCTGAGTCACGACCCTCAAGTACACTCTAGAAGTTAGGGTGCAATCTATGATTGCGACCGGCGTATTCTACCTCTCGGAAGTCTCATACAAGCTTATCGCATCGTTCATCGCATAATAACACACTAAAAATGGGTAAGAATTAAAAACTTTCTTTACATAAACAATATAAGCGGAAGACTTCATTTAAAACCTTAAAACCTTTACAACCTTAGAACCATCTAAACATAGCGTATACAAAACTTGGGACTAATCCCATACAAGACAAAAATAAAGACTTAAACATTAAGACATGACCGAACGTGTGATTATTTTCCTCGAATCGATGAGGACTCACCAATACATCATCTTCAACTCTTAGAAACCTATGCGTAATCCATGATACATCAAGACTTCCAATTCCCTACACTTTAGTCAATAAGGTAATGAAGGGGTTAGCACATTAGATGTACTAAGTATGGAAGCCATGCAAAAACCATGAAAAAGGGACATTTAGTTAATTACATGCTTTTCATGAATTTCAATTTAAAACATCATAATATAATCATAAGAACATAATTATCACATTATAAATACATAAGAAAATCATTTAAGCAATTATCATAATTTTTAGAACACATTACAGTAAGTACTTCACTGTTACAGTGAAGTCCCCTTCACTGTACAGTGAAGCCCCCTAGTTTCACGTTTAACTTCCTTTGGAATGTCGTCTTCTCATGAGAGTTATCCTAAGATTCACTTAAGTCACACAAAGAGAGACCGCTCATACACCCTCTCTAGATGTGCCTAAACGATCCTTAAGATTAATCATAATGAGACACATACACACCTACAATACATCAACAACAAAACATAAGATCCTCCTACCAAAGGTGATTCCAAGGTTCACTTGAGTGAGTGTGGAGAGACCTCCCATAAAATACCTATCACACACACACAAGGGATCCTATAGACTACCTAGGATAGAATCATTCTTACTTGATACAATAGTATACACCAAAATATGACATTCTCCTTTCAAAGGTTATCCAAAGACCTACTCAAGTAACTCAAGAAGATAACGTCCATGATTGACCTCTTCAACATTTCCTAAATAGTCCTCAAGACTTACCTAAGTAAGGATCATGTCCATATAGTCAAACTTATTCACTAACTAAAATCTATATTAAGACTCATCTAAGTAAGAAGTGAAGTGACCATTCTGTTGCCCCCTTCACACCTTAACTAGACAACCCTTAATTACTCTAGGAAGGAATTTATACAATTAATAAGATATATTCATCACCTAAGGACATTCACATAATGGTATTAAAAAAGACCAAGGGATTCTCACTAACATCTTCAAAGCCCATTGTTCAATGTCTAAGTAGCGTTTCATACCACCACCTAAACTTCATAGAACTTCTCTAATGCTAGTGGGTATCACATATGATGAGAATAGGCAATAACCGACATAGACCATGGTAGTAAAGCATGGAATCCAGAGTTCTATCCTACTCCGATGAGGTGTTCTACTTGCCAATGGTAGAACATAGACACCCCATGTAGGCACATGGTTAAGGAATATGAAGGGCATACTTTGCATTCTAGTGTCATACTTAACTAGAACTACTTTACCTTACCATACTCACTCGGTGATAGCCTTAGTTCTCATAGATCAATTCAAATTAAGGTTCATACAAATGGGACCCATATCATGTTCATGACCCAATTACATCTACCCTACCAAAGTAAGGTCCATTAGGGCTATCTCACTATGGCGACAATAATCTCATTGCGACTTTCTTAAGGTATGATATGATGCCGTTCCATCCAATCAACCTTAATTCCATCGCTCATTACATGAAGGATACCATTACGGCTAACTACTTCACGATTCATAGCCTTACCACTTGGTTCAAGGTTCCACATAAATGACCCTTTAATCCTCATTCAAGGTCTCACCTATATTCATTTATTCAAGACTAAGACCCTTTATGTTCCTAAGTCAAGACATCTCATATCACATAAGCATCAAGTAAAGGACACAAGTCTACCTAAACAAGACACAACATACTTCCATTTAACACATATAGCCTATCTTCCATTAGACTCTTAGGAATGATCCTTAACCTTATTTAGACAACCTATCCATTACATTAGCATCATCAATATAATCATTATAGACTTATATATCTAAATTAGGAACAACTACACATCAACTCTAAGACTACACACTTAACATATAGCCCTTAGTCTAATATGATCACCTAAATGACATCAATAAAAGAACAAATATTTTCACATTACTTCACATATAAATATATATAGTCATAATTCACATAATAAACTATACTAATCAACATATTACTTTAAGTAGTGCCGACAAGGCCATGATCATCAATTTACTTAAAATAATGCCGACAAGGCCAGATCAATTCATATAACACCGTCATCATAAGTGGACCATACCAATTACATATAATCCAAAAGATAAATTATATTAACTATACAAAATAATAAAATAATTAGGTCAGCATACCACCCACTTAATATCATACCACCCACTTGATCTCATCACTTCAACCCAAAGTCAAACCATTCAATTCAATACCATAAGGCCCGTACCCATGGCCATGAACATCGATTCAAAACATAAATCATAATAATCAATGAATCTAAGTCAATTCAATGTACAATTATCAATATAAAACCAATAAAATATCAATTGAATACAATTCTTATATCATTAGAAAGCCCATAAGAAACTATAATAGAATCTACAAGCATCAAGTTCATATCAACTCAATAAGCCTAATAGCCAATAAATCTAAGAGTGTTCATTACTCAATTAATAAAATTTAAACAGTCTATACTTCATTCATACATAATCTATACATCATTCAAAAGCCCATAGCAATCTACACATGAAATCATCAATCTCAAAACATAGTCAATTAACCCATATTTTTGTGAAAATTAGAATATTGAGAATATCATGGGTCCATGGAGAATTTCATTGGAAAACATCAATTTGACATTAATAATATCATATCTTAACGTTTGAAAACCTTGCATGCAAGAACCCATGAGAGTAGAAATTGGACTTTTCATTCTTTTTAAAATCCTTTGAAAACATCTTTGAAATTGGCTCTAAGGTGATAGCAAACCTTAGATGAAGAACTCCCATAACTTATTTGAAGAACCCAATGCCAATTGATGAAGAAAATCCATTGAAGACCCATCTGTAAGATTCATCTTCACCTTGAACTCTTATGGAGGTTTTTGGAAGAACTTTTGGAGGGAAGGGTTTTGATTTAGATGTTAGGGTTATAATGAGAGTTAAATCACTTATTTACTTTTAAAATACCCTTAAACGCTTAAAATAATCGTCCTTCTATTTTTAAAAGACTTGGGGTGAAATCCCGACTTCACCCCTAACATTACAGTGAAACTGCACGCAAGCAAACCACCATCGACGACTCCCCCATCGACGGGGCGTAAGCCAACTTACGGGCCGTGCTGGAAACCGTCGATGGGTTCAGAGGCTTGACATGGTATTCCTTCCTCCCAAGACTAATTCCCCATCGACTACACCCATCGAAGGGGCGTCTATTGGCCCACGAGTCGTTGATGCCTCAGTCGTTTGGGGCTGCATGGGACAGTCTTGTCAACCAACTTGGGTCCTTCCTCAAGGACCCTTGGATGGTCCTTGGGGATAATTTCTAAGACGTTTCCAACCCAAATACGATCGTCTATGAGTTTATCACCTCTCAAATAAATTTATTCCAAAACAAACACGTAAAACTCGATGAAACATGCTTAGACACACAAGGTCATTTCTAGGCACAACTTTTGAACGTCATAGACGTTCTTGAGCGTTTGACCTCCAAACTTCACGAAACTTAACATGCTGACCATAAACATCATATAAACACATTTAAGAACCATAAAATATCATTCATTACACATTATCACATAAAATCACATACGAGGCACTTTGGCGACTTAGTCATCGAACGTCTTGGTCGACCCTTGACGTTTGACTTCCCATGCACCTAAACTCTTAGCTACTGACCCAAAAACATTTTATAGACTATTTTAGGGCCTTATAAAATCATGAAACCATGTTAGGCTCTAGATTCACCTAAGTCATTTTCGGGGCCTTACACTCTGTGATGCTTAGGATTTCTCACTTATTGGTAATCTTGAAAGTTGTGCCTTACGAGTTGAAATTCTATGTGTCCCTTTTTATTCTAATCCTTTTCTTTTGGATATAAGATATGACTACACGAAGGGCGGATTCAAGGAGAATGGAGGAAGATTTGGCTAATGCGGGAGTTCGTCCCTTACAGAACCAAGTCCCTCCACAAGGCAACCAAGTGCCTTCACAAGAACAAGCTCTGGTCATTCCTTCACCTATGTCAGATAGAAAGATAAGATCGACATTTGTGACTTTGGATCAAGCCATGACATCCCAAGCTCAAGTAATAACGGCTCAAGCGAATAGAGAGGTTGGACCTCGTGTTTAACTAAATTCTAGTAATATGGCTTCCCGCTTGAGGGATTTCATGAGGATGAACCCTCTTCTGTTCGATGGGTCAAAAGTGAATGAAAATCCTCATGACTTCATTGATGAATTTTACACGATTCTCTATGCTATGGGTTTGACTTCGAATTAAAAGGCCGAGTTAGCTTCCTACAAACTGAAGGACATATCTCAAACATGGTACACCCAATGGAGACATAATAGGGCCTTAAGAGCGGGTCCTATCACTTGGGAGGTGTTTAGAAGGGCTTTCCTTTATTGTTTCTTTCCTAGCGAGAAAAGGGAGGCGAAAGTGGAAGAATTCATCAACCTTAGTCAAGGAGGTATGAGTGTGAAAGAATGCTCCTTGAAGTTCACTAAATTGTCCAACTAGTCTCCTTCCTTGGTGTCTAACCCAAGGGATGAGATGAGTCGCTTTGTTACTGTAACGTATCAAACATGACTAAGTTGAAGCAAGAGCCTAAGGTAGTTTTCATGATGGTATAAGTTCATAAATTTGTCTATAAAGTGTTATTGAGGCATAAGCTAAAAGTTTAGGTGCATTGGAAGTCAAATGTCAAGGGACGACCAACACGTTCGACAACTAAGTCACCTAAGTGCCTCATATGTGGTTATATGTGTTTATGTGTGATAAATGAGCTTATATGGTCCTTAATAGATTTTATATTGTGTATATAGGCATTGTATCATGTTTCGTGAAGTTTAGAGGTCAAACGCTCAAAAACGTCCATGACGTTCGATAGATGTGCCTTGAAATGACCTTGTATGTCTAAGCATGTTTCGTAGAGTTTTACGTGTTTGTTTTCGATAAAACTCATGTGGGTGGTCGTAAACATGTATACATACATGTTTAGGTTGGAAAATTCCGGGAAAACATCCCCAAGGACAATCCAAGGGTCCTTGAGGAAGGACCCTTCTTGAGTGCCAAAGCTGCCCAAGACAGCCCAACCAACGGTTTGCAATTGACGCCCAGTTGGTGGGGTCTCATCGTTTGAGACTTAGGCGTGGGAGAGTAGAGGCCAATACCAGACTCATTCCCACACCACGGACCAAGGGACGGTCCGTTGGTCAAAGGACGGGCCGTCGATGGCCTTCGGTCTGTGAGGCAGTCTCTGCGCAGGCTTTAGTGTAATGTTAGGGGTGAAGTTGGGAATTCACCCCAAGCCTTTTAAAAATAGGAGGACGGTTGTTTTAGGTTTTTATGGGTATTTTAAGAGTATATAAGTGATTAAACTCTCATTTAAACCTAACACAAAGATCAAAACCCTTTCCCTCCTAAAGTTTCTCCAAAAATACTCCATGAGAGTTCAAAGTTAAGATGAAGCTTGAAGATGGGTCTTTAATGGAGTTTCTTATTTAATTAACATTGTGTTATTCAAATAAGGTATGGGAGTTCTTCATCTAAGGCTTGATATCACCTGAGTGCCAATTTCAAAGATGATTTTCAAAGATTTCAAAAAGATGAAAAAGTCCAATTTCTACTCTAAGTCTTGGGTTCTTGCATGAATCATTTTCAAAGCTTAAGATATGATGTTATTGATGTATAATTTATTTTTTCCAATAAAATTCTCCATGAACCCTTGATCTTCTCAAATCTCTAAATTTCACTAAAGTATGGGTGAATTGATTATGCTTTGATATTCATGAATTCATGTGTAGATTGTTATGTGATTTTGATTCATGTATAGATTCTGTATGTATGGTGTATAGGCTGTTTGAGTTTGATCAAATGAGTAATGAATACTCTTAGATCTATTGAATGTTATGCTTATTGAATTGATATGAACTAAATACTTATAGAATCTAGTGTAGTTTTCTATGGTCTATTTAATGATGTAAGGATTTTATTCAATTAATATCTAACTGGTCTTAGATTGATAAATATATATTGAATTGACTTAGATTCATTGATTATTATGATTTATTCTTTGAATTTATGTTCATGGCCATGGGTAGGGGCCTTATGATATGGAATTGGATAATTTAGCTTTATATTGAAGTGGTGAGATCAAGTGGGTGGTATGCTGCCCTAACTCTCTTAATATTATGTATATCTATTGTAATTTAGATCTTGAATTATGTGTGATTTGTATGGTCCACTTATGGTGGCGGTGTTATGTGATTGATGTGGCCTTGTCAGTGTTATTTTAAGTATATCGATGATCATAGCCTTGTCGGCACTACTTGAAGTAATATGATGATTTCTGTAGTTTATTATGTGATTTTCATATCTACCTATATGTGAAGTAATGTGAAAGTATGTTTATTCTATTGACGCTATTTAGGTAATTTTGTTACACTAATGAATATGTATTGTGTGTAGTCTTAGAGTTGAATGCATGATTGTTCCTAATTGGCTATGAGTCTATAATGACTATATTTATGAGGATATAGTACTGTATAGGATGACTTTAAGATGATAATGGTTGTTCTTATGTGCTTCTTGAATGACATGTAATATGTGCTAAAGTGAAGTATGTTGTGTGTTGTTTAGGTAGACTTGTGTCCTTTACTTGATACATGTATGAATATGAATATGTGATGTCTTGAATTTGGAAGCTAAAGCATCTTAATCTTAAATGTATGAATGGTGTGAGACCTTGAATGATGATAAGAAGGTCCTTTATGTGAAACCTTGAACCTAGCGGTAAAGTTATGAAGCTTGAAGTCGAAAGCCGTAATGGTATCCTTCATGTAATGAATGATGGACTTAAGGTTGATTGGCTGGAACGGCATCATATCAATACTTAGGAAAGTCATGATGAGATTCTTTTATCCGTTGGAAGGCAGCCCGTAGAGGACCTCTTTGGTAGGGTAAATGTGATTGGGTTATGAACATGATGTAAAACCCTTTGAATGAACCTTAATATGATGTACTCTATGAGAATAAAGGCAAGAACCGAGTGAGTATTGCAAGTGAAGTAGCTCTAGTTAAAGGATGAGTCTAGAGTACAAATAAGCCCTTCATATCCCTTAACCATGTGCCTACATGGGATGTGTCCAAGTTCTACCCTTGGCAAGTAGAACAACCTCATCGGAGTAGGATAGAACTCCGGATTCCATGCTTTGCTAACATGTTCTATGTCGGTTATTGCCTATTCGCATCATGTGGGATACTTATTAGCATTAGAGAAGTTCTATGAAATTTAGGTGGTGGTGTGGGACGCTATCTAGACATTGCACAATAGGCTTTGAAGATGTTAGTGAGAGTCCCTAGGTCTTACCCAATACCATTACTTGAATGTCCTTATGTGATGAATGTATCTTAAATGAAATAAGGAATGTAATGACTTAGATAAGAAAGAATGTGAAATGAATAAGTTCTTATCTAGAGTAATTAAGGGTTGTCTAGCTAAGTTATGAAGGGGACATAGAATGGTCACTTCATGTCTTACTTAGATAAGTCTTAATAATGATTCTAGTTAATGAATGTGATTGATTATGTGGACATGATTCTAACCTAGGTAAGTCTTTAGGATTACTTAGGTAATCTTGAAGAGGTCAATTATGGACATTGTCTTCTTGAGTTACATGAGTAGGTCTTTGGATAACCTTTAAAGGAGAATGTCATATTCTATGTGTTATAATGTATTAAGTTAGATTGATTCTAAATTAGGTAATCTATAGGATCCCTTGTGTTTGTGTGAAAGGGATTGTATGGGCGGTCGCTCCACACTCATTCAATTGAACCTTAAAATCATCTTTGGTAGGAGGATCATGTTCATGTGCTTGATGTATTGTAAGTGTGTATGGGTCTCATTATAAGTAGTCTTAAGGATCGTTTAGGCATGCCTTGAGAAGGTGTATGGGCGGTCTCTCTCTGTATGACATAAGTGAGTCTTAGGATAGCTTTTAGTGGGGTGACTACATGCTAGAAGGTGCCTTAAACGAAGGAAGGCAACTTCATTGTACAGTGAAGGAACAGTGATTCGAGTTACTGGAAAGTAGCTCCTAAAATTATGATATTTGGTTTAAATGATTTCTTATGTATTTCTAAGTTGATAAATGTTATTCTTATGTTTATAGTATGATGTTTTAATCAAAATTCATGAAAAGCATGTTATTGACTAAATATCCCTTTTTCATGGTTTTTGCGTGGGTTTCATACTTAGTACATCTAATGTGCTAACCCCTTCTTTTCCCTTTTTGACTAAAGTGTAGGGAATTGGAAGTCTTGATTTGCCATGGAGGATGGATATATTTCTAAGGTTTGAAGATGAAGTATTGGTGAGTCCTCATCGATTCGAGGAAATATCCACATGTTCGTTTTTGTCTTAAGTCTTTATTTTGTGTCTTGTATGGGCTTAGTCCTAAGTGTTGTATACTCTAAAGTTTAGATGGTTCAAAGATATTGTAAAGGTTTAATGTTTTAAATGAAAGTCTTTTGTTTGCGTATTAATTATGAAAAGAGTTCTTCGTGTCTGAAGAAAGTTTTACATTCTTACTCATTTTAGAATACTTATTATGCAATGATTGATACCACTGGCTTAGATGAGACTTCTTGAAGTCTCATTTGCCGTGTGACGAACTCAAGGATGCTCTAACTTCTAGGGTGTACTTGAGGGTCGTGACAATTACACGAGTGTCCGATGATTTGGTTGAAAAGTGTCGTTCGGCGCGTCTCCATGACAACATGGATATCTATAGGTTGATGGTTTATGCTCAAGAAGTGGAAGATACTTGACTCAAGATAAAGAATAGGGAGTTTAAAAGGACCAAGTCTTATGAGAGAGGTACTTCCAAGGGTAGGCTTGAGATTCAAGACAATCCTAGGTTCAAGAAGAGGGTTTCCAACCAAGCTCCTTCCAATTTCGCTAAGGCAAACAATGATAGGGTGTTTATCCCTAAGTCAGGAAAGAAGTAGAAATTCATCCTGCAAGAAACCTACCTTCTCAAAGTGTGGTAAGAAGCATTGGGGTGAGTGTCTAGTTGGGATGGAGATTTCTTTTGGGTGTTGCAAGAGTGGCCATTAAATTAAGAGATTTACCTAATATAAATAGTCAAGAGAAGGGAAGTGGTAAAGCTCAATCTAGTGATACTAGTTCGAAGATCCAAAGAGGAACCACTTTTATGCTCTCCGCTCTAGGGGTGAGCAAGAGGAGTCTCCCGACGTGGTCAGTAGTATATTACAAGTCTTCTCTATTGATGTTTATGCTTTACTTGATTTCGGTGCTACATTATCATTTATAACTCCTCTAGTAGATAAAAAGTTTTATATTCTACCCAATGTTTTGATTGAACTATTTTCGATTACCACCTCAGTGGGTGACTCCGTTGTGGCTAGCAGAGTCTTTAGGAGTTGTCCTATATATTTGCCCAATAGAGTTACATGGGTTGATTTGGTAGAAATTGATATGGTTTATTTTATGTTATTTTGGGAATGGATTGGTTGCATGCTTGTTTTGCTTCCATTGATTGTAGAACAAGAGTGGTTAAGTTCAATTTTCGTAATGAACTTGTCTTAGAGTTGAAGGGGGGTAACTCAATTCTTAGAGATCGTATAATTTCTTGTTTAAAAGCTTGCAATATAATCTCTAAAGGGTGTCTTTACCATATTTTATGATTCAAAGATCTTGACTCTGATGTCCCTCCTGTTAAGTCGGTCCCCGTGGTGAGGGAATTTCCGGATGTTTTTCCGGATGACTTACCCGAAATTCCTCCCGAATGGTAAGTTGACTTATTAATGGATATGAATCACATTTCAATTCCTTCTTATCGGATGGCTCCAGCCGAACTGAAAGAGTTGAAGGCTCAACTCAATAATTTACTAGATAAAGGTTTCATTCAAACTAATATTTCTCCATGGGGTGCTCCGGTATTGTTTGTTAAGAAGAAGGATGGGTCCTTTAGGATTTGCATTGGCTATCTTCAACTCAATAAAGTCACCATTAAGAACAAGTATCCTCTCCCTCGGCTTGACAGAATTGTTTGATCAACTCCAACGGGCAAACTACTTTTCTAAGATCGACTTGAGGTTGGGGTATCACCAACATAGGGTGAGAGGTGAAAATGTACATAAAACGACATTTTGAACTAGGTATGGTCACTATGACTTCCTAGTAATGTCCTTTATTCTCACTAATGCCCCGACGGATTTTATGGACCTCATGAGTAGGGTGTATCGAAATTACCTAGACTCATTTGTCATTGTCTTCATTGATGACATCTTGGTTTATTCGAAAAATGAGGGCGAACACATGGGTCATTTGAGAGTGCTATTACAAGTCCTTAAGAAATACCAACTATTTGCCAAGTATAACAAGTGTGAGTTTTGGTTGAGATCGATGGCATTTCTTTGTCATATTATCTCATGTGAGGGTATAGAGGTCGACCAAAAGAAAACTAATGTGGTTAAGAATTGGCCTAGACCATTAACTCCAACCGACATAAGAAGTTTCTTGGGTTTAGCCGGGTACTATAGGAGTTTTGTGGATGGTTTCACGTCCATTGCTTCTCCTTTGACTACCTTGACCAAAAAGAGTGTGAAATTTGAGTGGTCGGAAGAATGTGAAATAAGCTTCCAAATTTTGAAAGATAGTCTTACCTCCGCTCCGGTGTTGACCTTACCGGAGGGTACCAAGGGCTTTGTGTTATATTGTTATGTATCCCGAGTGGGTTTGGGGTGTGTTCTCATTCAACATGGGAAGGTTGTAGTCTATGCCTCTAGGCAACTCTAGCTGCATGAGAAGAATTATCCTACTCATGATCTTGAATTAGCGGCCGTAGTGTTTGCTTTGAAAATATGGAGGCATTATTTGTATGCTGTTCATGTGGATGTGTATTCCGACCATAAGAGTCTTCAATATGTGTTTACTCAAAAGGAGTTTAATCTTCAACAAAGAAAATGGTTGGAATTGTTAAAAGTTTACGACATGAGTGTTCTCTACCACCCTGGCAAGGCCAATGTGGTTGCTGATGCTTTGAGTCATATGTCCATGGGTAGTGTGTCTTATATAGATAAATTGAATAAAGAACTAGTGAAATATGTTCATAGGTTGGCTAGATTGGGTGTTCGGTTTGAAGATTCCCCTGATGGTGGTTTTACGGTTAATAATATCTCTGAGTCATCATTGGTGGTTGAGGTGAAGTCTAACTAACATCTTGATCCGCTATTGATGGAGTTGAAAAAATTAGTACCTATCAAGTTAAATGAGTCATACTCCTAGGGGGGAATGGTGTGCTAAGGTACCAAAATAGATTATGTGTACCGAATGTTGATTATTTGAGGAATTGGGTGTTAGAGGAAGCTCATGGTTCCCAATATTCTATTCATCTGGGTTCCACCACAATGTATCGTGACCTTAGAGAGGTATATTTGTGGGATGGCTTGAAAAAAGATATAGCGGAGTTTGTATCCAAGTGTCAAAATTGCCAACAAGTAAAAGCCGAGCATATAAAGCCTAGTGGTTTCATCCATGAAATGGGTGTTCCTACTAGGAAGTGGGAAGAAATTAATATGGACTTTGTTGTTGGGTTGCCTAGAACCCGGAGGCAAAATGATTCAATTTGGGTTATTGTGGATAGGTTGACAAAATCAGCTCACTTTATCCCCGTTAAGTCTACTTATACGGCGGAGGATTATGAAAGTATCTAAATTTATGAGATTGTGAGTCTTCATGGGATTCCTTTGTCCATCATATCGGATAAAGGTGCTCAATTCACTTCTCATTTTTGGAGGTCTTTCCAAAAGGGGTTGGGTACACAAGTGAAGCTTAGCACCACATTTCATCCCCAAACGGATTGTCAAGCGGAGCACACTATTCAAACCCTAGAATACATGTTAAGGGCTTGTGTGATTGATTTTAAGGGAAGTTGGGATGAATACTTGCCTTTGATTGAGTTCTCTTATAATAATAGCTACAATTCTAGTATTTCAATGGCTCTATTTAAATCACTATATGGTAGGAGGTGTAGGTATCCGATTGGATGGTTTGAGGCTGGTGAGGCTTCACTCCTTGGTCCCAAAATAATTTATGACGCTTTGGAGAAGGTTTGGGTGATAAAAGATAGGTTGAAAACAGCCTATAGTCGGCAAAAATCCTATGCCAACAATAGAACAAGTGATCTTGAATTCGAAGTAAGTGATATGGTGTATTTTAAGATTTCACCTATGAAAGGGGTGATGAGATTTGGCAAAACGGGGAAGTTGAGTCTCCGGTATGTGGGTCCCTATGAGGTTTTGAATGGGTCGGAAAAGTTGCATAAGAGTTGAGATTACCTAGTGAACTATCTTCGGTTCATCCAGTATTCAATGTCTCCATGTTAAAGAAGTGTATTGGCGATGATGTGTCCATTCTTCCTATTAAAGGGTTAGGTGTGGATGAGAGCCTTTCCTATGAAGAGGTTCCGGTGTAAATTCTAGATCGCCAAGTTAAGATGTTGAGGAACAAAGAGGTGGCCTCCATACAAATTCTATGGAGAAACCACCTAGTTGAGGGAGCAACACGGGAGGCTGAGGCTAACATGAAATTCCGCTATCCTCACCTTTTTCCTAATTGAGGTTAGTAGTTCCTCTTAAAATAACATAATGAATAACATCAATTTGGCTTGTTTGCTAAGTATGTGCATATTTTGGTAAAATTGATGTCAAAATGAGTTTTCATGAAAGAGGCTTTTGTGTTAACTTGCACTAATGTGAAATATATGTTTTGTCTTCTTGAGATTTTTGGTGTTTTGATGTTGTCTTGGGAAGAATAGCATGGTAACTCTTTAATGTCATTTTGAGCTCATTTCGATGTTGAGAAGGTAGTTCCTCATGATGTGTTATGTTATGTTGAGATCTTATGTGTTGTGACTTGAGTTTCTATGTGTAATGTTTTTGATATACTTTGAATGGAGTTGTGAAGTAATTCTATGAGCTTTGACTCATTATATACAAGTTGTTCGCTGATAGTATTGAGTCTATCCTTTCCCTACAAAAGATTTTTAGTGTCATTCGTGGACGAATGTTCCTAAGGGGGGGATAATGTAACACTCCGAAACTCCATGTCCTAATATAGAGCATCACATAATGAACTAAACCTCACAACGCTATTTATAATCCTAACTTAATGCATTAAAACTAGTTAGGAAGTGTAAGAGTCAAAACGACAGGAGACATCCATGACGTCCAGAAGCTAGTGCACTTGAACTAGTCAAACGCCCTTAGGTATTGTGAAGGTTTAGGAGTGTCATATGATGTTTAAATCTTGTAAAAGACATTAACTAGGTAAAACAATATATATAGGGTGAAAACGTCTAGGTCCGACCCCCCAAGGATCGCCCTAGGAGTCCACGAAGAAACCCCAACCTTGGCCAAGCAAGCTGCATAAGGCAGCAACCAATTGCACTTAGGTGGAATGTCTCCGTGTCGCGGACTTGGTCCTCAAAGATCCAAAATCTTGGTTTGCGACGTGGACAAATAGAGGAATATTCTGATTCAAAAAATTAATTTAGGAAAACTTGCAGGAGTGGCTCCGTGATGTGGACTTATTGCTCGACGCAAATCTGAAATTTGGAATTCAAGTTTCACTTCATTAAAAGGTCAACTTAAGTGAGGGGTCTTTTCAGTATTTCATGGGAGTCATATATATTGATTTTAAATATTTTTTACCTCACATTCACTAACTCAAATCAAATCCCCAAATCAAAACAAAAAAGCTCTCACCTTTGTCTCTACTTTCTCCCTCTATTCAACCTCCATAAAAGGAACAAAAAAGCTTGAACAAGAAGACCAATTTCTCTAGGATTTCACTATAATTTAATGTATTAAGCTTCACTAAGGTATGGGGTCTTCATTCTTTCCCCAAGAGGTCCTTACAAAGTTGATTTATAAATCAGCCAATTCCAAGGGTTTTCTTTACAAATGGGTTTTCTTCTGAACATGAAATTTATGATTGATTATGACTAATTATGATAACTCATGTCTAATTAAGTGTAGATTGTTGAGTAATCGATGCTAATTGATGGGAATTTCGTGTGGGTCATGTCTTTTTTCCCAAATTTCCCCAAATCTTGGATCTTGCTTATAAATTGATAGAAATTGATGAATGTGTTGATTGTTAGACTTGGTTTACCTATTATAATTCATTCATGGACTGCCTATGGTAATGTATTGTTGGGATTGGATCTATTTCTTGAATAATTCATGATGAACCCTTTCCCCCTAACCCTAGGTTATGAATTGAAGTTAATATGGGTAGTGATGATACAATTGACTTAATTCTTGTATAGATTACTATTGTATGTTGATATTAAGTCTATTGATGGATGAATATGGATGTTTGATGGTAATACCATTGAAGGAGATTTATGAAAGTAAATTGGTAAGACATTTTGATCTTGAATCCTTTACTTCAATTGTGATGGCTAGTACTTGATGATGATGTTCAATTGATGTAGTACATATGAGATTTAGTAGGTAATGGTATGATGAATTTAATTAAAATGTCTTGACTATGTGAATTGTTAGATTATTATTAAGGTATTATGATATAAGGGTGATTGTGAGTCACTTATGTGCCTTACTATGACATGATGATGATAATGTGGTAATCTCACATATATGAGGGTTGTTATGAAAGGAAATGCTCATGTAATTCCTAATGAGATAATGATTATGATATACAAGGGGTTAGTCACCTATGACCTACATTACCCTATGATTGATTAATAAAGCCTTAAAGACATTTCAAAAAGGGACTTTAGCTTAGTACCGATGAACTAGTTATGAGAGGTGTTGCATCCCTTCCCAATATGGGAATGTAGGTTCACAATGGTTCTCATGAGATAGCTATTACAATGTCATCGTGCATAAAGAGGGTCTCAATCATGTCTCCTAGTTCTTGAACAATGTTTCCCCCATAGGAATACTAGCTAGTTGATCCACCTAGACGTTATGTTCATGTTTTTGTACTACCTTGGCAAGTAGTCCACCTAATTTAGGTGTAGGGTTTCATGACATCGGATTTCACATTTAGCTCATGTGGTCTATGTTATTAAAGATAATTGTTCCCAAAAGTAAAATGAATGACTAAATGAAGATGAAAATTGATTAGGATTACATTAGGGGTCTACTTAGGACAGGTAGGGATATGTGACTATACCTAGACATTGAACAAGTAAACTCTAAAGGGAGTCCTAGGAGATGGTCTTATGCATTATGATGCTATGTATTATGATATGTTGATTTACATGATAACACCCTTATATGATGTTTACTATGCTAATCAATATACTATTGGTTTGAATTGCTATATGTGGTGATGACTACCTATGATGATATGTTGTTTGAGGCAAAGCATTACTTATGATCTCATATCTTGTTTACTTGATTATATGGGGTTATGGGTCTTCACATGAGAATTGCACTTGTAGTCTTGGGATGGGATTGTTGGTAGGGGTTTTGTATACTACGTTGATATGAACTAATTAATATGATGTGTTGATATGGCTTATGTTGATGTTATCTTCGGTTATGTACATGTCTTATGTTATTGTGATCCTTATCTTGTATATTCTCTCTTATATGTGCATTAAAGGCTTTCCAAATGACTTAGTATGTTCTCTAAAGTAATTTCCTCTTTCATGCATGCTTTCAAATGTTATATGCCCATATAGCCATACATAATACAAGTTGTGTACTAACCCAATTTCTATTTTTACAATATGTATGTTCCGGCCGTTGAGTTTCTACGAGGCCGATTGAAGACTACTTGGATATTTCCCAAGTGTTTAGTAGGTCCACACCATTCCGAGGCTAATGCCACTATTTAGATACTTGACTTTGTTATTGCCTAAAGACATTTAGTTTCCTTCTCTTCATTTGATGACTATTATTGTATAAGCCTATATGTGTTTTTCGTTGTAATGAAATAATGGCTATGCCCGAATGTTGTAATCCTTTCTAGATATTTTAATTTGAGATGATATATTAGAATAAATTCTTATACATTCTGTATATTTCCTAAACGAGAAGCCTATGTAAGCTTCCTATGTGAGGAATCTAACTAAACTCCATATGTATATATGTGTAGTATGTGAGAGGTCTATGTAAACCTCAATACGTAAAAGTTTTAATTTTTCCGCATTTTAACTTATGAAATATAATGATTAATACTAAGAGGCTAGCTTAGTCCTCTCCGAGATGACGACACCGGTTACGTCTAGGGGGTGTTCCCCGGTCATGAAAGGGGTTAAGCATTTGAGTTGTAATATCTATGGTTTAGTGTTTAATGTTGGGTTTTGGTATTTTAGGGTCTAGGGTTTTGGGTTTAAGGGTAAGTGTTAGGGTTGTAGTTAGAGAAGGTTTAGACCTTTTTCAGATTTTAGGTTTTAGGATTTAGGATATAAGGTTTAATATCTACGGTTCAGTGTTTATTGTTTGGGTTTCAGTATTTTTGGCATGGGGTTTAGAATTAAGTGTTTAGGGTTAGGGTTTGTGTTAGGGTTTTAATTTTTTTATGTTTTAGGGTTTTGGGTTTAGGATTTGGGGTTTAATATCTATGATTTATTGTTTAATGTTTGAGTTTTTGTATTTTGGTGTTGGGGTTTTGGTTTTATGGTTTAGGGTTAAGGTTTGGGTTAATGTTAGGGTTAGGGTGTAGTGTTTACTGTTTTTTTAGGTTTTAGGATTTGAGGTTTAATATTTATGTTTTAGTGTTTAATGTTTGGGTTCTGGTATTTTGATCTTAGGGTTAGGGTTTAGGGTTAGGGTTAGGGTTTTGTGTTTTGTGTTTTTTAGGTTTTAGGGTTTGGGTTTAGGATTTGAGGTTTAATATCTATGCTTTAGTTTTTAATATTTGGTTATTGTATTTTGGGCTTGGGGTTTAGGGTTTAGGGTATAGGATTTAAGGTTAGGGTTAGGATTAGTGTTAGTGTTTGGAATTAGGATTTTTGTTAAGTTTTTGGGTTTGGGTTTAGGATTTATGGTTCGATATCTATTATTTAGTGTTTAATGTATGTGTGTTGGTATATTAGTCTTTTTTTAACTACCCTTGAGAGGGTAAGGGGCTGAGCAACACCCCCATGCCTTAACATTAATAAAATAAAAATACAAGGAGGGGGGCATAAACCTTACCTCCGATCCTAAGGTGGTTCAGAAGTCAACTTTCCTAAAAGAAAAGTCAACGCATCCCCTTACACAAAAAAGAGAAACCAAAATACTAAGCACCTAGAAGAGAGGACTCCTCTCAATACAAAGTATTTAGGAAGCGTAAATAAGGGAGACTCTCCCCTTACAAAAGTAAGACAAGTATAAAATTTCTATCCTATTCAAAAGGACTATACAGAAAAGCATAGTCTAGTTGAATAGGCTCCTACCCAATAAAGGGTATAAAACCTATACCATAACAGCAAAAGACAATCAGGGGGGCTTCTTAATTCTTTTCAATTTCTTTCTCCAGAAATTAACCATGCCAAGCTTTTCTAGAATGAAGCTTCCTCTTGCAAGAGTAGGTAGTTGGTCCTTGATGTAAAATTGTTGTATAATATATGTGTTGTGACTATATTTGGAGAGAAGATCAGCCGTGTTATTTGCCTCCCTATAAACATGAGTAAGCTTGAATTGTTCCAACTGATGCACTAGATTGTGGATTTCCAGTATGTATTGATGTAACTTCCAGGGAGGGAGGGTTTGATTCGAGAGCCAATGAGTGACCAATTCCGAATCAACTTCCAAATAAATTTTCCTGTATCCATGCTGAATGCACCAATCTAAACCATGACTGGCTGCTTTAATTTCAGCTTGGTTGTTTGTACCAATACCCAAAGGAATTGTAAATGCATATATCATATTTCCTTGGTGATCTCTTACTATTCCTCCCCCTCCAATTTTCCCGGGTTTGTTGAGTACACTCCCATCAGTGTTGAGCTTGAGGAAAGGTTGTTGAGGTTTCTCCCATTTTACTTCTTTAACCATAATCTCATGCTTGCAACTTTCCACCATGCCGATAAGAGAGTTCCAATTGTTAGGCCATTGAATGTATGGATAGGCTGTCTTGAGAAGATGGTTGAAGTCTTTGACTATGAGAAATTTAACTTGAGCTGTGTTGCACTGCTTTGCTCCGTATTTTGCTGCACATCAATTTTTTTAGAGATTCCAGAAGATAATCACTGGCAGCAGCTTGGTTACCAGCTTCTGCACGTCATTTGTCTGCGCCAAGTTCCACCATTTCTGCAGTAGTGTATGAATTGTGGTGTGCTCATGTTGAAGCCCTGCAGCTGCAGAAAAGAAACTCCATATATTGTTAGCAAAATGACTAGCTATAAACATGCGTTCTAAATTATCTTCACCTGGGTTGTAACAACAAAAACATTGGGCAGCCTCCATCCCAAAATTAATAATCCTTTCGTTAGTAGGAAGCTTACCACGCAATGCCCTCCATACTAAAAAACAGATTTTAAATGGAATGGATTTATACCAAATGCTTTTACTGATAATGGTATTAGCCTTCCTTTGTCGAATGTGCTCCCAGGCAATCAAACAGGAGAACAGCCCCTTATCAGAAAGTTTCCAGATTGTGTTCCTGAAAATTAATGTTACTACACAACACTTTTGGAATCAGTAAAGGCGGAACCCATTGTCGAATTAATGTCTCGTTCCATCTTCCATTAATTAATAAATGGGAGACAATGGTGTTGTTTAAGCTAGTGATATGATCGCATTGAGGAGCAAGAGGGCCGTTTCCTAGACAATCATCCCACCAAAAGGAGATGCTGCCAGATTTGATTCTCCACCAAGTTTGTGCTTCGGAAATTCCTTTATTTTCAATCATAAAATTCCAAACCAAATATTGCCATGTATCAAGATTTTTTGCTACTGGATGGGCCCTTTGACAGTATTTTGCTTTCAAAAATCGACCCCATAATGTCTGCTTGCTTCTGAAGATCCACCGCTGTTTAAGTTGTAATGAAGTGCACACATCTTTAAGTCGTCGTCTACCAATACCTCCCTCATCCAATGGAAGACACAATGTATCGCAAGAAGCCCAATGATATTTTCTTTTTTCCTTATCCCAACCCCAAAAGAAGTCTGCCATGGCTTTCTTGATGTAACGGATAGTTGTTTTAGGAGGAGAAGTAGTTGACATCGTGTGGATATGAATGGATTGTAGCACATGTTTGATCATAGTAGCCTTCCCACCAAAACTAAGAATCCTTGATTGCCATCCAGTGATCTTTTTGGTGATCTTTGCCACTAAATCCGAATAATAAATAATCCTTTGACCACCAATGTACAGAGGACACCCAAGGTAAGTAATAGTGCTGTTTTTCTGAGTAAAACCTGTGATCTCTCCAATTACAGTGATGACCCCTGTAGGTGAGTTCGAAGGGACCATGAAATGACTCTTGTCTTTGTTTATGAGTTGATCTCCGACTGACTCATACGTGGCAAGAGTTTTCATAATCATCTGAAGAGTATCTTTAGTGGTGGAAGAGAAGATAATGATATCATCTGCAAAGCTAAGATGATTGATCTGTGGGCCTCTACTTTCCATTTGAAAGTTTTTGTATCTCTTTTGTTGATGAAGCATATTAAGCATTCGAGAAAGCACCTCTGCCCCTAAAATAAATAGGGACGGAGATAACGGATTACCCTGTTTGAGACCCTGGTTGACTAGAAAAAGCCATGCCTGGACCCGTTAATAATAATAGAGTACCAATTGTTGCTCATTATTCTCCACACAAGGTCAATAAATATATCACCAAAACCCATTCTTCGCAAAACCAAACAAGTATACGACCATGACACTCTTTCGTACGCCTTGGTCCTATCGAGTTTGATTACCACATTGTCACCTTCATTTGGTTGTTTGATACTGTGAGTGACTCTTGAGATAACATTATGTTTTCCGAAATACTTCTTCCCTTAACAAATCCCGACTGATTCTCAGAAATAAACTGAGGCAGAATACCTGCTAATCTGAAACATAGAATCTTGGAAATAATTTTGTTGGAGAAGTTGCTCAAGCTGATGGGTCTGAACTCTGAAAATTTGTTAGGAGGATAAACCTTTGGAAGAAGTACAAGAAAAGCATGTGAGAAATATTTAGGCATAATATTTCCACAAAAGAAATATTGTACAGCCTTTAATACATCTTCCATGATGATATCCCAACATGACTGGTAGAATTTCCCTCCAAACCCATCGGGACCTGGAGCAGAGTTAGGATTCATGGAGAAATAAGCCTGTGTTAATTCTTCTATGTTAGGCATTTGCTGAAGAGATTGGTTCTGATCATCTGTAACCATCCTGCGAATACAGTTAAGAACCTCTTCATTGATTCTGTCTGATTCTGTGAAAATATTTTAAAAGTAAGTACAAGCTTCTTGGGCAATGTTCTCATCTCCTTCTACCCAAATATCATCATCTGTGCAAATCTTATGGATAAACAACTTTCTCCTCCTTCTTCTCATAATAGAGTGAAAATATTTGGATTTTGTATCCCCTTCTTTGAACCACTGAAGCTGTGTTTTTTGCTTAAGAATGGATTCTTCCAACTTCATGTACTTGATGTATTGAGCATTAATAAGGTGAAGCTTGGCTCTATTTTCCTCTGAATTATTCTGAATGACATTCTCCTCCGCGTTTTTAACTTGTTCTTCAAAGTCTGTAACCTTGGAAAAGATGTTTCCATATTCCTTCTTATACCAAGTACTCAAGGTAGAAGCCAATTTTTTCATTTTCTGATGGAGTTTCCACATAGGGTCACCAAATACTTCTTCTTGCCATGAACTTTGAACAATATCCTTGAATTTATCATTTTCAGTCCAACAGTGCAAGAACTTAAAGTATTTGACTTTTTGATCTATTCTCACCTCCATTTCCATAAGTAAGGGACAATGATCCGAGCCAAACACAGGAAGATGAGAGATAGTAGTTTATGGCATACATTCCAGCCACTTATCATTAACCATTACTCGATCCAATCTCTTCCACACTCTTGCTTCTACAGATCTCTGATTGCACCAAGTGTAATGTTGACCACTATAACCAATGTCCATAAGGCCACAAGCCTCAATGATATCAATAAATTCCAGACTTTTGTTCATATTATAGGGCATGCCTCCATGTTTTTCTTCTGTTGACGTAATAACATTGAAGACTCCAATCGTGCACCATGGGCTGTCCATATTGGAAATATGATAAAGTCTGTCCCAAAGAGGTCTTCTTAGATGTTCCTTACACTTAGCATAAATAATAGAAATAACAAATTCCTCACTGTGTTCGACATGTTTGTCCCAACAAGTTAGGTTTTAGGGTTTAGGGTTAGGGTTAGGGTTAGATTTTTTTTTAGGCTTTAGGGTTGTGGGCTTAGGATTTGTTTGTTAATATCTATGGTTTAGTTATAAATGTTTGGGTTTTGGTATTTTGGGCTTGGGGCTTAGCATTTATGGTTTAGGGTTAGGGTTAAGGTTAGGGTTAGGGTTAGGGTCTAGGTCTTTTTTAGGTTGTAGGGTTGGGGTTTTAGGATTTGAGTTGTAATATCTATGCGTTATTGTTTAATGTATGGTTTTTTTATTTTGGGTTTCCGATTTAGGGTTTCCGATTCAGGGTTACAATTAGGTTACATTTAGGGTTAAAGATAGGTTTTAGGGTTTTTTAAGGTTTTAGGTTTTGGGTTGAGTATTTGAGGTTTAAAATTTAAGGTTTAGTATTTAATATTTGTCTTTAGGTATTTTTGACTTCTGGTTTAGGGTTAGGGTTAGGGTTAAAGTTATAATTAGGGTTAGGGTACGGGTTGGTGGTAATTTTAGGTTTTAGGGTTTGGGGTTTAGGATTTAATCTTTAAAATCTATGATTTAGTGTTTAAAGTTTTTTTTTAGTTTAACTACCCTTGAAGGGGTAGGGGCTGAGCAACACCCCCATTCCTTATCATTAATAAAAGCAGAATTACAAGGAAGGGGGCATAAACCTTACCTCTGGTCCTATAGTGGTTTGGTAGTCAACCTTCCAAAAGAAGTTTAACTACTCCCCTTACAAAAAAGTAGACCTAGAGACTTAGCACCTAAACAGGGGAATCGTCTTAATACAAAGACTTCTAGGAAAAGTAAACTAGGGAGACTATCCCTTTACAATTTAAAAACTGAAAAACCTAAGCTATTCAAGGATGTTATACTACAAAGGATATCCTAATTTAAAAGGTTGACCATACAGTCAAGGAGGTTCTTTGATCTTCTTAATCTTACTTCTTCTAAAACTTGGCATTTCAAGCATGTCTAGTTGAAAGTAAGCCCTTACTTCCTTAGGTAATTGCTGGCTATTGAAAAATACCTGAGGGTTAGTGATTTTGTCACTGTGTTTGGAGAGTGAATCAACTACAACATTAGCTTCCCTAAATGTGTGGCTGCATCTGCATTTTTCTGTTTGTCTTATAAGAGCTTGAAGTTTGATAACTCGTGCATTGATGTGCCAATGGGGAATGACTTTTTGCATGATCCATTTCACCAAAAGTGATGATTCAACCTCCAAAATGATCTTTCTATGTCCTAATTCTAAGGACCAAGTTACTCCAAAAATGGTTGACCCTATTTCTTCTCATTGTTTGTTCCTTCCCCCAAAGGTGTCACGACCCGGATTCTGGAATCCGAACCGCGACCAGCGTTGTTAACCTCACAGAGGTCGCAGACAAGCCTCTTCTTATCTTTCATCACAATCATACAGTTAAATTTGCGGAAATTTAAAACTTTTTAATTACTTATTGAAGTATACATAGACTTCATATAGTACTGCATAAGAGTGATATTCTAATAGCTCAAACTCAACAACCATCTATTAAAGATTAAACAAATGAAACCATAAATCATAATAATAATAGTCTGCCAAACGGCCTTATTACAACATTTGAATAAATGGTTGGAATGAAACACTATGTACTAACTCCACTAGATATGTCTAATGTAATAAGCTAGAATAATAAATGTAGCATCCTCGAACTCAAGAGGACCTACCAAAGTGTGGAGATCGCTAATCCAAACTGCTTCCTCAACACTTCAATCTTCTTTAGAACCTGCGCCTATAAAAATAGTCATATGTATGGGGTTAGTACACACTTGTACTAAGTATGGGTATATGCACATAACACATAAGGACGATGCATGAACAAGGAAAGCTCTTTCTTAAACAAGGTGTCAATGTTACTATAATCACATTACGGTTCACTTAAAACTTTAACTTTGCTTTATTATGTAAATATGACACATTCTCATGCAATTGAGGCACACAACTCGTTTTCTATATGAACATAAGACCTTGTAATCATGAACATAATCTTAGAACAACTTAAACGACTTTTATTATTTTTGCTCTAAGGCCGAGAGCCACCCTTTCTATACTTAGTTTATTTTTCAGTTTTTATTCTATCTTCTTGTTGTGTAGTTCAATGATCTCCTTTGATCTTATGTTTCACTTACAACTTCAATGATTCATTGTAGTCCCATACCTACAATGAATCAAGTAAGCAATTCACAACAATAAGGAAATGATTGGCTACCCTACTTATGAGTTAGATTTCTCATCCTTCTTTGATTGGTTCTGAATGTACTTATAAGCCAATCTTGAGTAACTATGACCATAATTTTCTTATTAGGGTGAAGTATTCATTCTTAAATTTGGGTATGAATGTTTTATAAGCCAATCTTTGTTGGCTATGCCCCTTATTTGTTTCTTTACATAATAATATATCTTGGGACATAATCCATACTCCATTCTTGGCTACCCCCAACTTGTTATGTCTATCAAACACTAGTGATTAACGTTAATTAGGCTCTTACTTTACTTAGTTCACTATGAACCTATAATTCTAGTCCCTTGCTCGATCGTTCACTTTGAACATGCTTCTTTATTCTTTCTTTCTCTCTTAGAGAGTTCTCTTAGCTTTAACGGAAGTAGATCATGCCAGCTACATGAAATCCATTGTCTCCCCCAGACCAAAAAGAGGTGATTCACCGATTAAGGTGAACCATGTAATGTGTCTTCCCCACACCGAAAAGGTGGATTCACCGGCTAAGGTGAATCGTTCGATGTCTTCCCCACATCGTAAAGGGGGGTTCACGGCGGTAGTGAACCGAATGCTTGTTCTGAGCTATAACCGACATAGATCATGTTAGCTAGACATGAAATCCAGTGTATCCCCCACACCAAAAAGAGGTGTAATCACCGGCCAAAGTGAAACTGAAACTACCTAGCATTCTTGGGGGGGAGTCTTCCCCCCTCTAGTCCGTATGATGTCGAGATATAGTTAAAAGACTAGGAGACGTACTGAGAACCTGGCGATCTCGTCTCATGAGACCTACATTTGCTGGCACAAACTCATTACTAGTCTATCGGTGCTAAGATTAGATTTTATCTTTTTATCTTTTAGAGTTGACTCATTACATTATGGAAGCTTGCTTGTAGTTATGAGGTTTACTTACTCTATGGATGACTGGTTTTCCCTATCTTTACTAGATGATTATGATCTTGGAGATTGACTTTATCATCATTGTGCGAGTGAGACTTGTCTCACAGACTCTAGCACCCTCTTATGTGAGTATTATTGACGTAACGATTAAGTGTTCTTGAGACTCGTCTCACTTCTTTTCTAACACTCTATATTAGGTCAATCTTATAACTTAACTCTTAGTCTCTTTACTCACCTTAGCTTGTTCACGTGACTTACTAACCTTATATCATTCTTTATGATTGTTATTGATTCTTTGTAAGATTTTATGGCGTTCACAAGTTGTGTGGATAGGGTATGTTGGGACTTGTCCCATTGATTGGCATACCCTATGTTATGAGATATTGAATTGAGATCAGAATGACTTTTGGGAGTACTATATTTAGATATTGATTTGTTAGCCAATTTTTGGCATCATTCAGATTTCACCAATTACTTGTCATAATATTATCACTAGCCAATTCAATTTCATGAAAACATCATAGTAATCTAGCACACCAAACAAGTCAACTTTTAATTTTTATTTACATATAAGGCAATTCAATGAGAGATTCATAATAACTCATATTCTCGAAAAACAAGTAGGCATGTTAACAATCAACGATCATGTAAATAACACCCTAAGTATGCGGATATAATATGTATATTTCACTTGACATATAAATCACTTAAACACACATATAAGATCAGTTAACACCACATACAATCAACAATGCATTAAGAATAATACTGCTATATTACAAGAATCGGAAATCGGGAGAACTAGGGAGATAAACATGCGATTCGTTGGGAGCAAACCTAGTTTCGATATTCTTGAAGTAATACGTTTGAAAAGCCTCTTGGAGAAAGGATTCCATGAGAGAAATCCCATAACTTGCTGAAGAATTAAATCTACGAAGATCTATATGAATTTTGCACGAAAAAACTTTGAAACGTCCCTTGCTAGCGTCCTAGGGTATAGTTTGCGACTTCTCTTGTTCTCACGTTTTTCTATTGATTTAGTTGTAACATTTTCTTGGAGTGAATAACGTGTCTAAGGCTTTATAAACTGAATTTTAACTAATTCTGCTTGGACTATATAACCTAATTAAGGTAGACCAATTAGCTAATTACAAAAATGCCCCTCCTAGTTTGACTAGGATTAGAGAACTCCTAGGCTTTACCGATTTTTAGGTCTTCCCTAGTAGTTTCGGTTTTGTCCTATTATTTTAAATAATTAAGTTGCTAAATTAATTAATTAAGTAAACTATGGTAATTACCAAAGTACCCCTAGGTGGTTAGGACCATAACAAACTCTTTCGACCATCCTAGGTTAGGTACTAGGTTGTCCCTAAGTTAGTTAGGTTAATTAGGTGTCACCCGACAAGGTACTAGGTTGTCGGATCCCTTGGCTGGTCAGTCATGGTTGGTACTAGGTTAGTTAGCTATTTAGGGTAGTTATTTAGGGTCTAGGACAGGTTAAGGGGCTTGTCCCCACGTGGTTGGACCCGCATGTGCGCTTGTCCCCCAACCGCCCTAACCGAATCAGTTAGGGTGGTCCCCTTGGCCGTTTTGCACATGTGCTGCTTGTACTTTCCTAACTAACTATTTGGAAGGTTCATTTGGAATATTTACTTATTGTCCCAAGGATCCTCACTATGTCCTTGGGCACTGCTTACTCTACATGATCATTTTAAATGATCATATGCTATGGTGCCTAGGCTTGACACATGGATGCCTCATACCTAATATGCAAATACTTTGAACCCTATGTTTCTAGTTTAGGGTCTTCATTGCAGGTAAAATTCTAACAATCTTGAGTATATTTTGCTTATTTGGGTATTATATTGAAATTGGCTAACACCCATTAGCCAATTTTTCTATACTATGCCCAATATTTTTCAATATTGGGCATCGAAATGCCTATGTACCACCAATACACATTCTTAAAGATCTATTGGGCTCTCTACTAGACACGAAATTTTCTGGAATGTTACAAAAGGTGATGCAAACACCCATACGTATCCCGTTGAGGCAGGAATCAGGTCAAACGTATTTCCCCCTCGAGGCTAACGAAAATAAGAAATTTACAAAGGAAATCGACCGAGGCGACATAGGCCGCCTACGTATCTCATTCTTGAGAATTCAGGTCGAACGTAGTTCAAATACAAAGAATATTTAAAAGGGGATAAAAGTGTGACCGAGGCCGACATAGGCCGCCTACGTATCTCATTCTTGAGAATTTAGGTCAGACGTAGTTCATTACAAGAGGGATAAAAATTTAAGACAAAGCAAATACAAGCAAATGAACAATTACAAGAAAATAGTAAAAACGCAAATCGAATCTTCACACGTAGTATCTCTTGACAACATCTGAGTTGATCGGCTTTGGCCACGCGGTGCCATCCATCTCTGACAGGACCAATGCACCTCCAGATAATACTTTACGAACCACATAGGGTCCTTGCCAATTTGGTGCGAATTTTCCTTTGTACTCGTTTTGATGAGGAAAAATGCGCTTAAGGACCCATTGACCGATTTCAAAAATTCTGGCTCTGACTCTCTTGTGGAAAGCACGAATCATTTTTTGCCGATACAACTGACCATGACAAACGGCAACCATTCTCTTTTCATCGATCAAAGTTAACTGATCAATTCTTTTGCTAACCCATTCAGCATTACTTAGCTCAGCTTCTTGGATAATTCTCAAGGACGGTATCTCAACTTCGGCTGGTATGACTGCTTCTGTTCCATACACTAGCAAGTATGGAGTAGCTCCAGTCGACGTTCTGACAGTCGTTCGGTAACCCAATAAAGCATATGGAAACATCTCATGCCAACCTCGGTGATTGTCGATCATTTTCCTCAGAATCTTCTTGATATTCTTATTGGCAGCCTCTACAGCTCCATTCATTTGCGGATGATAAGCGGTTGAGTTTCGGTGAGTAATCTTAAACTGCTCACATATCTCCCTCATCAGGTGACTATTGAGATTTGCAACGTTATCAGTAATGATGGTTTCTGGCACTCCAAATCTACATATTAAATTATTGCGAACAAAATCAGCTACAACTTTCTTGGTTACCGACTTGTAATAAGCTGCTTCCACCCACTTAGTGAAGTAGTCAATGGCAACTAAAATAAATCTGTGTCCATTAGAGGCGGCTGGCTCTATCGGTCTGATGACATCCATACCCCAAGCTACAAATGGCCAAGGTGAACTCATAGCATTGAGTTCATGAGGCGGCACTCGTATCAAATCACCATGCACTTGACATTTATGGCACTTCTGCACAAACTTGCAACAATCACTCTCCATAGTCATCCAGAAATAACCGGCTCGAATGATTTTTCGTGCCAAAGTGAGCCCATTCATATGCGTTCCACAAACTCCAGCATGTATTTGTTCAATAAGCTTCGCGGCTTCAACAACATCGACACATCTTAGAAGACTCAAATCTGGAGTTCTCTTATAAAGGACTTCTCCACTTAGAAAGAAATTGAGAGCCATGCGGCGTATCGACTTCTTTTGGTTGGATGTTGCATCTTCAGGATAAGTTCCAGACTCCAAATACTTCTTTATATCAAAATACCATGGCAAACCATCTGGTTTGCTTTAACATGTGAACAATGGACTGGATGTTCTTTCAACTCAATATCCAAAGGATCAATATAATCAGTATCCGTATGTTTAATCATTGAAGCGATGGTGTCAAGGGCATCAGCCAACTCATTCTGTATTCTAGGAGTATGTCTAAACTCGATCTTGCGAAATCTTTTGCACAAATTCTGTACATACTGCACGTACGGTATAATTTTTGGGTTCTTCACGGCCTACTCTCCTTGAACTTGATGAATAAACAGATCTGAGTCTCCAATGACGAGCAACTCATAGACATTCATGTCGATGGCCATTTTCAAACCAAGAACACAAGCTTCATATTCGGCCATGTTATTCGTGCAATTAAATCGGAGCTTAGCTGCCATGGGATAGTGTTGACCAGATTCTGACACTAGAACCGCCCCAATACCTTTTCCCTGGTGATTTGCTGCTCCATCAAAGAATAATCTCCAACCAGGATATGCTTCAGAAATATATTCACCTACAAATGACACTTCTTCATCATGAAAATAAGTATTGAGCGGTTCATATTCTTCGTCAACAGGATTCTCTGCAAGATGATCAGCCAAGGCCTGTGCCTTTATCGCCTTTTGAGTCACATACACAATATCAAATTCACTCAACAACATTTGCCATTTAGCTAATTTTCCGGTTGGCATCGCTTTCTGGAAAATATACTTCAATGGATCCATTCTGGAAATGAGATATGTAGTATACGAAGACAAATAGTGTCTCAATTTTTGAGCAAGCCACGTCAAAGCACAACATGTTCTCTCCAACAGAGTGTAACGAGACTCGTATGCAGTAAACTTCTTGCTTATTTAATAGATAGCCCTTTCCTTCTTTCCTGTCTCGTCGTGTTGACCAAGTACGCATCCGAATGCACTATCTGAAACAGACAAGTATAGCAACAAAGGACTCCCTTCTCGTGGAGGGACCAATACCGGTGGGTTGGACAAGTAGCTCTTGATAGCATCGAAAGCAGTTTGACACTCTTCAGTCCATTTTGTTGGAGCGTCTTTCTTCAACAGCTTGAAGATAGGCTCACATACCACGGTTGATTGGGCTATAAACCGACTGATATAGTTTAACCTCCCTAAGAAACTCATCACCTCTTTTCTCGTCTTCGGCGGGGGCAACTCTTGAATTGCTTTAATTTTAGAAGGATCGAGCTCTATACCCCTTCTACTGACTATAAATCCCAACAACTTGCCGGATGGAACTCCAAAAGCGCATTTGGCGGGATTTAACTTCAAGTTATAACGACGCAAACGATCAAAGAACTTCCTTAGATGTGTCAAGTGGTTCGAACTCTCGCGGGACTTAATTATGATGTCATCCACATATACCTCGATCTCCTTATGAATCATGTCGTGGAAAATAGTCGTCATAGCTCTCATGTAAGTGGCACCGGCGTTCTTGAGGCCGAACGGCATCACCCTGTAGTGATATACGCCCCAAGGTGTAATGAAAGCCGTTTTTTCCGCATCTTCTTCATCCATCAAAATTTGGTGATAACCTGCGTAACAGTCCACAAATGACTGCATCTCATGTTTGGCATAGTTGTCAATCAAAATATGAATATTCGGCAATGGAAAATTATCCTTCGGGCTAGCCTTGTTGAGATCTCTATAGTCAACACAAATCCTGATTTTCCCGTCTTTTTTGGCGACCGGAACGACGTTGGCCAACCAGGTTGGATATTGTGTTACTTCCACCAATTGAGACTCTATTTGCTTGGTGATTTCTTCCTTAATCTTCAAACTCAGTTCAGGCTTGAATTTTCGAGTTTTTTGCTTCACCGGCTCGAACCCTGGGTTGATCGGTAGCTTATGAGATACAACATCGGTACTCAAACCTTGCATATCACCGACTCCCCAAACGAACACATCACTATATTCGGCAAGCAAATGGACCAGGCTCTCCTTCTGTACCTCATTTAGGTGGGTGCTGATCTTAACCTCTTTAACATATTCTGGATCTCCCAAATGCACCGTTTCTGTTTCCTCTAGATTTGGTTTATGTTGATTCTCGAACTGCCGAAATTCCTCGGCTACATAGTCTGGTTCCTCACTTTCCTCTTCGTAATCATCAACCTCGTCATCACCTGCCTCATTCTGGTCATTCAGCTCGTGACACGACATGACATTGGCAGGTTTAAAACTTACCTTACTGAAACCATAAATAAACGGAGTTAGAAAATCAAAGCATGACAGATGATTAAATAAACAAATTTAAAAATAAAAGAGGCTTTCATAAAAAGGGAAAAATGATGCAAACTTTGGCCTTGGCGGAACCATATTGCCTTTTTGAACATCACGACGGGAATTTAAAGTTCAAATAGTTAAAAAGAAAATGCAAAATGGTGGGTCTCGGGCCTCTTCCGGACTACCACTGATTTAAACATGCATAAAATGATGCCCTTCTACCAAGGAGTTTGGGAGACCAGGATGGGCGTGGAGGTCCAGTTCTGCAACGTCTCTCCGGGCTCAGCATCACAAAATCCTGTCAGCTCGACCTTTTCTTCAATAATAGCATCTATCTCTTCAAAAAGGCCACAGATTCCTTCCCCCAGGTCCTCCTCCTCGGCATACTGCTGGACTGGAAAGGATTGATACAGATGAGGGATTGGCTTGGCCAATGCTTGATCATTTTTCTTCTTCACCTTCATGTCATCATCTGTGGGGATGTACCCCAAACCATATCTGGATACTGTAACGAGGACCAGAACAGGCTCAATAATTCCTTGGGAATCTCTTCCCAATCCGAACCCTGGCTCAAAACCATTCCGCAGCATCACAGTGGCTATCATCTTGTACACGGCAGGCATTGGAGTCTGTGGGGCCAAGTCTTCACCAGTGGCATTCACCAGCTCCACCGTGTAAAAGTCTGTACCTTGCAGTATCTCCTCAATGATCGGCACCTGTCTACCAGAGTGACTCCCCTCGCCATTAATAACCAACTCTTCATTCTTCATCACGAGCTTCATCATCTGATGGAGAGTAGAGGGGACGGCTCCAGCCATATGGATGAACGGCCTTCCCAGAAGAAGGTTGTAACTGGTATCTATATCCAATACTTGAAATTGTGCGCTGAACTCTGCGGGGCCTATTTGAATAGTTAAATTCACTGCTCCCAACGTGTCTCTTTGAACCCCATCAAAGGCTCTCACGTTGACATGGTTTTGCTCCAGTTTCCCGGGGTCAAACCTTAGGTGTCTCAACGTCGACAATGGGCAGATATTCAAACCCGATCCGTCATCTACTAAAACACAGTTGACAACCTTTTCACGGCATATCACAGTAATGTGCAACACTTTGTTGTGTGATCTTCCTTCAGATGGCAGCTCGTCGTCACAAAAGCTGATCCGGTGCCCCCGAATAACCTGATGAATCATGGCAGCCACGTTATCACTACTTGTGCCCGCGGGTACGTACGTATCATCGAGAGCTTTCATTAAGGCCTGCCTGTGGGACTGAGAGCTCATCAGCAGGGCCCATACAGAGATCTGAGCCGGAGTCTTCTCTAAATGTTTGACGATGGAATAATCCTTTGGTTGCATCCTTCTCCAGAATTCTTCAGCTTCTCCTTCGCTTATCGGACTCTTAGCCTGGTCCTTCTTCTGTCCTCCGAGAGCAAGCTCGTCAGGAGTGTAACACCTTCCAGACCTGGTCATGCCTTGAGCATCAGCGGTTTCAATGACAAACTTAGGCTTGACGAGAGTTTCTGACGGCACCAAGGCAACAGCCTTTGTAGGTGTCAAAATAACAAACTCTCTCTTTTCTTTAACGCTTAAAGAAGCGACATCTCTTTCCAAATCATCGTGAACGATGGGAGTAATCATCTTTGTTCCACACTAGTCTTCATTTGTTTCGATCATATTGACATTGCCGCCTCCATGATTCGGCAACGGGTTTGTGTTGACATTTGGCGCCGCCGGTTGGAGAGAAACTACCTCCTGATCGATCAGATCCTGGATTTTGTGCTTAAGGTTGATACAATTCTGTGTCATGTCCAACACTGTTGGAATGATAAGCACATCTTTGATCTGGCTTGTAGAACTTTGAATTGACATCCACGGGCTTGGGCCCCACAGGGTGGATGTATCCAGCCGCGGCTAGTCTCTCAAATAGTTTGGTCCGGCTTTCAGCAAGTGCAGTAAAGTTCCTTGAAGGCCTTTTTTCAAATGTTGGTTGGGAAGGGTCATAACCACTTTGCTGAGGCGGAGGCACCTGTTGATAATTTCGGGTATTCAGACGAGGAACTTCGCTTCTAGGATAAGGGTTTGTTTGATAATTTGGCGATGGAGCTTGGTAATTCGGGAGGGTTTTTTGATATAATGGAGCTTGGACTTGATAAATGGGTGAGGGTGCTCGGTAGCTCGACTGTACATTGGCACAGTTGGGAGCAATATTCTGATAAGGGGATGGAATCTGGTAAGGTTGAGGGTAATTTGGGTACATGGGAGAAAAATTTTGGAGATTTGGGGGTGGACTCTGGTACGACAGAACTTGAGCATTTGGATAGGTGGGGGCAGTATTATGGTTATTGGGATGATTGGATTGCGGGTAGTAGGCTTGGTGAGACCTTGGGGAAGGCCTGGAACGATCTTGGGAATGTGACGAGTTTCTGGGGTTTTTTCTTCCCCCATACGAGACAGCGGCAACTTCCTCTCTTTTCTTCCTCATCAATCCTGAAGACCCAGGTGACGCGGATACACGGGCTATCTTCCCCAACTTCAGACCGTCTTCGATAGTCTCGCCAACTTTGACTATCTCGGCGAATTTAGCTCCGACTAGCAACATGATTCTGTCGTAGTATTCTGGCTCCTGCACCCGCACAAACACTTCCACGATCTCTTTCTCAGTCATGGGCGGCCTTACTCTTGCTGCTTCCTTCCTCCATCTATATGCAAATTCCCTATAGCTTTCAGTTGTTTTCTCATTCATCTTCTCTAGAGAATACCGATCGGGAACTATTTCGACATTGTAGGCAAATTGGTCAATGAAGTCTTTGGCTAGCACATTCCAACTGGGCCACTACCTGGTTTCGTGTGACGTAAACCACTCGAGGGCCTCCCCACATAGACTTCGGCTAAAAAGCCGCATCAACAAGGCCTCATCTCTTCCAACTCCCATGAGCTGGTCACAATATGCTCTCAGATGAGCCATGGGGTTGCCTACTCCTCCGAAGGTATCAAACTTCGGAATTTTGAACCCTTCGGGAAGGTTCAAATCTGGGTGGATGCACAACTCTTTGTAACTGAGTCCAACGACGTCTCGGATGCACTGTAGCTCTTTCATAGCTCTTTTGATTTCCTCCTTTATATCGATCTTTGCTTCCTCCTTTGCCTTCCATTCTCTTTCCTGTTCTTCATAGTGATCCAACTCAAACCGTGCATCTCGTGCTCGGAAGGAACGGGAACTTGGAAGGTGGCTCTTTTTAGGAGGGGTGGAGCTATGGAGGGACTTGGAACGTTTTGGGCGGTCTGGTAGTTCTGTGGGTAAGCTTGAGGATTGGTGTTCTGATTTAAATGGTGATGAGGTGTTTGGGGATTGAAGGCAGTTTGATTTTGATTTTTGTTTTGATTCTGTAGCTTTGGGGTGGTTTGAGTATTCTGAGGATGGGGTGGCATTTGAGGATGGTTATTTGGAAGAGGCGATGGAGCTTGGTAAGATACAGAAGCGTATTGGGGGTTTTGGGTTGTGAGATCTATCACAGATGGATTATGCACGGGTGTAGAAGGCTGATTCTGAGTTGGATCCGTGTTTGATGAGGGGAAGTAGATCGGAGGTCTTCCATCAGTAATATTAGGACCAAATCCAGGTGGAGGCGTATCATGTCTCCGTTTCATTTCAACTCTCATTTAGCGATCTGTTGCATCAGTTGCATGATCAGTTCGTTCTGTTCCGCTACGGTGGGCTGAGCCACCACAACGTCAGTAAGACTTACTTCGTCGTTGTTGTCTCCCATGACTGTCTTTCTTTTGTCTGAATTTGGTCTAGGGTAGGAATATGTAGGACCTTTCGATCTGGTGAAGTAAGGATGATCTGCCAGCTTTGATCGACACAGACCAGTTAAAAGGTACCTGAGAAGCGAAAGAACTCAAAGGCAGATCTGTTAGTGCAGATTCAGAGTACAAAATGCATAATATCACACAGAGAGCAGATAACACACAAGTTGCTTTGTTTGAAGACATCCTTAACCCACGAGTGAGGACGGGAATACGTTTTTTAACAAGCAGGAATTTGCTTTTTTTTTTTTTTTTTTTTTTTTTTTTTTGTTTTGACACTATCTCGGGAAGGCTAAATCACATTGAGCTACGGTCTTCTTGCAGCTGCTTTTTGATGTCTGTTGATCTGATCTTCGTATCTTTCGTAACATGAAGGAGAATGAAGGAGGCTGCCTACGTATCTCACAAGGATAATTAAGGCCCAACGTAGTTCGAGTTTGGGATAAAATATTTTCATTCATTCTTTCAATACGGTTACAAGGAAATTGAAAGACAACATTGGAATTCTTAAAAGATAACATGATGATGACACGTTAGTCATTTCTCTCCTTGTTGCAGCGTCACTCTCTTCCTTTCAGACGACCCAGAAATGGAGGCTTGTATACGATTTCCTCACCGTCGTCCTCCTCAGTCAATTCGGGGTGAGCGTTGTCGGGGCCATTAGTGTCCGCTCCCTGTTCACAGGCGAGGTATTTTCCGCCCTTCAGGTTACTACGGGTTGTCAGTTCCTTATCAAGTAATGCACTTTTAGCTAACAGAACAGCGGTCTCCACATCTATCTTTGCCTCTCTTGCCTTTCCTTCGTGCACCTTCAAACGAAGCATGTCCAACTTCATTCTCAAGCTTTCGGTCTCCATCTCAACCTCTTTCTTTCTTTTCATCTGTGATGCTAGATCCTCATCCAACGTCGCAATTGTAGTTTTGTAAATCGCGGTGGCCATGTAAACTCTGAGCCCTTCTTTCATAATGTTTTGAATTTCTCGAGTCATTTGTTCGATCTTTCTTTGTAGCTCTTCTCCGGTGAGTTCCATCTGGATGTTCTTACCTTTGTCCATATCAGTGATTTTACCTTTCCTGAGACGGTAGAGTAATGTTTTAGAATTTGTGCTATAGGAGGTGGTCTTTTGAGTGAGAAACTTAAGACTCGGGAAATTTTGGTCGGAGATTTGTAATAGTGACTTGTTGGTATTTAGGAAATTTCTGAAAAGGAGTGGGTTTCCGATATCCTCATTCACAGCAACATAGCACACAAGCAGTTAAATAACACGTATATCGCGTCCTAATAATGCATGTGACCCTTTTTTGCCAAGGGTAGGCC
Organism: Solanum lycopersicoides; assembly: GCA_022817965.1. Taxonomy (NCBI): domain Eukaryota; kingdom Viridiplantae; phylum Streptophyta; class Magnoliopsida; order Solanales; family Solanaceae; genus Solanum; species Solanum lycopersicoides. The sequence continues at coordinate 28,478,522 of CM040627.1, read as the reverse complement.
TAACGAATCTGAAGGATGTATTGCATCATTTGAAACATATTGTTGCATCCCCCAAAATAACTTTAATTAAAATTATACCGTTTGTTACATAATTTTAATCAAAATGGGGTACATTTTCAGGGAGGGGATATAATGCGAATGCAGACAGAAAACAATCCCACGCAGGGGAGTTAAAAGGTTGATGGCTCTGCTCCTCTTCTGGATTTCTTTACTTCTTCGCGGATAATGCACTTGCTTGTGAACACGTACGGCTCAGCGAACGCAGCTTTGGAAGATGTTGGTACGACTTGTAGAGTGTTCATCTGCTCGTCCAGGACCGCATCCAAACGCATCAGACAAGTCCTTGTATCAGTTAACTCTTGTGACGTCCCAGCCAAAACCCTTTGATTTTCTAACTCTCGGAACTTGTATTCTTGCTCCTTTTGCTGAAATTCTTGTTCCCTTTTCTGAAATTCCTGCTCCCTTTTCTGAAAATCCTGCTCCCTTTGCTGAAATTCTTGCTCCCTTCGATCCCATTCTTGCTGAAAATGATATGCATGGATTTGAAGCCTTGTCTGTACGTCTTCAATTTCTCGACCTGCGCGCGGTGTTGGATTCACTACACCACACAGATAATTCTGCAACCATGTCTTGTATTCGTCAACATACCCAGCTTTATATCTATTTTCAGCCATATCCCATTTCATGTTGACACGTCCAGCCCACTCTTGAAGGATGATCTTGGCGAAAGGTATTTTTCCGCTCTCGCTGTAATCGACAATAAAAGAGCTAGCATCCCCTTGGACGGGTGTGATTTGTTTTCTTCCAAATTGCCGCATCACCCTAGCTGGGTTGTAGCCGTAATCCTCTGATGCCGGGAAGGACTAAAAATGGAAGTTTGGCCCCTTGTGCTTCTATCCTCTCAGACTTGAAGTTCGGCAACATCCACTGTATATCTCCTTCTTTCAAATCATAAAATACCCTTGCCCACGCACCCCTGGTGGTATGAATTGGGAATCTCCGGATGCTTAGGTAGAATTCATAATTATCAAGGGGACTCTTCTGGCTTGGCTTGGCCAACTCTTGTGATCGGGCGCCGTCCCTTTTGCAGAGATGTTCAGTCATCCACCATTGAAGTAGAATGTTGCAACCTTGGAAAAATGGATATCCGTTCTTGCACAAACTCAAAGATCGATAAATGTCGGCCAAAATGACCGGGGCCAAACTGCAGTATTTCTTTTCTTCTTGTTTCTTGCCTATCCCTCTGAAAATGGCATCCACTACCATCACGACTCGGGTGTCGATATCTTTTCCTTCATCTTTAGGGAACACCATAGTTCCTAAAAGGCATGCGGAGAATGCAATGGCTTGAGTTTGCCTCCAAGTACTGTGATCGTGGAATTCGTTTGGAAATTGCTCAAAATAGCTATCATGCCCCATCTTTCGAAGAATCTCATTAACGGTATATCGTGGGTTTCCAACCAGTTTGCTCTTACTAGTAACAGTATGTCTCTCAATTCTCCACTAGTTGGCCTATCGGGCAGAAGGATGTGATGATCGGGATATTTTTTCCTCTTGCCACATGTCCCGATAGAGTCCAGACAATCCTTAATTTCTTCTAGTGTTGGTGTTATTTAGATATCTCCAAATCGAAAAACCATCTTCTTATCGTCCCAAAATCGAGTGATAACATCGATAAACGTGGGCCAAACCTTGAAGTCCATTATCGAAGGTAAGTGACCCAAGTGAATAGAGATTTCTCTCTTTTTACAATCTTTGAGGTTATCCCACCATACACGGAGAATGTCGGGTGTCTTGGTGACCATGTTGAAATGGAGGAATTGACTTGACATCTACAAAAACATACAACTAGTTAATTGCCACCCCCCTATGATACAACAAACATTTAAACACGCAATACATCCTTCAGATTTAACACACAAATATGATCGTCCTATCGAGCCGTAGGCTCTTTGGACTCAAGGCGGTCTTTCTAATGGGCCCAACACTCCTTGGGTGTTGGGTCGTCTTAGGCCAATGCGCTAGTTTCGGGATTGGGTTTCGCTATATCTTTGTTTAACTAGGAATGGGTTGTATTTAGAGTGGAAAGGGTAACCCAAGCGGACTACTTGGGCTGGGACAATTAACGATCGTTGACTATCAAGTAGCCAACTACACTCGTCAGGGTGCCCCGAGAAAATCTTTGGTTAATGAACGACTGCGAACTCGCATAATCGTCCTTTAGTGAAAAATAGAATAGTTGTCGTTTGACGGAATTATGATATGCCATGAATGCAACAGTTTAAAAAAGAGATAAAGTAAACAAATAAACAATTATACACATAACCAAATAAAGTTAGTTTTATGGTTAGAATCCTCCTAATCCCCAGCAGATTCGCCATTTCTGTTTTATTCAAAAAATTAAGGATTTATAAGTTTCGAGAATTTTCGACTTTTTAGAGTCGCCACTTAATTTTGAGAAAATTAAGAAAACTATTATCTTCAAATAACTTAACAGAGAAAGTTGTTTGAAAACATTTAAAGGAGTTCGGGGATTCATATTAACGTCTTAGGAAGGTTTTGAAAGCACCTAAGACGTCCGCTAAGTTGCGGTTATCCGACAACTAATTACTTGGCTAAAAATTGTTTATAACTTGACTAAACTTACAATTGTGATATAATATTCTTTAGAGTTTGTTTGAAAGGCTAAAACCAGAAATTATTTAAGATTCTTTTTGAAAGTGGAAAAAAAAAATTATCTAAATGAATTATTTGCAAAATTATTGATTTTAAGTTGATAAAACATTTAAGGCGTTTTGCGGGGATTCAGATTTTTCTAACTCTAAAATTTAACGACAAATAAAGTAGATAAATAATTAAAAGCATATAAAGAGATAGGGAGAGAGATTTGGGTCCAAATCCGGGTTCTGTTCGCCTTGACCGAAATTTTGGACCCAATTGTTTTGGTTTTTCGACCCATTTTATTTTTGGGTTTCAACCCCTTTGTACCTGTCCTAAACTCTAGTAATATAATACAATAATACAAAAATAAAATAAAAAGGGGCGACAAGGGCTTAGGCCCATTACAAATAAAAAATGCAAGAAATTAAAATAAAGGGTCTTCTAATCAGAATTCTTCGACTTCTTCAATCTTTTAAACTTCGGACTGTACGCCAATTTTTTGTAGGCTGACTCGATACAACTCAAGGACATGCGAGAGTGGAATCCTTGTGACTCTTTCAAGGGAGTTTATGCACAAAAAAAATGATAAAAATTAAATAACTAATTAATGAACTTGATAAAATAACCAAGAACCATTTAAACACAATAGGTGACAACAAATTTAAATCTAGTTGCGGTGAAAATTATTGTAAGGTGTCACATGATAGCTATACATAAACAAGGAGACAAACATACTACCATTCAAATTTGTGAAAATAGAATCACTGCCGGAAGACCAAAACTTAGCACAATAGATAATATGAGAGTGCATTTTTCATTAAATGTTTTCAAACATATCTTAACATGAGCTCTTAACACATGGACATGCAAAGGACACATATTTCATCAACTCAAACAATTATGCTATAGTGGAATTAATAAATTGAAGTGGTAACATTCACCAAAACTAGTCAACAAAGCACCATTTGAATCACAACAGGAGGAAATTAAATCCAAGCAAAATGGATCAAATTGTTGTCAATATTTACATGCCAACACTTTAAAAAAAAATACTACATAACATATGTTTAAAGGAGAGAAATCACCAAACACACAAAGCTAATTAGAATCAAGTCATTCTACAACTTTAAACAAATAAAGACTAACCATTATATCAATTATTTCAAGCCAACATTATGTAACTTAAGGCAAGAATGAGATATTAAAGCATTATTTAATATGATAAGGGAAAGAAAGAAAACAGCAACTTAAACCAATATTTGTATCCTACTAAGCAGTGAAATCTCATACTAATAAAAATAAACAACGAAAAGTTACAAGGCTTAAATTAGCCAATTTATTAATCCATTTCATACTTTGAAGTTTCACTAATCTAGACAAAACTTGAAAATTTAACAACATCAATACAAACTTGGCTACATATTGGCAACGGTATAGTACGGAAAATCATAAAGGCACTTGAGACATAACGCAATGGTGATGCTAGAGATCGAATTCGATACTTCCGATGTGCAAATGAGAAACTAAATCACAACGAAATCCATAATGGACTAAGTGTAGAGTTAAGCCACTAAACAGTAGGAAATCATATTAATAGGAAAAATTACAGCAGAAACAAACCAGAGATGAACTAAACAACATCTTGTCTAAGATAAATTAAAATATGCTAAACGGAGTTTACCTTTTTTGAGAGCAGCGAACTAGACTGATAGCGAGTTGAGGAGACTTTACCACCAGTATACCGAATACGAAGTCAGACGTCGGATTATGACTTCGAGTAACAACCGGGATGTTCAGAATGAAACAGCCAACTAAAAGGTCTAAAGAGGAAAGGAGTAAAGAAAAAATCCTTCCCCTGCTTTCTTTGCCTGTATCCTATATTTTCTTGTATAATCTTGCCAAAATTTTTCACTCAATATGTGTTTGCTACAGAAAATTTCAAAGAAAAAGCTCCTCTCTAAGGATCCCTTTCAACTTCAAAAATTTCTCCTTTCCTGTAAACTCAAAGAAAGAAAAACACCACCACCCAATCTTCAAAAATAAAATCCTCCTCCTCAAGAAAATCTCTCCAGAAAAAAAAAATCCCCCCTCCAACAGAAGATCAATAACAAAATATATATAGCGAGGAGGCTTGGTTTTTTTTTTTTTTTTTTTGGAAAAGAGGGGGGAAAAGCCCAAAATCGATAAGGACTTAGGGAAAAATCGAGATTCCATGTCCCATTTCAAAATTTGAAATCTGTCCAAGGACAAGGGACAACTGGGTTTTGCGAGAAATCCATCCCAAATCCCTTAAAAAAAACAGACGAGGACAGGCGTTGGATGGCTCGGATTCATCTCGTGTCCTTGAAGCTCAACGTGGCATCATCTCGCGACTGCAAGGACGCGAGATGCGGCTGGCAGGAAGAAAATTGCAGGCGCCCTGTCCTGCTCTATGTACGATCAACGGGCGTAGAAAATGACCCCCAATCACGCGATTTGGGGTCGTGTTTCATTCGCTGTCCTCGTTAGGCGGCTTCTCTTCTGCATTTGTTCAGCGCGTGGATCGCATTCGCTGCGAGGAAGGAGAAGAAGCGAACGGATCGATCAGTTTTGGTTAAATTGGGAATTTGTTTCTGAGTTATCTTTCTTTTTTTGGAAGAAGATTGGGGCTGGGTTGGGTAAAACAAATGGGCCGAATTTTGGGATTTTGTAAAGGGGAAAAACAAAGTGGGCTGGGGCGAATGAAGTTGGGCTGCTGGAAAGATTTATTGGACTGGGAATTGGGGCTTGCTGAAAATTGTTAAGGATATTACAAATTTAGCCAAATTAAATTATAATCGGCCAAATTGATTAAATTTTAAAAAATAAGATGAATTAATACAACTAATTAACAAGCTTCTTAAGTTTAACAAAATAAAATAATTAATTTAACTATGAACTAATTAACATAAAAATACAAGTTATTAATTAAACCACAGTAGTTGTCTAAATATTTTACTAAAACTAAAATCTCCTTACTCTTACTCTTTTTTTTTTAGACGATTTTTAAATAATCATAAAATATATTAGTTATATATATTAATCATGTAAAATATATTATCTAAAACTTATAAAAATGACAAAACTATTCAGAAATAAACTTAAAAAAGATATTTTGAATTTTATAAATCTAATTATTCTAAATCGTTTGGGAATTAAGAAGCTCGTGAATTAATCGTATAAGAGTGGGTCAAAATTGGGTGTCAACAACATCTAGGGTTGGTTTGGGGTGTGTTCTTATGCAGGTTGGTAAGGTGATAGCCTATGCGTCCAGACAGCTCAAGGTTCATGAGAAAATTTATCCCACTCACGACCTGGAGTTGGCAGCTGTAGTGTTTGCACTGAAGTTGTGGAGGCACTACTTGTATGGAGTGCATGTGGATGTATTCACAGACCAAAAGAGTCTCCAGTACGTGTTCACACAGAGGGAGTTGAATCTACGTCAGCGGAGATTGTTGGAGCTGTTGAAGGATTATGACATGAATGTTCACTACCATTCAGGTAAGGCTAATGTTGTGGCTGATGCTTTGAGCAGGATGACCATGGGAAGTACAACCCACGTTGAGGATGAGAAGAATCAGTTGATGAAAGATGTACACAGACTTGCCAGACTGGGTGTGCGTTTGGTTGACTCTACTAGTGGGGGTGTTTCAGTTCATCCTAGTTCTGAATCATCCTTGGTAGTTGAAGTCAAGCAGGGTCAGCATCTAGATCCTGTGTTGATGGAGCTGAAGGACTCAGTACTGATGAAGATGAATGAGTCTTTCGCTTTGGGAGGTGATGGCATACTTAGGTACCAGGACAGGCTGTGTGTACCAGATGTGGATGATTTGCGGACCATGATTGTTGCAGAGCCCCATGGTTCCAGATATTCCATACATCCAGGTTACACCAAGATGTATCATGATCTTAACCAGATTTATTGGTGGGATGGCATGAAGAAGGACATTGCAGAATATGTGGCCAAGTGTCCTAATTGTCAGTAGGTTAAGGCAGAGCATCTTAAGCCTGGCGGTCTGACTCAGATTATTGAGGTTCCGACTTGGAAGTGGGAGGACATTAATATGGACTTCGTGGTTGGTATTCCGAGGACTATGAGGCAACATGACTCCATATGGGTTATTGTGGACTGATTGACTAAGTCTGCCCACTTTATCCTTGTGAAGTCTACTTACAGGGCCAAGGATTATGCGAGACTCTACATTGATGAGATTATGAGATGGCATGGGATTCCTTTGTCTATTATTTCAGATAGAGGATCTCAATTTACTTCACATTTCTGGAGATCTTTCCACAAGAACTTGGGCACACAGGTAAAGCTTAGCACTGCCTTTCATCCTCAGACAGATGGGCAGGCGGAGCGCACCATCCATACATTGGAGGACATGTTAAGAGCGTGTGTGATTCACTTCAGAGGTAGCTGGGATGACCATCTGCATTTGATAGAGTTCTCATATAATAATAGCTATCACTCCAGCATTGGGATGGCACCGTTTGAGGCACTGTATGGTAGGAGGTGTAGATCTCCAGTTTGGTGGTTCGAGGTTGAAGAGTCATCCATTTTGGGTCCAGAGATCATTCATGAGTCCTTAGAGAAGGTCAGAGTGATTAGGGACAGGTTGGCTACTGCTTACATTCGGTAGAAGTCATATGCATATATCAGAAAATGGACCTTAGAGTTTGATGTTAGTGACAAGGTTTACTTGAAGATATCACCTATGAAAGGGGTGATGAGATTTGGTATAAAAGGGAATCTGAGTTAGAGGTATGTTGGGCCATATGAGATCCTACAGCGTGTGGGTGAGGTGGCCTATGAGTTAGCATTGCCTGCGGAGTTAGCTTCTGTTCATCCAGTCTTTCATTTCTCTATGTTGAAGTAGTGCCTAGGTGATCCAGCATCAATTCTACCAGTTGAAGGCTTGGGGGTTGGTGAAGACTTGTCTTATGAGGAGGTACCTGTTGAGATCTTAGACAGACAGGTCAAGCGGCTGAGGAACAAGGAGATTGCCACAGTGAAGGTATTGTGGAGAAATCATCTTGTTGAGGGTGCTACGTGGGAGGCTGAGGCCGACATGAGATCCCGCTACCCTCATCTTTTCAGCTCTTGAGGTTAGACTTCCTACTCTTAAGTCTATGTTTCCTTATCTTTCCGTATTTTGTTGCTATTGCTTGACTATGCATAGTGATTTTGTTATGATCTGACTGGCATTACGATATGTAGTGGTAGTGTCATTCGGGGACGAATGTTCCTAAAGGGGGGATAATGTAACAACCCTAAAAATGAATAAGATAAATACTTAAGGTGTCAAGAATGCTTGTTATTAAACCAAGGTTCACACGGATTGATACGCGTAGAACCAGACCTTAGAACCCTTACTACGACCAAGCCAACTAACTTAGGGAGTTAATTGAGCTTGGAAAGGTTGGAACCAACCATGTGAGGCTCTCGAAAACGAAAATTTAATCGAAAGAGTCTTTACTGGACTTAAAAGAAGAAATCTTGAGTTTTGAGGGTCCAGGGGTAAAATGATCTTTTCCAGGCCAAGGGTAATATTGTAATTACCTTGAGGAATTAATTAATTAATTAATTAATTAAATTAAAAGATCAATTCGGGTTGGTGCGATCCAAAGTGACCCATTTTCGCAAATAGGGTGTCACTCGGGTTCGAGCCCCACTAGAAGCAATGAATTTATGATTTTATCATCAATTAAAATCTGATTTTTTGTAAGGGCAAAATGGTCCTTTCACGTATAACTAAATAAATAAGATTTTTGTTTATTAAGGAGAGTCCTAAATTGACTAAGTCATCATCTAATCCTATACTACTTCACACGTTTCACTCTCTCACGTTTATCACCTCTTCACGCTCAAAAACTCTCTTGTTCTCTCTGCCAATTAACGTGCAGAACAGAAACTTTAACTAAGGTTCTTCACACTTGAAGAACACACGAAAATTTTAAGAAAAACAAAGTAATCAAAAACGTTAAGGCAAAGAGAAGTTGTCCGTCGAGTGGTGTGGACGTTGATGAAGCTTGGACTGATTTTGGAGAAGGTTTTGGGCAGCAAATTCACGTTTGAACAAGCAAATTAAGGTATGGGTTACTTCTCTCTTGGTCCCTTTCCCAAGAGACCCCTTACGATTCAAGATATTCACTCCAAAACTAGGGTTGTTTCCCCGTTGCATGTCCTTGTCACTAGCTCCCAATGATTCGTAGGTTGGGTTTTGTTTGCTGGTAGATTTAGGTATGTGTGGTGTTTTTGAATTGAATGTGAATATGTTTATGTACGTGAAATCACGAGAATGACAAGCAATGTGTGATCGAAAAAAATGAGGTGTGTCTGTGCACGTTGGCAGTGAGCTTTGGCAGTGAACTTACTCACTGTTAGAACTATGAATTAACATGTTAATTCTTTGTATTTTATGTGTGAAATGTGTACACAATGTGATGTTCATTGTAATGAAATGTGGTTGATTGAATAACAATCTTTTAGCCAAATAAACTTATGAAAGATGCGCCTAAAAATGTGTTAAAATGATTTATGAATGCACCCTTTGAATCATGTGAAAACGTTGATGAAAATGAGTTGAAGAATGACTAAAATTTCCAACAACTATGCAATATTAATTTAGGCTAAAGCTTAACAAAGAAATCTGGAAATTAATACATTTTAAAGAGGTGAGGCCACCAGGATTCGAACCTGTGACCTCACCCTTTAGCTACTGGTTTTCGCGAGAAAAGAAAAGAAAAAGGGGGCTGGGGGAATCGAAATGGGGTCTGTTGGGTTAGTAAGAAGAGAACAAGAGTTAACATAAATAAATGGGAGGCGTGGGAATCAAACCCACGACCTCCAGGTAGCGAGTGAAGGAAGAGAAAAAAATAAGAAAAGAAAAAGTGAGGCGTGGGGATCGAACCCACGACCTCAAGGCTGGAAATGGGGAGGAGCGAATTAATTAATAAATCAAGTGAGGTTGTGGGGGTTCGATCCACAACCTCACTGCCAAACGCTTAGCCTAAGGAGTTTTAAATAAAAAAAAATTAGTAGGCTGTGGGGGTTCGAACCCACCACCTCACAGCCTCAGCGAAAATAAAAATTTGAATAAGGAGGCTATGGGGATTCGAACCCACAACCTCCCTATCCTAGCGAAAACATCAGAATAAATAAAAGAGGTTGTGGGGGTTTGATCCCACAACCTCTTGGTTTAGGCGAGATTGGGCAATATGATGTTAATGAAAAATAATAAGGGGTTGTGGGGGTTCGAACCCACAACCCTTCGGCCAACTTAAGGGAAAACTAAGTATAAAATTAACGATACGATGTTAATGTTGGAATTTAATCTAGAGTTCTAATATTATGAATATTAAAAATAAAATCGATGAAAAATGTAAATGATATCCAAGTGATTCAAACTTGGGTTTCCTTGCCCAAACTTCCGTATTGATACATAAGTCATACGTGAACAAAATATCAAAGAATAATGCCACCTAATTAGATCGAAATCAAGATCTTGGCATATATACAAGATACATAAGTCTTGTACTACATAATCTTAGGAATGTATGAATCACTTAACGAATTATGAATGAAGCCTCATTGCTTGTATGTATAGACTCATAAGTCTAGCATACGTTTAAAAGTAAGTGAACCTAAGATGTATGTACTGAATGATGAAATGAACAATGAAATGATGTAACCCTAGAAGGGTTAAGTAAGAGTATGAAACACACCAATGGCCAAGTATATTGGCATACGATGAAATGAACATTCACGTAAAATGGGTGAGTAATTATGAAGAGTAAATGTGCTAATGATAATGAATGTGGTGACAACATGATACGAGGCTAATGCAAATGATGAGAACAATCTCAAATGAGCCTAAGTAAATGTTACCAAAATGTACTCACCTATGAGAGTGTAAGATAATGAAGAGATCAGTCTCTATGAACACTCTAATGAAAGTATTGAGATTAACACCCTTAATACTAATGATGAGATGAGAAATCATCTAATGAGCTATGATGTCCTCATACTAGAAGCCAGCTTCCATGACGTATGAGTTGAATGTAATGGAACTTTATACTGAGCACCGATAGGCTAGCTATGAGTGGTGATGCATTCTTTCGGGAAGGGCGGAGGTTCACGTAACTCTCATGAGATGAGACTGTCCGGCTTGTCGAGTATGGGTCTCCTTATATGTCCTAGTCTTCGAACCTATAATGCCAATATAGGGATCTGGCGGGGTTAAATTCCCATGTACGCTAGCATGTTTTTGGGTCACCTTGGCCGGTGATTCCACCTCTTTTCGGTGTGGGGGAGACACTGGATTTCATGATGCTCACATGATCTATGTCGGTTAAAGTTAAAGTTCCCAATGAATGAATGAGGCCAGCCTCAAATGAAGTACATAATGAAATGAATGATACCAAAGGTGTTAGGATAGGATGATCAAGAGGTGAGCTAGACTCAGGTAATGACATTAGGTTATTCGTGATCATTGCACAGCAATCCCGATGAAAGTCTTAAACTACACCCTAGGTATAGCTGGTTTTCACACTGGCCTATGAACGAAATGAAATGAAGTACGTATGAATGAATGAAGTAGACTCTGTGTTTGCTAATGAAGACTCCCTAGTTGAGGTCCCATATGTTGAGCCCTTATTTTGGAAAGTCTTAATGTCAAGTCCATGATTCCAAGGTCTCATGGCATATGAATGAATGATATGAAAGAAGATATGTGTTATATAATATGTGCTATGATATGTGCTATGTGTAAGATGTTATGTGCTGTGTAATATGATATTTATGATGATATATTTTACTCTCATGGCATGACTTTCCTAATCCAAATTTGGAAAGGTCATTGACTTTCCTAATCCAAATTTTGAAAGTTCACTGACTTTCCTAATCCAAATTCGGAAGGTTCTTTAACTTTCCTAATCTCAAATTGGCAAGTCCACTGACTTGACTTCCCATAATCATGTTGTTAGGAAAGAGCTATCTCTTCTCATGCATGTCCTTGGTGTGTGCTTGCATATACTAATACTTAGTACAAGTGTGTACTAACCCTATACAACTATACTATTTTAGGTGCAGGCACAGGTGGACGATATAGCTACAGGATCATTGTTGCAGTTATCCGGACGTCTAGCAATCATCTGGAGTTGGTAGGTCCTCATGCTTTCGAGGATGCTACTGTTTTATATTCTAGCTTAGTTTTAGAGTTGAGCTAGTGGAGCATGTTCCACTAGCATTTCTTTTATGTTTTTATTCAGACTATGTATTGGTGCCATATTGGCAATTATACACTTTATAAGAATTGAACTATTTCTTTCAATTGCTAATCTCTTAATGTTAGATGGTTGATGGTGAACGATTATGAAATGATGAGAATGTTTAATAAGTTTGTTAAGAAATAAAAAGTTTCAAATTTTCCGCTAAAATTAACCTATGTAAAGTAAGAATGACGTAAGTAGGCTTCTCTGCGACCTCTGAGAGGTCAACGACGCCGGTCTCGTCTGGGGTCTAGATTCTAATGGTGACAGTTTGAGGCATTTTCTCCAACCACTCATCATTAACCAAAGCTCTGTCCAACCTTTTACAAATTTTGTGATGTATACCCCTTTTATTTGACCAGGTAAATTTCTGCCCATTGAAGCCTATGTCAACAAGACCACAAGCTTCAATCACTACAATGAACTATAAGGTATGTTATTATGCACAGAGTGATGCATCATTCTGTCCCATAGTGGCCTTCTAAGTTGATGTTTGCATTTGGCATACACAAATGTTGCTAGAAAATGACTTTTTATCTCATTGTGCCCAATGTTACAAGTAATTTGTTGTTCATCCTCCGCCAAGACCACACAATCTATATCCATTTTACAAAATAACCAAATTTTGCCATTACAGTTTCTCGCTGCATTGTCCATGGCTAATTGAGTTTTGAAACTTTGAACTTGGACACTGTCTGAGAAAGGTTCAAGGATAGCAATAAGAGATAAGTGATGGAATTTCCTAAGCATCTTAAGTCTTTCCAAAACTCGTTGTGTGTTAATTCCCCTCACATTCCAAATGAGTGTACTAATCATTAGGATGATCTGGAAGTGAAAAACCTAGTGTTTGGTAGAAAATCATTGTAGTATTTGAGCTTTGGTTTCATTTTATTGATATTGTTGTTTAGCTACTTCCCTGAGGGCTATATTATGATGAATTGTTGAGGAATTACTATGGGTGATGAAAGCTTAGATTAAAGGGTAAGTTGTTTATCTTTTTTAGCCTTAATTAATAAATGCTCTTGAGTGGTATGGTTCACCTTTGGTGGCGATGTTTACTTGTTATATATGTGAATATGAAGCTACTTGTGAATTGTGAATGATGCCTTGCAGGCATGTTATGTGAAGTAAGATGATAATAATGTTATTCTTGATAAATGAGTTATATGAAGATTATTATGTAGGTAGGCTAGAGAATATGCCTAAATAAATTATATGATTATATGAAGTATGTTAAAGTTTGTGATGTGATGAATAAAAGTCTAATCATGTATAGGATGAAATGTAAATGAAATGATGCTTATGTGTTGTAACGACCCAAGAGTACCCCCTAGAAGTTAGGGCATTCCCAAATCGAAATACGGTGTCGTCGACCTCTGGGAGGTCTAAGACAAGTCCTTTCGTACCATTCATTGCATACATGTATGAAAAATAGTGTGGAATTGAACTTTTCATACAAAATAATAATACTTCAAAATATCTCCTTTTTATGTAGAGCTACAAACCATAACATATTCACTCGGTGCAAACCTTTGTTCTCATAGAGTAAGTTCAATAAAAAGGAGCATATGAAAAGGTACCATCTCTTAGTCATTACCTAGTCATAATGCACCTACCAAAGATGGGTCCACTAGGGTTGCCACTCAATGGTCTAATAAGGATAGCTCATTCTAAACCTTCTTTCTATATGGAATATTCCACATATTAGTCATGCTTAGAAGGGCACCATCTTACGTCTACCGATCCTAGACTTTCATTCAACAGTCATCCATACACATACAAGACAAAGGTGCATAAGCCTACTAAGTAAAGATGTCCATATTCATCATATACATGTATCAAGTAAGGGACACAAGTCTACAAAGACAAGACACAACATACTTTATTACATATAACATATCATTTTTTGAAGGACTTAGGAATGACCCTTATCATCCTATGCATTACTATACATCATCAATATAACTATTGTAGACTCCTATAGTCAAGTAGAAACAATCATGTATCAAATCTAAGACTACACACATGAACACATAGTCACTAGTCTACATGATCACCTAACATCAATAGAATAACACATACTTTCACATTACTTCACATATAGGTAGATATGATCATACTTCACATAACCAACTACACATATCATCATTATACTTCAAGTAGTGCCAACAAGGTCATGATCATCAATATACTTAAAATAACGCTGACGAGGCCACATCAATTGCGAGTAAGGTACATAACACCGAAAGCATAGGTGGACCATATAAATCACAACATAATTGAAGTCTAATTAACATAAAATAAAGAGAATTAGTGCTGCGTACCACCAATCCATTCTCACCACTTCAATCCATAGCTAAATCATCCAATTCAATATCATAAGGCCCTTACCCATGGCCATGAACATCAATTCAAAGTATAAATCATAATACTAGATGAAACTAGGTCAATTCAATATAGATTTAACAATCTAATACAAATTAGACATCAATTTAATATAATCTTTACATCATTAGATAGCCCATAGAAAACAACACTATAATTCATAAGTATAGAGACATGATCACTTAACCCATAAAATAGTCAAAATAAGAATTGCTTCGTTTGCATGGGTTCATAAGAAGTATATCTTTAAAACATTGCATTAACATCAATTCAATCTAAAACATTGATTCACATTCATTTATGCAAGAACCGATGGCTAGATCACAAAATTGGAGAATTCATGTTTTTGATCATCTTTGAAAATCATTGGAATTGACTCTTCGAAGAAATAGATTTCAAGGATGAATAACCATACATTAATTGTGATAAAAATACCACAAAATTGATGGAGAAAAACTTGTGAAATCTATCTTCTTCCTTGGAGCTTCAAAGCTTCAACAATGGAGTTTTGGAGAAAGTGAATAGAGAGGTTTTGTTTTGAGTTGAGGGGTTTAGATTTAATTCGTGAGGATAGGGGCTTAAATAGGTATAATAACCGTCCATAATATACCCCTAAATTACCCAAAAGCCCCCTACATATATTGACAAATTAACCAACTCAAATTTTACTTAAAAATGACGCAACGAAATCTGGGACTTTACTGCGCGTCGCGGAGACACTTCCGAATCTTATTTTTCAAAAATTCTTGGACAAAATGGTTCGTGACATATCCCCGTCGCAAGTCAAAGTGTTTTGCCTACTGCGTGTCATTTGTGTGTCGCGCAGCAGCATGCCAAATCTTGGTTGTTTGGTAGCTTCGCTAGCCTGTGTTTGGGTCCTCCTCGGGGACCTTTTTGATGGTCCCCGTGGTGTCGTTCCCGGATGTTTCAACCCTTTGTATGTCAGGCTTCGCGTAGGAAATCTTGATACTGAATTTAACCTTAAAATCATCCCCCAAAGCATCACTACAAAACAGTACAACACACTAGTTCAACTTCAACTAGTTTCCGAATGTCTTGGACATTCTTTGACGTTTGACCTCCAAACACTTCCAAATTTTACATACTGCCTATTAACACTATTTTAACCATTTTATGTCCTTAAAACATCATGACACAATTGTTAGGATCTAGTGCAACCTAGCTTATTTTTAGGGACGTTACAATCTCCCCCACTTGGACAACATTCGTCCTCGAATGAGACTTGCCACACCTTGAACATTTTTAAGAGTTAAGACTCAAATACTAGAATCTCATAACCATACCACATAACACACAATACACACATTTAGGAGAAACATCAACTCCACTTAACAAAGAGACTCACAACACAACAAGAAGGTAGGAACTACATCTACAACTCATTATTCAATAAGACTCACATTTTTATTTCATATAGGAGGAACTTCCTTCTCCATATAATATGATGCTCATATACATCATCTCTATACTAATCATAACCATTTTTCATGAAATAACAATTTAGTAAAAATTTCTAAATCTTTACAGTAAGCACCAATTTCGTTACAGTGAAACATGCTCAATTTTCCAAAAATGCAACTCTTAGGAAATTTATGAGGAAACATGAAAATATGAGAGATAAAACCATATAAAATCAATTTAAAACATAATCATGACTTCAAGAAATGCACAATGCAAGGAATCAGAGAATTTTAATTTCAACTAGACTCCTAAACACAATGCAACATGCAACATGCAACATGCTACTATGATATTCTATCTCTCAAGCTTGAATTGAATAGAAGTGATGAGACAACCAATGATTATTCTACTACTCACCATACTCCCCCACTTATAAGGACCTCATATAGCTAAAGAGAGAAAACTATAACTTACCTGCATCATCATCATCATCCGGTTTTGTTCCTTTGGGTCGGAGAGCGTAAAAGCAAGCCTTTCCCTTTGGAGTACCACCTTTCGGAACATTAGGAGGAACTTGCTTGGCCTCTCTTCCTATAGACGCAATAGTAGGACAATCTCTCACCTTGTGATCATCCTTCCCACAACCAAATCATCCACTAGTACCGGCTACAAATTTCCAAAAGTACTTCTTTGCTCAAGTAGCACAAGTAGGCTTAATCACTTGGGAACCACCACCTCTCTCATAGTTATCCTTAGGAGCACTAGAACCATCTTGATTTGAATCCCTCTTCTTAGAATTAGGTTGAAATTGCTCATCGGTTCCTCCCCTCTTAGCATATCTACTTCTCGTCCCAAGTTTAGAATCTTCAATGGATTGCACATATACCATCAACCTAGATAGAGTCATATCACCATAGAGCATGGCTGTATAACACTCTTCCTTCACCATATCCAAAACACCGATCAAGAACCTACTCATCTCATCCCTAGGGTTTGATAACAAAGATAGAACATACTTATACAATAGTATAAACTTTAAGGAATATTCCTCAAAACTCATGTTACCTTGCCTAAGGTTTATAAATTCCTCAATCTTAACCTCCCTCTTCTCACGGGGAAAGTACCTTTCTAAGATTGATTCTTTACACTCTTCCCACTCTAAGGGACCCGATGTCACATCCCGAGACCACACCCTAGAAGTTAGGGCAAAATCTCGTATTGTGCCACGGCGTACTGGACCTCTCAGAGGTCTCATACAAGCCTCTCATATCATTCATCACATATACATAATGAAAAGTAGTGCGGAATTTAAAACTTTTCATAAAACAATATCATAGTCTTTAAGAACTCTTTCATATAGAAGTAATGGAAAATACTAAGTCTCAATCTCATCATCTTAAGACACAAGAGTACTTGGGACACGGCCCATACGAAATACAAAACATACTACTATATAGTCTATTACAATACTTCATAAACGAAACATAAAAGACATATCTGCCCTCGAGTCAAAAAAGGACATACTTCAACTTCACTTGAATGATCTTCTAAATTCAAGTCTTCTTTCCAACAGCTCTTCACTTACCAAAAACTATATAGATAGATAAACACATGGAATTAGTACAACCACATATATTAAGTATGGCTTATGCATATAATCATGAAAACGGACATTTATTGAAAATAGGCATATTTTCATTTAAATATCATAATATCATCATAAGAATAACATTTAGCAACTTAGAATCACATAATAAAATATTTAACCAAAAATCATAATTTTTGAACTCACTGTACAGTGAAGTACCTCACTGTTACAGTGAATTGTTCTAATTTCGTTTTAAACATCTTCTAGCATGTAGTCTTATCACTAAAGCTATCATAATATTCACTTAAGTCACACAAAGAGATACCTCCCGTACACCCTCTCTAGATGTTCCTAAACGATTCTTAAGATTACTCATAATGAGATTACTCATACACCCAATCTAGATGTGCCTAAACGATCCTTAATATTACTCATACACACCTACAATACACCAACATACAAGGCTACATAATATGACAATCTCCCCTACCAAGGCTATCAAAAGACCTACTTAAGTAAATCAAGAATATAACGTCCATGATTGACCTCTTCAAGATTACCTAAATAGTCCTTGGACTTCCTAAGTTTAGATCATGTCAAACATAACAAGCAACTTCCCTAACTAGAGTCATTCTCAAGACTTCCATAGATAAGACATGAAGAGATCCTCCTTTATGCCCTCTTCACAATTTAACTAAGGAATCCTTAAGTCACTTTAGATTAGGTACTTATTCATTTACATACTTTATATCATTAATTCATTAGTTCATTTAAGAGACTTACATCACATAAAGGACATTCAAATAATGGTCTTGGAAAAGACCTAAGGACTCTTACTAATATCTTCAAAGCCTATTGTGCAATGTCTAGATAGCGTCCCATACCACCACCTAAACCTCATAGAACTTCTCTAATGCTAATACGTATCCCATATGATGAGAATAAGCAATAAAAGGCATAGACCATGGTAGCAAAGCATGAAATCCGGAGTTCTATCCTACTCCGATGAGGTTGTTTTACTTGCCAATGGTAGAACTTAGACACATCCCATGTAGGCACATGGTTAAGGAAATATGAAGGGCATGCTTTGTAATCTAGTCTCATACTTTAACTAGAACTACTTCCTTTACCATACTCACTCGGTGCTAGCCTTCATTCTCATAGATTAAATCACACTAAGGTTCATACAAATGATTCCCATATCAAGTTCATGATCCAATTACATTTACCCTACCAAAGTAAGGTCTACTAGGGCTGTCTCACTATGTCGACAAGAAGCTCATCATGACTTCCCTAAGGATTGATATGATGTCGTTCCAGCCAATCAACCTTAAGTCTATCATTTATTACATGAAGGATACCATTACGACTTTTGACTTCAAGTTACATAACCTTACCACTAGGTTCAAGGTTTCACATAACGGACCCTCTTATCATCATTCAAGGTCTTACCTATAATTCATTCATTCAAGACTAAGACTCTTTAGGTTCCTAAGTCGAGACATCACATATTCATATTCATACAAGCATCAAGTAAGGGACACAAGTCTACCTAAACAAGACACCACCTACTTCACTTTAGCACATAAAACATACATTCTTTAGACACTTAATAATGACCCTTAACATCATTTAGTCAACCTATTCATTACCTTAACATCATCCACATAGCCATTATAGACTCATATAACCAAATTAGGAACAACCATGTACAACTCTAAGACTACACACTTAACATATAGCCATAGCATAACATGATTACCTAGATAGTATCAATAGTCTAACACATACTTTCATATATAGGTAGGTATAATCATACATCACCAAATCAACTACACAAATAGCCATACAACTTAAAGTAGTGCAGACAAGACCATGATCATCAATATACTTAACACCGCCACCATAAGTGGACCAAACCAATGAAAATATAATTGAAATCTAAAATAACATTAAATAAGAAGAAGTAGGGCAGCATACCACATCTTCATCCTCAAAACTTCAAGACAATACCAAATCATCCAATTCAACCTCATAAGGCCTTTACCCATGTCCATGAACATTAATTCAATACGTAAACTATAATAATCAATGAAATCTAAACCAATTCAATATATATTCAACAATCTAAGACCAATTAGACATTAATTGAATATAATTCTTATATCATTAGAAAGCCCATAAAAAACTAAACATTAATTCACAAACATTAGACCAATATCAAGTAACCCATAAATTAGTCAAAAACTAGGGTTCATCAATTACATGGGTTCATAGGCATATTGAGTTAAAATCATAATAACAACAATTCAGTCACTATTCAATGATTAAAAACCTTTAATGCAAGAACCCATGGTAGAATCATGAAATTGGACAATTCAACTTTGAAAACTTTAGAAAACATCTTTGAAGATGGGGTCCTTGATGAAACAAGTTTCAAGGATCAAAAACCATACCTAAATAAAGACAATTCTTCAATTTGATGAAGAATCTCCACTCAATTCGTCACACCAAGCTCTTCCTTGAATTTGGACTTCAATGGAGTCTTTGGGAATTCTTAAGGGATTTTGGGGTTTTGATTTTGAAGAATAATATCTTCTAAGTGTTAATGACTTATGAACACGTTTAAAATACCCAATATACCCCGTAGGAACCTCCAAACAATCAATTTTGAAGTTGGGTGAAATTCCCATTTCACCCCTCACTTAACAGTGAGGCTGCACAAAAAAAAGTCCACCAATGGTTGGCAGTCGACGGACCGTTTGTCCACAAACGGACCGTCCTTTAATTTCGTTGGTTGGTTAAGAGACTTGACATGGTCCTCCTCTCTCCCAATATTAATTCCCTACCAACAGAACCCATTGATGGAGCGTCGATTGGCCAACGAGCCATTGATGCCTCCGTCTGGGACAGTCTTGACACCACATTTTGGGTCCTTCCTCAAGGACCCTTGGATGGTCCTTGGGGATGTTTACCCGAACGTTTCCAACCCAAAAATGCTTGTATATGAGTTTAAGACCTCTCACATGAATTTCATCCAAAACGAACACGTAAAACTCGACGAAACATGCCTAGACACACGAGGTCATTTTAAGGCACATCTCTCAAACGTCATGAACGTTCTTGAGCGTTTGACCTCCAAACTTCTCAAAACTTGACACACTAACTATATTCATAATATTAAATCATTTAAAGACTTCACAACTTCATTAATCACACATAACCACATAGAACCACATATGAGGCACTTAGGTGACTTAGGCGTCGAACGTCTTGGTCGTCCCTTGACGTTTGACTTCCAATGCACCTAATACCTTAGACACTGCCTCAATACCATTTAATAGACCTATTTATTATCATAGACCATATTGACCACAATGTTAAGCTCTAGTTCACCTAGGTCATTTTCGAGGTCTTACACCCGATTCAACCGGTCTACTATCCTTTCATTGAGTAAAACATATTTGAGCAACATCTTTCAATTTATACGAAGCTAAATCCGATTTCTCCCTAGAATTCACTCCCATTGAATGCACTATCTTGTACACCTTATCCAAGAAAGATTGGGAATCTTCTCCTACCTTAGAACCAAAGAATATAAGAGGATTCATCCTCACAAAGTCCCTCAATCTAGAGGTCATAGTACTCTCCATAACATTCACCCTAGGCCCAATGTCTCTATTCACTTGAGTTATCATAGCTCAGGCTAGAGTAAGAGAGCCTCTCTAATCTCCCCATTAACCATTTTCGGGGGAACCACCGGAACCTCATTATCTCCATCCACAGTAGGGACTTGATCATCTTGAGAACCTTGAACACCTTGAACACCTTGAGGAACTTGATAAACTTGTGGCACATGTCCATCTCGGGGAGGAAGTCCCTCATTTACATCATTCTCCTTAACTCTCCTAGCCGGTGTCCTCCTCGTATTCATCTTCCTATAAACACAAGGAAAACCATAAGAAAAGGGCAATCATAACTTTTAATCTCTACGACACGATATATGAGTAGAAAAGAAGGGAAACTCTATCATCCTATAGCCTCTCGCCCATAGGTGTGTCGCGACTCACACCGATGGTCAAGACTCTACTAGACGTGGCTTTTTGAGACTTTTCGATTCCTAAGACTACTTCATAATCTTATTCTCTGATATAAAATTTGTAATGACCCGAGAGTACCCCCTAGAAGTTAGGGCATTTCTGAATCAAAACACGGCGTCGTCGACCTCTCAGAGGTCAAAGACAAGCCCTTTCGTACCATTCATTGCATACATGTATGAAAATTAGTGGGGAATTAAAGCTTTTCATATAAAATAATAATACTTCAAAATATCTCTTTTATAGAAAAACATAATGAAAGGCGAAGTCTTAAAGTCGCCATCTTAGACATAGGAATATATTCGGACTCGACCCATACTTCAACATAAAAGAAATAGCTAAGTCTTTTACAATACTTTCAATAAGTAAATCTAAACATCAAGATGTCCTCTAATCCAGTGAGGACATACCAACTCTTTACTTGAATGAACACTAATCCAAGCTTCAACTTTGAGACTACTCTCAAACGCCACCTACACCTTTTGAGATAGAGAAAATGTATGGAATTAGTACAAACACTTGTACTAAGTATGGCATAATGCATGAAATCATGATAAACTGAATTTGTATAAAAGATGCTCTTTTTTATTATAACATCATAGTATAAGTATAAGAACAACATTTAACACCTTAGAAACATACAAGATATCACATAATCATTTTATCAAATATTATAGAACATTACAGTGAACTAAGTTCCACTTCATAGTAACCTCTTTAAGCTTGCATCCCTCTCACCAAAGGTTATCCTAAGAATCACAGTTCCATTTTATTAACATTCCTTAACTAAAGTCTCTATCGTTCATTAAGTCAATTAGAAGATATATCATTCATTATAGACTTCACATAATGGTCTTGGAAAGACCTAGGGACTCACATACCAACATCTTCAAAGTCTAGTGGTGCAATGTCTAGATAGCGTCCCATTCCACTACCTAAACTTCCTAGTACTTATCCAACACTAGCATGTATACCATTTGATGAGAATAGACAATAACCGACATAGACCATACTAGATAGGCATGGAATCCGGAGTCATAAACCTACTCCGATGGAGGGTGTTCTACTTGCCAAGGGTAGAACTATGACACATACCCTATAGGCACATGGTTAAGGAATATCAAGGTCTTTTATGCACTCTAATCTCATTCTCAAGTAGAGATACATTGTACTCTAGTCTCTTTCTTAAGTAGAGCTACAAACCATAACATATTCACTCGGTGCTAGCCTTTGTTCTCATAGAGTAAGTTCAATAAAAAGGAGCATATGAAAAGGTACCATCTCTTAGTCATTACCTAGTCATAAACATATGAAAAGGTACCATGTCTTAGTCATTACCTAGTCACAACGCACCTACCAAAGATGGGTCCACTAAGGCTGCCACTCAATGGTCTAATAAGGATTGCTCATTCTTAACATTCTTTCTATATAGAAGATTCCACATATTAGTCATGCATAGAAGGGCACCATCTTAGGTATATCGATCCTAGACTTTCATTCAACATTCATCCATACACATACAAGACAAAGGTGCATAAGCCTACTAAGTCAAGATGTCCATATTCATTATATACATGTATCAAGTAAGTCACACAAGTCTACAAAGACAAGACACAACATACTTTACTTTATTACATATAGCATATCATTTTTTGAAGGACTTAGGAATGACCCTTATCATCCTATGCATTACTATACATCATCAATATAACTATTGTAGACTCCTATAGTCAAGTAGGAACAATCATGTATCAAATCTAAGACTACACACATGAACACATAGTCACTAGTCTAACATGATCACCTAACATCAATAGAATAACACATACTTTCACATTACGTCACATATAGGTATATATGATCATACTTCACATAACCAACAACACATATCATCATTGTACTTCAATTAGTGCCGACAAGGTCATGATCATCAATATACTTAAAATAACACCAACGAGGCCACATCAATTGCGAGTAAGGTACATAACACCGCCAGCATAGGTGGACCATATAAATCACAATATAATTGAAGTCTAATTGACATAAAATAAAGATAATTAGGGCAGCGTACCACCAATCCATTCTCACCACTTCAATCCATAGCTAAATCATCCAATTCAATATCATAAGGCCCTTACCCATGGCCATGAACATCAATTCGAAGTATAAATCATAATACTAGATGATACTAGGACAATTCAATATAGATTTAACAATCTAATACAAATTATACATCAATTTAATATAATCATTACATCATTAGATAGCCCATAAAAAACAACACTATAATTCATAAGTATAGAGACATGATCACTTAACCCATAAAATAGTCAAAATAAGAATTGCTTGGTTTGCATGGGTTCATAAGAAGTATATGTTTAAAACATTTCATTAACATCAATTCAATCCTAATACATTGATTCAAAATCATTTATGCAAGAACCCATGGCTAGATCACAAAATTGGAGAATTCATGTTTTTGATCATCTTTGAAAATCATTGGAATTGACTCCTTGAAGAAATAGATTTCAAGGATGAATAACCATACATTAATTGTGATTAAAATCCCACAAGATTGATGGAGAAAAACTTGAGAAATCTATCTTCTTCCTTGGAGCTTCAAAGCTTCAACAATGGAGTTTTGGAGAAAGTGAATGGAGAGGTTTTGTTTTGTGTTGAGGGGTTTAGCTTTAATTGGTGAGGTTAGGGTCTTAAATAGGTCTAATAACCGTCCATAATATACCCCTAAATTACCCAAAAGACTCCTACATTTAATGGACAAATTAACCAACTCAAATTTGACTTAAAAACGACGCAACGAAATCTAGACTTTACTGCGCGTCGCGGAGACACTTCCAAATCTTATTTTTCAAAAATTCTTGGATAGAATTTTTTGTGACAGCCCCGCGTCGCAAGGAAATTTTTTTTGCCTACTGCTTGTCAGCTGCGCGTCGCGCCGCAGCATGCCAAATCTTGGCTGTTTGGCAGCTTCGCTGGACCGTGTTTGGATCCTCCTCTGGGACCCCGGGGCATTTTTCCCAGACGTTTCGACCCTTAGTATGTCAGGCTATACGTAGGAACTCTCGATATTGAATATAACCTTCAAACCGTCCCCCATAACATCACTACAAAAAGTACGACACACTACTTCAACTTCGACTAGTTTCCGAACGTCATAGACGTTTTTGGACGTTTGACCTCCAAACACTTCCAAACTTTATATACTGCCTATGAACACTATTTTAAACGATTTTATGACCTTAAAACATCATGACACAGTGTTAGTCTCTAGTTCAACCTAGTTTATTTTTAGGGACGTTACATGTGCAAGGTGTGTTCACATGTACACACACACACTTAAATGAATGAATGAAGCTAAGTTAATAAAAAGGGGAGTTTTGGGGTGAACAATCTTCATGAGTTGATATGAAGTGTTTAGTAGCAACCTCACTACATCCTAAGAGCTTTCTAATATAGTCCGGAGAATGAATACCCTTCGTGAGTTGAGATGTGGTGTTCATTAGTTATCCTTAACCTATATTACAAAATATTGATAATCCGTGGGGAATTATGCGTAGCACCGACATGACATGAAGAAAGGGTGGTTACACTTTGTGAGTTGAGATGTTGTATTCCAATATACCTCTTGAGATGAGTACTCCTCGTTAATAGAGAATGAGTTACTTAGTAGAAATCTCTTTATCCCTTAACTATGCGCCTACATAGGTGTAGCTATTCGGAAATCCATGTAAAAGCTAAGAGAATAACCTTAATCTAGGAAAGTGAGGATCCCTCATCCGATAGGGGTTAATATCGGGATTCCATGTCTAGCTCTCATGTTCTATGTCGGTTAAGCTAACCCCACAAAAGTAATGAATGTTCTAAATCTTCTAAAAGAGTGTGATACTTAGGGTAGGTAGTGGAATGGGACACTATTTATCCATTGCACTAGGTAGGCATTCTGAAAGGGGATTCCTAGTGAGTCTTATATGAATTTAATGAACTAAGTCTTCTAAAAGAACGTACTACTTAGGGTAGGTGGTGGTATGGGACGATATATATCCATTCCACTAAGTAGACCTTTCGAAAGGGAAGTCTTGGTGCCAAGCCTTATAAAAGAGTGTACTACTTATGGTAGGTGGAGGAATGAGACTCCATCTACACATTACACTAAGTAGGCATTCCGAAAGGGAAGTCCTGGTGTGTTGTTTGAGTGTTTCTAATTGTTTTGTTATTGAGTGGTTACTTGTTCTCCCGAGTGGAGTAAGCCTATGATGGGTAGTCTTAAGGATCTCCTTGGTGTGCATTGAAGGAGGTTATGGTTGTTTCCTCCATGTCATACCTTGAAGAGTCTGAGGATAACCTTTATAAGGGAAACTCCTACGAAAATGAGTTTACTTCCTCTTTGCAATACCTTGGAAGTTCACTGTTTAGGAGTTGTTTTGGTTCACTGTAAAGTCAAAATGGTTTACTGTAAGATTTGGAAGGTGTACTGTAAAATGCTTCTTTTTGTAAAAATTATGTAAATCCTTCATTAAGTGTTACATGATGTCTCTTTTTTTTTTTGCTTCTAAATTCATGAATGTTTTAAATTATTTTGCACGGAAGCTTATCTTACTAAAAAGTCCTTTATTGTATGTTTTTTCATATGTCATATTAAGTACATTGTTTTGTACTAACCCCATACTTTTTCATACTCTATAAGTCTAGGTTTGGAAGAAAGAAGAAGTCTAGAAGGCAAAACATTGGAAATCTACTCTATCATGATTTGGTATGTCCTTATATATTCGAGGACATAGTCCATGTTTCTTAGTTTTATTATTAAGACTTATATGTATTTTTTTATGTAAAGGGTCTTGTCGCTAAGATATTATGTCGTGTATTTAAGTTTGGCTTGTGACGATGAGATTCTCTAAGTATTTATGAAAGACTTCCTCTTTATATTAAATATCGTGTAATGTTTTAAATTACGCTCTACTATTCATGTCTTATGTAATGAAGATAGTTAAAGGGCTTGTAAAAGACCCCAAGGGATCAAATACGCCCTGTTATGACCCAAGGGTTCTCCCTAACTTCTAGGGGGTACTTTCGGGTCGTGAGAGACTTTGTATCAGAGCATAAGATTATGGGAAATAGTATAGGGTCTAAAAGTCACACAAGCTACATCTAGTAGAGTCTTGGTCATTGGTGTGAGTCGCGACACATCCATGGAAAAGAGGCTATATGATGATATAAGTTTTACTTTCTTCTCTATTCTAATGTTGTGTCTTAGAGTTAGTTCTATAAGATGTCTTTTCTCAACCTCTTCTCTTTGTGTTTATAGGACATGAATACAAGGAGATCAACCGCTAGAAGAAAGGAAGGAGGTGTAGAGAATGAGATGATCCCTACCATGTTGACCAAGTTCCTATTGTTAGCCTAGAGGGAGATAATGACGAGGTTCCCCTTCAAGAACCTCAAGTGCCTCCGGAACCTTAAGATCCTCAAGTACCCCAGTGCCTCTTATGCCTCAAGTTCCTTTTGTTGAAGGATATATGACTAACGCAGATTTGATGGATGCCATAATGAACTTGACCCAACTCATGACGGCTCAAGCTCATGTCATAAATAATCACTTTGTTGCCCAAGCTAATAAAGGAGGTGGACCTCAACCTAATGCTAGTACTGCCACTTCTAGAATTCGGGAATTCATGAGGAGGAACCCTCCTACTTTTCATGGCACTAAGGTGGATGAAGATCCATAAGGTTTCATAGATGAGGTTTTCAAAGTGGTAGATGTTATGGGTGTTACCCCTAGGGAGAAAGTGGAGTTAGCCTCTTACCAACTCAAGTATGGTTTGAGCAATAGAGGGGTGAAAGACCCTTAGGAGATGGTCCGGTTTATTTGGAGGAATTCAAAGAGGCTTTCATAGATAGGTTCTTTCCCCTAGAGTGGAGGGAGAAGAAGATGGTTGAATTCATGAACTTTCGTCAATGGGGAATGAGTGTACAAGAGTACTCTCTCAAATTCACCCAACTCTCTAAGTATGCCCCAACAATGGTAGCCAACCCTAGGGCTAGGATGAAAAAATTGGTGATGGGAGTGTCTAGCTTGGTGGAGAAAGAGTGCATACGGCAATGCTTCTTAATGACATGGATATTTCTAGGATCATGGTGTATGCACAACAAATTGAGGAGTCGAAAATTAGGGAGATAAGGCAAGAGGGTAAGAGGCATAGGTCGAATAATTCTAGTCACCAAAAACCTAAAAAGAGGTTCTATCACCAAGATTCTTCCATGGGAAACATTGATAGGGCTTCAAACCAACATTCCCAAGGTGGTGGCCATACTTTTGAAAGGGGTAGGTGTGCTACTTGTGGAAAGCAACATTTGGGTAAGTGTATTGCCGAAACGGATGGTTGTTTTAGTTGTGGTATCAAAGGCCACAAGATGAGGGACTACCCTAGCATCAAATCAAGAGGGAAAGAGGTCAATCAATCTTCTCTAGATCCTAATGATCCAAAGAAGAATCCTCCCTATGGGATGGGAGCTAGGAAGGGTAGCTAATCCGGAGTTGATGGTCCTGGTAAGTCTTAACTCTTTATGATTGTTGTTTTTATATAATGATATGAGTTTATACGGTTTTATTCTTCATATTAGCATACCATATTGATGAATTTCTCAAAGAATGGATTTTTGAAATTCTGACATGTATAATAGTGTTACAATGAATGCTCACCGTAAAGTTTCTCATTTTTAAGAAAATTGTTTTGTCTTGAATTTTAGTTTCAATGTGCATTAATATGATTTGTATAAGCATGTTTAATGTTGGAGAAGGTATATCCTCCATAAAATAAGGAAAAGGGTGAATTTCGAATTTGTGAAGTTTTGCAAAAAGTTGCCTGTGTTGCAAGTGTTTGGAAATGTGAAATGCTCCACCTTGTTTGTTGATGCTTTTATTATGAGTGTGTTTATCATGATTGTAATGTGTTATGTTTCTCTAATGGAGTCCTTGATAGTCTTAATGTTTTAGTTTCATTCGAGGACGAATGTTATTTCAAGTGGGGGAGAATGTAACACCCTAAAATGAACTAAGGTGAACTAGAGCTTCGTGATGGTTTCTTGAGTTCATTTTAAGTTAAAATGAGTTATATTAGTGTTATTAGTCAGTGTGTGAAGTTTGGTTAAGTTTGGAGGTCAAACGTCTAATAACGTCCACGACATTCGAAAGATATGCCTTAGATACTGCTTGTGTGTTTTCATGTGTTTGAGTGAGTTTTACGGGTTTGTTTTGCTTGAAAATTGTGTGGGATGTTCCTATGACCTAGACGACTATTTTTAGAAGTTTAAAGTTTGGGTAAGACCCCACCGAGGACCTACAAGGGGCCCTAGAGAAGGGCCCAAGAGAAGAACCCAAAACTGCCTTGGCAGTGTCCACCAACAAGGGCAAATGACGGTCAGTGGTCCAACCAACGGCCCGTCGACTTGCCCCGTTGATTGGACCGGAAATGTGGGATATCCAGGCTCCAAATGGAGCTAAGGGTCAACCAATGAAACCCCACCAATGGACCGTTGATGGACAGACGATCCGTTGGTTGCATCCGTTCATGGTGCTGCCAAAAGCTGCTGAAAAATCTGCCAAGGCTTGGGGTGTTTGGTAAATTCACCCCAAGTCTATATCAACCTAGGAAGTCATTTTTAGGGTTATTTAGGTATATTAAAGTATTTCAAACCCTAAGACATAATTTTAGACCACGTTTCCTAAAATCCAAAACTCCTCTCTCTTAGAACTCTCTATCAAACTCCATAGAAGCTAGAAGTCAAGAAGGGATAGAAGGGGCTATTGGTGGTCAAGTTCTTCAGAAAAATCATTGGGGTTTCATCTACTTAAGTTATGGTAGTCATCCTTGAACTCCCTTCCATTCAAGGATCCCTTTCTAATGGATTTGAAAAAGAGTTTTCCTACTCTAGTTTCTTGTATCTTAAACTCTAAATATTGGTTTTGCATGAAATTATTTATAATGATTCAAATATGAAGTTTCTAATGTTAGTTGGTAATTTTAATGCTAAAATTTCAATAATATCATGTTAAAGATTTTTATTAAATTTTTTGCTTAAGAAATGGGTTGAATGAGCATGATATTGTAGTCATTGACCTTTGGTTTCCTTTTATTGATACTGTTGTTTAGCTATTGACCTAAGGGCTATATTATGACGAATTTTTGAAGGAATTATTATGGTTGATGAAACCTTGGATTAAAGGGTAAGTGATTTATCTTATTTAGCCTTAATTATTAAATGCTCTTGAATGGTATGGTCCACCTTTTGTGGAGATGTTTACTTGGTATATATGTGAATGTGAAGCTACTTGTGAATTGTGAATGAGGCCTTGAAGGCATGTTATGTGAAGTAGATGATAATGATGTTATTCTTGATAAACAAGCGATATGGAGCTTATTATATGATGTAGGATAGATGGTATGTCTAAATGAATTACATGATTATATGAAGTATGTCAAAGTGTGTGATGTGATGAATGAAAGTCTAAGCATGTATAGAATGAAATTTAAATGAAATGATGCTTATGTTCAAGGTGTGTTCACATGTACACACAAACTTAAATGAATGAATGAATGAAGCTAAGTTAAGAAAAAAGGGGAGTTTTGGGGTGAAAACTCTTTGTGAGTTGAGATGAAGTGTTAGTAGCAACCTCACTACATCCTAAGATCTTTCTAAGATAGGTCAAAGGATGAATACCCTTCGTGGGTTGAGATGTGGTGTTCACTAGTTATCCTTAACCTATATTATAAAATGTGGAAAATCTGTGGGGAATTATTCTTAGCAACGAGAGGATATGAAGACGGGGTGGTTACACTTCGTGAGTTGAGATGTTGTATTTCAATGTACCTCTTGAGATGAGTACTCCTTGTTAGTAGAGAATGAGTTATTAAGTAGAAATCTCCATATCCCTTAACTATGCGCCCACATAGGTGTAGCTATTGGAAAAGCCATGTAAAAGCTAAGAGAATGACCTTACTCTAGGAAAGTGAGGATCCTTCATCCGATAGGGGTTTACATCGGGATTCCATGTCTAGATCTCATGGTATATATCGGTTAAGCTAACCCCCACAAAAGTATTGAATGTGCTAAGTCTTCTAAAAGAGTGTGCTACTTAGGGTAGGTAGTGGAATGTGACGCTATTTATCTATTGCACTAGGTAGGAATTCCGAAAGGGGAGTCTTGGTGAGTCTTATATGAATTTAATGAACTAAGTCTTCTAAAAGAACTTACTACTTAGGGTAGGTGGTGGTATGGGACGATATATATCCATTCCACTAAGTAGACCTTTCGAAAGGGAAGTCTTGGTGCCAAGCCTTCTAAAAGAGTGTACTACTTATGGTAGGTGGTGGAATGAGACGCCATCTACACATTACACTAAGTAGGCATTCCGAAAGGGAAGTCCTGGTGTGTTGTTTGACTGTTTCTAATTGTTTTGTGATTGAGTGGTTACTTGTTCTGCCGACTGGAGTAAGCCTATGATGGGTAGTCTTAAGGATCTCCTTGGTGTGCATTGAAGGAGGTTATGGTTGTTTCCTCCATGTCATACCTTGAAGAGTCTGAGGATAACCTTTGTTAGGGAAACTCCTACGAAAATGAGTTTACTTCCTCTTGGCAATACCTTGGAAGTTCACTGTTTAGGAGTTATTTTGGTTCACTGTAAAGTCAAAATGGTTTACTGTAAGATTTGGAAGGTGTACTGTAAAATGCTTCTTTTTGTAAAAATTATGTAAATCCTTCATTAAGTGTTACATGATGTTTCTTATTTATTTTTTTGCTTCTAAATTCATGAATGTTTTAAATTATTTGGCACGGAAGCTTATATTACTAAAAAGTCCTTTATTGCATGCTTTTTATATGTCATAATTAGTACATTGTTTTGTACTAACCCCATACTTTTCCACACTCTATAAGTATAGGTTTGGAAGAAAGAAGAAGTCTAGAAGGCGAAACTTTGGAAATCTACTCTATCATGATTTGGTATGTCCTTATATATTTGAGGACATAGTCCATGTTTCTTAGTTTTATTATTAAAACTTATTATGAATTTTTTTAATGTAAAGGGCTGTATCCCTAAGATATTATGTCGTGTCTTTAAGTTTTGCTTGTGACGAGGAGATTCTCTAAGTATTTATGAAAGACTTCCTCCCTATATTAAATGTTGTGAAAAGTTTTAAATTCCGCACTACTTTTCATGTCTTATGTAATGAACGATAGTTAAAGTGCTTGTACAAGACCCCAAAGGTTCAAGTACGCCCTGTCATGACCCTAGGGTTCTCCCTAACTTCTGGTAGGAACTTTCGGGTCGTGACATGTTTAATATCTATGTTTTAGTGTCTAATATTTGGGTTTTGATATTTTGGGCTTGGGGTTTAGGGTTTGAGTTAGAGTTAATGTTAGGGTTATGGTTATGGTTTAGGATTTTTTTTCGGTATTAGGGTTTGGGGATAAGGACTTAGTTTTAATATCTATGATTTATTGTTTAATGTAAGTTCGTTGTTATTTTGGGCATTGTTTTTAGGGTATAGGGTTTACGGTTCGGGTTTGGGTTATGGTTTGGGTTTACGGTTTTTTAAGGATTTAGGTTTTGGAGTTTAGGATTTGTGGTTTAAATCTATGGTTTAGTGTTTAATGGTTGGGTTTTGGTATTTAGGGCTTGGGATTTTGGGTTTCTTGTTTAGGGTTAGGGTTAGGGTTAAGGTTAGGGTTAGGCTTAGGCTTAGGGTTAGGGTTAGGGTAAGTGTTAGGGTTTTTTAGGGTTTAGAGTTTAGGGTTTGAGGTTAAATATCTACGGTTTAGTGTTTAATGTTTGAGTTTTGGTATTTTGGGCTTAGGGTTTAGGGTTTATAGTTTAAGGGTTTAAGGATGAGGGTTAGGGTTAGGGAAGGTTTATTTTTTTTAGGTTTTAGGGTTTGGGGTTTAGTATTTGAGGTTTAATATCTAAAGTTTAGTGTTTAATGTTTGGGATTCGGTATTTTGGACTTGGGGTTTTGGGTTTATGGTTTAGTGTTAGAGTTATGGTTAAGGTTAGGGTTAGGGTTAGGGTTAAGTTTAGGGTTAGGTTATGTTTAGGGTTAGGGTTTTTGTTTTTTTTATGTTTTAGGGTTTTTGATTTAGCATTTGAGGTTTAAAATCTATGTATTAGTGTTTAATATTTGGGTTTTTGTATTTTGGACTTAGGGTTTATGATTTAGGTTTAGATTTAGGGTTAGGGTTAGGGTGTACGGTTTTTGTTAGGTTTAAGGGTTTAGGGTTTAG
Source organism: Solanum lycopersicoides (assembly GCA_022817965.1). Classification (NCBI taxonomy): domain Eukaryota; kingdom Viridiplantae; phylum Streptophyta; class Magnoliopsida; order Solanales; family Solanaceae; genus Solanum; species Solanum lycopersicoides. The sequence continues at coordinate 28,445,783 of CM040627.1, read as the reverse complement.
CATTTGAGGGTTAATATCAATCGTTTAGTATTTAAGGTTTGGGTTTTGATATTTTGGGCTTGGGGTTCGGGGTTTACGGTTTAGGGTTAGTGTTGGGGTTAAGGTTACGTTAAGGGTTAGGGTTAGGGTGAGGATTTTAGGTTTTTTTTAGGTTTTATGGTTTTATGTTTAGGATTTAAGATTTAATATCAATGGTTTAGTTTTTAATGTTTGGTTTTTGATATTTTGGGCTTGGGGCTTAGGGTTTAAGGTTTAAGGGTTCAAAGGTTAGGGTTAGGGTTAGGCTTAGAGAAGGTTTAGGTTTTTTTTAGATTTTAGGGTTTAGGTTTTAGGATTTGAGGTTTAATATCTTCGGTTTAGTGTTTAATGTGTGGGTTTCAATATTTTTTTCTTGGGTTTTAGAATTTATGGTTTAGGGTGAGGGTGAGGGTTTATGGGTTTTTTTGGTTGTAGGGTTTGGGGTTTAGGATTTGCGGTTTAGTATTTATGATTTACTGTTTAAAATTTGGGTTATTGTATTTTTGGCTTGGGGTTTAGGGATTATGGTTTAGTATTAGGTTAGGGTTTAGGATTTTTTTTAAGTTTTAGGGTTTATGGTTAAGGATTTGAGTTATAATATCTATGGTTTAGTGTTTAATGTTAGCGTTTTGGTATTTTGGGCTTTGGTTTTAGGGTTTAGAATTTTGGGTTTAGGGTTTAACGTTAGCGTTAAGGATAGGGTTAGGGATAGGGTTAGGGTTAGGGTTAGGGTTAGGGATAGGGTTAGGGTTAGGGTTTAAGTTATTTTTTAGGTTTTGGTTTTTGGGTATAGAATTTGTAGTTTAAAATCTATGGTTTAGTGTTTAATGTTTGGGTTTTGGTATTTTGGGCTTGGAGTTTTGGGTTTATGGTTTAGGGTAGGGTTAAGGTTAGGGTTAGGGTTAGGGTTTAGGGTTCTTTCTTTGGTTTTAGGGTTTTTGGTTTAGGATTTGAGATTTAAAATCTATTTTTTATTGTTTAGTATTTGGGTTTTTATATTTTGGACTTGGGGTTTAGGATTAGGGTATAGTTTTTTTTTTTAGGTTTAAGGGTTTAAGGTTTAGCATTTGACGTTTAATATCTATGGTTTAGTGTTTTATGTTTGAGATTTGGTATTTTGGGCTTGAGGTTTAGGGTTTAGGGTATAGGTTTAAGGTTAGGGTTATGGTTTAGTGTTGAGTGTTCTTTTAGGTTTTAGGATTTATGGTTTAATATCTATGGTTTAGTTTTTAATGTTTGAATTTTTGTATTTTGGTCCTGGGGTGTTGGGTTTAGGGTTTAGGGTTAGTCTTTAGTTTTTTCAGGTTTTAGGGTTTGGGGCTTAGGATTTATGGGTTGATATCTATAGTTTAGTATTTAATGTTTTGGTTTTGGTATTTTGGGCTGGGGGTTTAGCGTTTTTAGTTTAGGGTTAGGATTAGGGATAGGGATAGGGTGTAGTTTTTTTAGGTTTTAGGGTTAGGGTTTTAGGATTTGAGTTGTAATATCTGTGATTTAGTGTTTAATGTTTGGGTTTTTGTATTATGGGTTTGGAATTTAGGGTTTACTATATAGGGTTAATGACACGATTTATGTTTTTTTAGGGTTTTAGGTTTTGAGATTTAAAATCTGTGGTTTATTATTTAAAGTTTCGTGTTTGGTATTTTGTGCTTCGGGTTTAGGCTTTAAGGTTTAGGGTTAGGGTTAGGGTTAAATTAGAATTAGGGTAACGGTTAGGGTTAATGTTAGGGTAAGGGTTTAGTTTTTTTTAGGTTTTAGGGTTTGGGTTTAGTTTTTGATGTTTAAAAACTATGGTTCAGTGTTTAATTTTTGGTTTTTCGTATTTTTGGTTTAGGGCTTAGGGTTTAGAGTTTGGTTAGGGTAAGGGTAAAGTTTTGGTTTTTTTATGTTTTAGGGTTTAAGGTTTAGAATTTAAGGTTAATATATATGGTTTAGTGTTTGATGTTTGAATTTGTAACGACCCAAAGTACCCCCTAGTATTTAGAGCACTCTTAGATCGCCACACGGCGTCGTCCACCTCTTAGAGGTCTAAGACAAGCCTCTTAACGTACCTTCATTGCATACTCATAAAAATAGCGGAAAATTAAAAAATATTCATAGTACATCATATGCTAGAACTTTACCTGATATATAAATATAAATATCATAATACATATTTAGACTATAATGTCTCTTTGCAATCTTAAGACACCACAACTCGATAGAATAGAATAGGGACACGACCCTTAACAACATAAAATAATATCTAAGCTATTACATTAACTTTAAGAACATCTTTACATAGGCAATCCTTGAATCATAAGTGCTCCTTTACTTGAACTTGGGAGATCTATCCACGTTCTTCATTTAGGAGACATCCTCTAGCCATCACCACCTACACTTTGTGTAAAAAGATGAAGAAGAATGGTATTAGTAGAAGAATGCACTAAGTATGACAACAATGCAAAAACATGCATTTAAAGAGGACATTTCTTTTGAAATCATGCAACATGTCTTTTTAGTAAACTTCATGAACATAGGCACATATAAGCTCAATATAGTTCACATACAACATATAGAAATGGATAATACTCATAATAGCACATAAAGCCATTTATCATACTTATAAGCATTTTTCAATACACATCATACATTACCTCTCTTTTATTTTACTTCTTTTTTTAAGTAACCCTCAAGTATACATATTGCAATGCATCACCTTGAGATCACCTTACAATAGTCTTTCATAATATGCTTCATAAACACAATCACATATATTCACAAGTCATAAGCACATCAAAGACATCAACTTCACATAAGGACCATCACCTAAGACAACTCCTAAGTCACACTAGTGAAATGTGTAGGTAACATCCCATAATGCTACTTCCACCAAGTGTACCTAAGAAGTCACCCTGTAGTAGGCATAACATATTCAACAAGTCACAACATGTTCAATAAGTCATAACACTTTAATTTACCACATACTTCATATCATCATATAAGGACTCATCATACTTCGTAACATCATAGGAAAACTCATCATATTTCATACACTTTAGTCATAGACTTACTTAGTTCATATAATAGGTAAACTACCCTCACAACCCCTTCATAAGCTTACTTGTGCAATGTCACGACCAGAATCAAGACCCCAGACGAGACCGGCGTCGTTGACCTCTCAGAGGTCGCAGACAAGCCTACTTACATCATTCTTACTTCATCTAGGTTAATTTTAGCGAAAAATTTGAAACTTTTTGTTTCTTATCATGCATAAAGGTCATTCTACTTATATTCATTATGTTCACAATCAACCATCTAATATTAAGATTATCAACTGAAGAAATAGTTTAATACTGCATTAAATGTATAAATGCCAAAATGGCACCAATACAATATCTGAAATAAAAATGGAAAGAAACACTAGTGGAACATACTCCACTAGCTAAAGCCTACATCTAAGCTAGATAGTAACGGTAGACATCTTCGAAAGCATTATGGCCTACCAAGTCCGGATGAAAGCTCCACGTCCGGATAGCTGCACCGTTAACCTGTAACCTCTAGCATCCACCTTTGCCTGCACCTAAAAATATAGAGTTGTATGGGGTTAGTACACACTTGTACTAAGTATGGGTATATGCGTATGGGTATATGCAAGCACACACCAAGGACATGCATGTGTAAGAATAGCTCTTTTCTAACAACATGATTATGGAAAGTCAAGTCAGTGGACTTGCCAAATTGGGATTAGGAAAGTTAGTGAGCTTTCCAAATTTAGATTAGAAAAGTCAGTGAGCTTTCCAAATTTGGATTAGGAAAGTTAGTGAGCTTTCCAAATTTGAATTAGGAAAGTCATGCTATTAGAGTAACATGCATCATCATACTTATCATATTGCACACAGCACATAATATCTTACACATAGCACATATCATATTGCATATAGAACATAACATCTTTCATATCTTGGAATCATGGACTTGACATTAAGACTTCCCAAAATGAGGGCTCAACTTATGGGACCTCAACTAGGGAGCCTTCTTCAACAAACATAGAGTCTGTTTCATTCATTCATATGTACTTCATTTCATTCATTCATAAGCTAGTGTAAACACCAGCTATACCTAGGATGTAGTTTAAGACTCTCATCGGGTTTGCTGTGTAATGATCAAGAATAACCTAGTGTCATTACTTCAGTCTAGCTCACCTCTTGAATATGCTATCCTATCACCTTTCGTATCGTTCATTTCATTATGTGCATCATTTGAGGCTGGCCTCATTCATTAATTGGGAACTTTAACTTTAACCGACATAGATCATGTGAGCATCATGAAATCCAGTGTCTCCCCCACACCGAAAAGAGGTGGAATCACCGGCCAAATTGACCCAAAACATGCTAGCGTACATGGGAATTGAACCCCGCCATATCCCTATATTGGCAGTATAGGTTCGAAGAGTAGGAGATATAAGGATACCCATACCCGGCATGCCGGACAGTCTCATCTCATGAGAGTTACGTGAACCTCCGTCCTTCCCGAAAGAAGGCATCACCGCTCATAGCTAGGCTATATGTTCTCAGTATAAAGTTCCATTTCATTCAACTCATACGTCATGGAAGCTGGCTTCTAGTATGAGGACATCATAGCTCAATAGATGATTTATCATCTCATCATTAGTATTAAGTATACCTTATTCTCAATACTTTCATTAGAGTGTTCATAGAGACTGGTCTCTTCATTAACTTTACACTCTCATAGGTGAGTACGTTTTGGTAACATTTACTTAGGCTCATTTGAGGTTGCTCTCATCATTTCACATTAGCCTCTTATCATGTTGTCTCCACATTCATTAACATTAGCACATTTGCTCTTCATAATTACTCACCCCATTTTACGTGATTGTTCATTTCATCATATGCCAATGCACTTGGCCATTTGTGTGTGTCACACTCTTACTTAACCCTTCTAGGGTTTCATCATTTCATTACATAATATTCATTTCATCGTATGCCAATGCACTTGGCCATTTAGTGTGTTTTACACTCGTACTTAACCCTTCTAGGTTTACATCATTTCATTACATACATCTTAGGTTCACTTATTTTTAAATGTATGTTAGACTTATGGGTCTACACATACAAGCCATGAGGCTTCATTCATAGTCCGTTTAAGTGATTCATATCTTCCTAAGATTATGTGGTACAAGACTTATGCATATTGTATGTATGCCAAGATCTCGATTTCGATCTATGTAGGCGGCATTATTATTGAACATTTAATTCACGTACGACTTATGTATCAATACAAAATTTGGGCAAGGGAACCCAATTTTGAATCCCTTGAACAACACTTACATTTTTCTTTTATTTTATTTTGGGGACCCAAGATCGAGCCCCAACACCTTCATTTTATTTTTCCCTCAGTTTTTCTCTTCATTTTTTGCCCAATGGGATTGAGAGGATGTGGGATCTAACCCCCACAACCTCATTTTCTTTTAATTTCTTTTCTCTAAACTCTCTCTCCCTTGGCCGAGGGGCTGTGGGTTCGAACCCCCACAGCCCTTTTTATTTAGTTTTCCTTGACTATTTCGTGTTTACCATGAGGTTGGGGGATCGAACCCCCACAGCCTCTCTTTATTTTTCTTTTAGTTCTCCTTTACTTCCTAAAGGTCGTGGGTTCAATTCCCACACCTCACATTTCTTTTACTTTCATTTTCTTTCACTCTCCTTTACTGCCTAGAGGTTGTGGGTTCAATTCCCACGCCTCACATTTCTTTTATTTTCATTTTCTTTCACTCTCCTTTACTTCCTAGAGGTCGTGGGTTCGATTCCCACGCCTCACATTTCTTTTCTTTTCATTTTCTTTACTCTCCTTTACTGCCTAGACCATGGTTCGAATCCCCTTCACCACATTCCTTTTTACTTCTTTATTTTCATGGTTTTTAACATGGTGAGTTCACATGTTCAATCCTCCATGACCTTACTAGTTTTAATTCATTTTTCAAAACATTTTGAAACCTCTTAACTTGACCGAAATTCCTTACTTAAATCTGGAATTTGTTTTGAAATTTTTCAGCATACTATCATCAACATTTACACGTAAATTCATACGGTAATTCGTAGATCATTTAATACGTTCTTAGGTGCATTTTTCATGGATTCGTTTAGCCAAGAGATTATCACTCAAATCAGCCACATTTCAACTCATATGAACATCACGATTTACATCAACATGTGTACATGAAATATAAAGAACTATCATGCCATTTCAAGTCCTAAACCATGAACAATAGCCACGGCAACACACACAAACATACGTAGTTACATTTTCCGAAAACATCAACATAAGTCACACAATTTCAAACATACATATAAACACATAATCATAAGGAAAACACGTTTCATCCCTAGTTTTCTACCGGCAAACATAACCAACCTATGATTTAATGGGAGCTAGTGACAGGGACATACAACGGGAACAATCCTAGTTTTCGGATTAGAATTGACTGAATCTTAAGGGGTCTCTTGGGAAAGGTTCCAAGAGAGAAGAGAACCCATACCTTTTTTACGTTCAAACCTCGAGTTTCTGCCCAAAAACTTCTCCAAACACACGTCCAACACCAAAAGTTAAAACCCCACTCAACGGAAAACCTTCTCTATTCCTACGTGATTGATTAACGTTTGTTTTTCTTATATTTTCGTGTGAGTTCTTCAAGTGTGAAGAACTTTGGTTTACCTACTGTTTTTGAAGTTATTTTCGTCAGAGAGAACGTGAATGAGAGTGATAGAGACGAGAGAGAGAGATGAGCGTGAGAGAGGGGAGTTTTCTTAGGCTTAGGAGTCTAGTTTAGGACTTAGTCAAATAAGGTTTTTATTAAATATTAAAAATCTGATTTCCATTTATTTCAAATCAACTAATATATAATAAATATAAAGTAATCACATTAATTTACCAACTTAAATTAAAAATAAATTTAATTCATTGCTTCCACCTAGGTTTGAACCCGGGTGGAGCAAGACTTCACTTCAAGAGCCAATTTTTGGCCCTCTCTCCCCAAATTGCCCCTCCACCTTATTAGTTAAATAATTAATTATATATTTAGGGTAATTATGATACTACCCTTAGCCTGGAAAAAGACTATTTTACCCCTAGACCCTCCAAAACTATGATTTGCCCTTTTTAAGTCTGGTAAAGACTCATTCGAGTAAATCTTCGTATTCGAGACCCATACATGGTTTGACCCAACTTTCCAAGCTCAAATAACTCCCCAAGTTAGTTGGCTTGGCTGTAGCAAGGGTTCAGAGGTCTGGTTCTACGCGCATCAATCCGTGTGAACCCAGTCTAATCGTAGGCATTCTAGACACATTAAGCATTACTTAGCATATCCATTTTTAGGGTTGTTACATGCAATGTACACATGGAGTCTCATACATGCACATATACTAAGTAAACTCATTTAGAAGACATAACTGTAATTCACATGCATAGTCATAATTCATATCTTAACATAACAATGACACTTAACATGCATTCATACAAGTCATGCATAACATAAGTCATTACTTCATAAGGGTCTCCAATCCTATCCTTTCTTGAAGACATCTAGTGGAATGTATAGGTAGGGTCCATAGTCCTCCCATACCAAGTACAATTCTCAAGGAATTTAGATTAGAGTTCATATTCTTATCTTTGTTAATTATTAACCTTAGGGAGATATAGCCATAACCGACATAGACCATGTGAGTTACATTGAATCCGGTGTTCTACTCCCACACCGAAAAGAGAGGGTTAACACTTGCCTAAGGTGCAACCATTCATATGCTTATCTAGGTGGATCCACTAAGATAGAGTCCTATGTGGCACATAGTTAAGGGACAAGGTGATTCCTTCTAGAAACCTTGACTACTACTCGTGAAGGTTTCCATCTCATGATACAACATATACCTTGGGAATGAACACTACTAGTCATGAAGAAACCCATGTGGGAGGCAGGACTTACTAACGTGAGACCTCCATCTCATTTACATGCCCTTTCAGTGCTAAGTAATAACTTCCTTTTTAAACATCATTAAGACTTTAGATAACATTAGTTTATAAATAATAGGACATAGGGACTTACTCTCTCATATATCATATAGCTCAAAGGTATTTAGGATGAGAATTCTACATTCATCATAGAACCTACATTAGGTGAGAATGTCCTTTCACATAATCATATCATATTCTTACATACATGTGTGTGTGTACATACATGTGAGATCTACCTTCATATAAATACCTTTAGGAACACATGTTCATATCTTCATAAATCATATACTTTACATGCATAGAAATAGGTAATGATGCATAGGAGAACTACCCTTTCCTTAGTCATCATGAATCTATCCTACTCATAGATATGCATGAAGTGTGTGTACATATGGTTAGGGGTCATGATACAAAGATATTCATTATCATTAGCCATAAAAACCATACCTAACCCTAACATGATCATCACACATATATATATAACATCATCTCCACACTTAGATTAAACAAGTAGTGTAGAATATACACATAACATCAATTCACTAAGACATGATATTAGAATCAAGTCTAAATCCTTCAACTTCCTAACATAGAAATCATCATATCAATTCATATACCATCTAATTCCTTCAAGGCCATGATCATAACACATAAACATGTACAAGAATGTAAACACCGCCACCAAACGTGGACCATACCAATCAACATGATTCAATGTACATTCTAGGCTAATTAGAAGAAATAAGTCATCTTACAAAATATCCAAGATAATGATCATTCCTCCACAATTCATATTCAATTGATATAGAAAGTAATAGCAATAAGCAATGCAATACAATCTAATCACATTTCTATAAAGATCAAGCCAATATCACAAGACCCACATTATAGGCTAATTTGAGAAATTAGGAGGATCATGGATTCTTCATAAAATTGGATATAAATTCATCATAAAATCATTAATTAAACATATATTAATCATTAGAATTATTTTGAAATCAATTTGAGAATGAACCCATGGCTAGATTGAAAAATGGGATTTTTGACTTAGAATTCATGTTTAGAAACCCTTTGAAAGGACTCCATAGATGAATGATTATCTATGGATGAAGGATCACCATACCTTATACATTAAAAAACCCATGAAAATCTGAGAAGAAAGCTCCAAGAATCCAACTCCATAGCTTGTTCTTGAGTTTGCTCTCCAATGGGGTTTTGGAGTTTTTTTAAGAGAAGAGAACTCTGGGAATTTGATTTCTTAATGGGTATTGGGGTTTCGTCTTGTGAATGGGTTGCATGATCTGCATGTCCTGCTAGACCTCACACATAGGCTAAATTTTTACTTTTACCTATTGTTAGTTGTGCATGGTCTGCATGACATATGAGCAGTAACTTCTGAGTTGCATGATCATCCTTTTCTGCAAAATTACTTTTGTTTAGTTGAACTACAATACTTGCAACCTTTTCCTTCTTATCCAATTAAATAAAATCATTAGACATTGGAACGTTAATTGTCTGAATATCTCTAGTTTTCCAATCAATCTTGGGAGCTTGTTGTGGTTGTTTATGAACTTTTGTTTTTGTATTTGCCACTTTTCACCACCTTGATCAATTATTTCTTGTACATGATCTAATGAAGGTGTGTTATTTGCAATTTGTGTAGGCTGTTTCAAAGTCACTACACCATTGTTGGAATTTTCTTGCATCTTCTTTTCTGCATTAACCTTCCCCTTCTTTCCTGCTTTCATCTCTTTCCGTTGACGAAATTCCTCATCCCTTACCTCAAAATATGCACTCAATGATAATGTGGCCTTGGTGTTTACAATAAGGACAATATGCAGGCACATTTTCATGCTCAATACATTAGCATTTACCTTTAATCAGATTCTCCTCATCATACCAAGGCCATACATGTTTAGGCCTATCTTTTGTAAGATCTAATTGAATTCTAACTCTTTCCATGCTACCCCTTGTTTTATTGCTAGTATCTTATCTAAGTATAAGACCTTTGCAACAGAGGTCAACATAGAAGTCAGAATTTCCTTATAGTAACAATGCCAAGGTAATTCCTGTAATGAAATCCAAACAGGGACCATAGGTGTTTCCTCAATATGTTTAAATGTAGGAGTCCATGCTTGAATTCTCATGGCCTGCCCTTCAATTGTCATTCTTTGTTTACAAAATCAAGCTCATTATACAAATCAATGTATACATGTCTAGCATTAAAATTTGCAATCTTAACTCCTCCGGAAAGTTGAGTTTGGTTTATAAAACTTTGTCGAATCAACTAGACTTTAGGCATAGCATTACTAAACTTTCCAATAAGTGTATATTTGCATCTATCAATCGACTAGACAAAAAAATCTTTTTCCTTAAAAATCACTGCTGGTCGACCCTGTTTAGTAGTGAATTTAGGAGTCTCAAATGCTATAGGCGCAACAATTTTGGCTAAATTAAAACAAAGCCAGGAAGCATAGAATTGAATCACATTATAAGTAGCTGGTTCATTCCTATCAGACTTGGTTTGTTGCTCGTTATTTTGAACATCTTTTTTCCCTTTCACAATAGATTTAGGCTGATTGTTATACTTCAAAAACTTGTTTGAAAATTGTGGAAAAGGCTGTTGGTGAGTTGGAATCTGTTGAATCACATCTCCAGCACCATTAGGTCCCATATTCCCACTACAAAACTTACCAACATTATCAATATTTCTATTGAAGAAGTGTTAACAGCTAATGCAACAACATTCTCAACCAGTTCATTATGGGTATTAGAAGTATTCACAACTTTTGCAGTAACATTCTCAAAAATTCTAGGTGATGCATTATTGGTATTAGTAGTATGTGTACCTGCAGTAAAATGGCCTTGATGCAAACAAGCCCTATCAATAGCATCTGCAATAAATCCTTCATTCTTCTTACATACAGGTACATTTTCATGGCCTGGAGATCGATCACCAAGAACCTACTCAAGATGATGTTTAACACCCTTACTGTGACTCGTCTCCCTTGCATTCAATCCTTCAACACTCATACGTGCAGTTGCATTTTCTTGGCTTGGAAGACTACTCGATCCATCACAACGAACATGCTCTACATGTTGGCTATCTCTCTTATACTTACTCATCTCCCCTGCACCTGGAATTGTTCCATATATTGGGACTGTTCTTGATTGATTATGTTCTTTGGCTATGCTCAAAGAATTGATACCAATCTCCGACATTGAATCAACAGCCTCCTCAACCCTGTCCTCATTCTTTTTTTGAATTTCTTGAACTTGCAAATTTTTGTTATCTTGATGAATAGAATTAGGATTATCAAATCTTTCAGGGGGAACAATATGTTCAACACATGAAACGTTTCCTTGACACCCATCGTCCCCAATGGTTATCGGAGCTCCGGCACCGCCTCCCACTCTTTGCAGATCGATGATTACACCGTGTTTATTTTATTTTTCTCTATTTTGTTCGCCATGACCACTAGAACAAACACCAGTAACGTTTGACTGAGCACAAACATCTCAACCTTCCAGTCGCGACTCAGAAGATTTACTTCCTTGTCGATCTGCACATTCGCGATTCAAAGAACACCCCCATATATTTGGATTCTCATCATAACTCGTTTTCGATCATTTCTACATCGATTTGCTTGCGATTTGAACTCCACTCGTGCGATTTGGACTTACGATTTAACTTCATTTTTCAGTGGAATAACGATTTCGAGATGCAAATATCATAACATATAGCGAACCAGAATTCGCCAACTCCACAACTTTCGTTGCCCAGTCCAATTCTTCCTAAAAAATTGCAATTGTTTGTGGATCATTGTTAGAATAATCAGAACATTGATCCTTATCAGGTGGCCGGCGTTGCTGCACCGGCGGCGAACTTTCCATTCCCAATGATCGCAAGAAACTAGCAGCTAGAGAGAGCCTAGCCTTCAGGGTTTGGGTTCTTGGGTTTGTAGGCCAGGGTTTAGGGTTTAATGTTAGGGTTTACATTTAGGGTTTAGTTTTTTTTTAAGTTTTAGATTTTGGGTTTAGGGTTTAGGGTTTAGGGTTATTGTTAGGGTTTAGGGTTTAGGGTTAGGGTTAGGGTTTAGGGGTTTGGGATTTAGGATTTGAGGTTTAGTGTTTAATGTTTGGGTTTTGGTATTTTGGGATTGGGTTTTAGGGTTTAGAGTTTATGTTAGGGTTAGGGTTAGGGTTTAGGATCTCTTTTAGGTTTTAGGTTTTGGGGTTTAGGATTTGATTTTTAATATCCATGGTTTAGTGTTTAATGTTTGGATTTTGATATTGTCACGACCCTCAAGTAAGAAGTTAGAGCATCCTTGAGTTCGTCACACGGCAAATGAGACTTCAAGAAGTCTCATCTAAGCCATTCGTACCATTTATTGCATAATAAACATTCTAACATGAGTAAGAATTTAAAACTTTCTTCACACACGAAGAACTCTTTATATAAACAATACGCAAACAGAAGACTTTCATTAAAACATTAGACCTTTACAATATCCCTTTGAACCCTCTAAAATTTAAAGTATACAATACTTGGGACTAAGCACATACAAGACATAAAATAAAGACTAAGACATAAACGAACATGTGGATATTGTCCTCGAATCAATGTGGACTCACCAATACTTCATCTTCAACCCTTAGAAACCTATCCATAATCCATGGCACATCAATACTTCCAATTCCCTACACTTTAGTCAAAAAGGAAAAAGAAGGGGTTAGCACATTAGATGTACTAAGTATGGAAGCTATGCAAAAACCATGAAAAAGGGACATTTAGTCAATATTATGATTTTCATGAATTTGAATTAAAACATCATAATATAAGCATAAGAACAACATTTATCAACTTAAAAATACATAAGGAATCATTTAAACCAAATATCATAATTTTAGGAGCTACTTTCCAGTAACTCGAATCACTGTTATAGTGACTTCCTTCATTGTACAGTGAAATTGCCTTCCTTCGATTAAGGCACTTTCTAGCATGTAGTCACCCCACTAAAAGCTATTCTAAGACTTAATTAAGTCATAAAAAGAGAGACTGCCGAGAAACCCTCTCAAAGCATGCCTAAACGATCCTTAAGACTACATAGAATGACACCAATACACACTTACAATACATCAAGCACATGAATATGAGATACTCCTACCCAATATGATTCTAAGGTTCACTTGAGTGAGTGTGGAGCGACCGCCTATACAATCCTTTTCACACACACGCAAGGGATCCTATAGATTACCTAAGTTAGAATCATTCTCACTTAATACATTAGAACACATAGAATATGACCTTCTCCTTTCAAAGGTTATCCAAAGACATACTCAAGTAACTCAAGAACAAAATGTCTATAATTGACCTCTTCAAGATTACCTAAGTAATCCTTAAGACTTACCTAGGTTAGTATCATGTCCACATAATTAATCACATTCATTAACTAGATCCATTATTAAGACTTATCTAAGTAAGAGATGAAGTGACCATTCATATGCCCCCTTCAGACCTTAACTAGACAACCCTTAACTACTCTAGATAAGAACTTATTCATTTAACATTCATTCTAAACTTAAGTGTACATTCCTTAGTTCATTAAAAGACATTCATCACATAAGGACATTCAAGTAATGGTGTTGGAGAAGACCTAGGGACTCTCACTAACGTCTTCAAAGCCTATTGTGCAATGTCTAGATAGCGTCCCATACCACCACCTAAACTTCATAGAACTTTTCTAATGCTAATAAGTATCCCACATGATAATAATAGGCAAACCGAAATAGACCATGTTAGCAAAGCATGGAATCCGGAGTTCTATCCTACTTCGATTAGGTTGTTCTACTTGCCAAGGGTAGAACTAGGACACATCCCATGTAGGCACATGGTTAAGGAATATGAAGGACTTCTTTGTACTCTAGCCTCATCCTTTAACTAGAGCTACTTCCCTTGCCATACTCACTCGATGCTAGCCTTTGTTCTCATAGAGTAATTCATATTAAGGTTCATACAAAGGGTTTTATATCATGTTCATAACCCAATCACATTTACCCTACCAAAGAGGTCCTCTAGGGATACCTTCCAATGGCGACAAGAATCTCATCATGACTTCCCTAAGTATTGATATGATGCCGTTCCATCTAATCAAAATTAAGTCCATCATTACATTACATGAAGGATACCATTACAGCTTTCGACTTCAAGTTTCATAACCTACCGCTAGGTTCAATGTTTCACATAAAGGACCTTCTTATCATCACTAAATGTCTCACATCATTCATACATTTAATAATAATACGCTTTAGCTTCCTATGTGAAGACATCACATATTGATATTCATACAAGAATCAAGTAAGGGACACAAGTCTACCTGAATAAGACACAACATTACTTCACTTTATCACATATTACATGTCCTTCTAGAGGCACATAGGGACAACCCTTATCATCTTTAAGTCATCATATACACTACTATATCATCATCAATATAACCATCATAGATTCATATAGTCAAGTTAGGAACAATCATGCATCAACTCTAAGATTACACATATGAACACATAGTCATAGTATAACATGTTCACCTAATAACTTCAATAAGAGAACACATACTTTCACATTACTTCACATATAGTTAAATTTTATCATACGTAACATAATAAACTACCCAAATCAACATAATACTTCACGTAGTGCCGACAAGGCCATGATCATCATAATACTTAAAATAATGCCGACAAGGCCACATCAATCACATAACACCGGCACCATAAGTGTACCATACCAATCACACATAATTCAATGGCTAAATTACAATATCTATACATAATAATAAGAGAGTTAGGACATCATACACACAATTCTTCTCACCACTTCAATCCAAAGACAAATCATTCAATTTGATACCATGAGGCCCTTACCCATGGACATGAACATCAATTCAAAGCATAAATCATAATACTCAATGAATCTAAGTCAATTCAATATAGATTTATCAATGTAAGACCAATTAGATATCAATTGAATACAATCCTTACATCATTAGAAAGCCCATAGAAATCTACACTAGAATTTATAACCATTAGGTTAATGTCAATTAATAAGCTTAACATGCAATAGATCTAAGAGTATTCATTACTCAATTGATCTAATTGAAACATCCTATTCATCATACAACCATAATCTATACATAAATCAAAAGACCATAACAATCTACACATGAATTCATGAATATCAAAGCACAATCAATTCACCCATTCTTTAGTGAATTTCAGAGATTTTAGAAGATCAAGGGTTCATGGAGAATTTCAGTGGAAAACAACAATTATACATCACTGACATCATATTTTAAGCTTGGAAAACGTTTTATGCAAGAACCCAAGACTTAGAGTAGAAATTGGACTTTTTCATCTTTTTGAAAATCAATTTTGAAATTGACTCTAAGGTGATAGAAAGACATAGATGAAGAACTCTCATACCTTATTTGAATAAACCAATGATAATTGAATGAGAAACTCCATTGAAGACCCATCTTCAAGCTTCAACTTCACTTTGAACTCTCATGTAGGTTTTTGGAGAAACTTTAGGAGGGAAAGGGTTTTGATCTTAGGGTTAGGGTTTAAATGAGAGTTTAATCACTTATGTACTCTTAAATACCCATAAACGCCCAAAACAACTGTCCTCCTATTCTATAACACTTGCGGTGAATTTATTAAAAACCCCAAATCTTAACAGAAAAGCTGCCAAATTTCAGCACCATTGACGCCCAGCATCGACGGTCTGTGGTCTCACCCACGCCCCATCAATCGGGTCTAGTTGGTTGCTCCTTCAAATCCTCAACCTGAACGACACATGGCTCCATCAACGAGACCCATCGACTGGCCGTCGCCCGGTCGACTAGCCGTCATTTGGGTCAGTCGATTGCCATTGCTTGTCAGTGATGAGCTCCAAGTTGGGGTCCTCCTCTAGGGCCCCTTGTGGGTTCTACATGGAGTTGTAGCCGGACATTTCCAACCCAAATATGAACATATATGAGTTAAGGACATCCCACATGAGTTTCACTGAAAACGAATACGTAAAACTCTACGAAACATGCTTAGACACACAAGGTCATTTCAAGGCACATCTTTCGAAAGTCATGGACGTTCTTCAGCGTTTGACCTCCAAACTTCACGAAACATGACACACTTCCTATATACACCATATAAACTCATTTAAGGACCATATAAGCTCCTGAATAACATATAAACATATACAAGCACATATGAGGCACTTAGGTGACTTAGTCGTCGAACGTCTTGGTCGTCCCTTGACGTTTGACTTCCAATGCACCTAAACTCTTAGCTACTGCCTCTATACCACATTATATACAAATTTAGGACCTTATACCATCATGACAACCACGTTAGGCTCTATCTGCACCTCAGTCATTTTTGAGATCTTACATTCTCCCCCACTTGGACAACATTCGTCCTCGAATGACACTTGCCACTCTCCGAACACTTCCAAGAATATAGAGTATATTAGAATCTTCTAAACATAACATATAACACATAATCAAGGATAAAACATCAATTTCACATAAGCAAGAGATTCACAACAGTACAAGAAACTAGAGTAGATTCTATGACTCATCATGCTATAAAACTCACAACCTTCACTCCAAATAGCACATACTCATTTTATACTCATTATCATACTCATATACATCATTTCTAACCACATTATAACAATTTTAGGCCTAAGAGTCAATCAGTCAATTTTTAAAAAATGTCACAGTGAACTGGCAGTGCATTACAGTGAATTACGCAACTTTTTCAAAAATGTAACTTTTAGGCAATTTCCTGATAAAAAAATGCTAATATGCAAGGTAACTTCATATAAACACCTTTTACAACATAATCATGGATTCATAAAATACACAATGAATATCATTAGGAGAATGTTTGGAACTCATTTTTCACGAAAACTCCTAAACAAATCAAGTTACTAAGGACTCTTTGTTTTAGGCTTGAATAAACACTTAACGAAAGGTTAAGGGTACCTCACTCCCAACAATCATACTCTTCACCATACTCCCCCACTTAGGAGAAACTCATTCTAAGGTCAACATAACATCTACCTCAAAGGACTCCCTCAGGGCACCTTAAACCTTACTAATACTTTCTCACCAAAAGTCTAGTTCATGACTATAGACTCTCAAAGGTTCAATCATCTATACACTACATCCCACTTACTAGGAGAAATTCACCATTACTGTTTCAAGTCTCTTTACTTCCTTTACACTTCTAACTTTCTACCTTACCATTCTTTCCGACGATACTACCTTTCAAAAGGTAACTAAACCAATCTAAGGCCATCAACATCATCCTTCACATCTTATCTAACAAGCCACATCTCATCTTTTCTCTCCCTCAACCCACTATTCACAAAGTCACACTTAAATGACCAAAAACATAAGAGAGACAAGGGAAAGACACCATATACAAGGCTCTTAATCACGATTATATGAATGAAGAAGTGAAACTTTTCCAAGCACCCAATAGCCTCCTTTTCATAAATTCACATTATAAACAAGACTTTATTAGATGTGGTTCATGAGGCAACGACGACACTCCCAAACCTTATGCTCTGATACCATGTTTTTCACGATACTCAAGTACATCCTAGAAGTTAGAGCATCCTTGAGTTCGTCACACGGAAAATGAGACTTCAAGAAGTCTCATCTAAGCCATTCGTACCATTCATTGCATAATAAACATTCTAAAATGAGTAAGAATTAAAACTTTCTTCACACACGAAGAACTCTTTATATAAAAAATATGCAAACGAAAAATTTTCAGTAAAACATTAGACCTTAACAATATCCCTTTGAACCATCTAAACATTAGAGTATACAATACATGGGACTAAGCCCATACAAGACATAAAATAAAGACTAAGACATAAACGAACATGTGGATATTGTCCTCGAATCGATGAGGACTCACCAATACTTCATCTTCAACCCTTAGAAACCTACCCATCCTCCATGGAACATCAAGACTTCCAATTCCCTACACTTTAGTCAAAAAGGGAAAAGAAGGGGTTATTACATTAGATGTACTAATTATAGAAGCCACGCAAAAACCATGAAAAAGGGACATTTAGTCAATATTATGCTTTTCATGAATTTCAATTAAAACATCATACTATAAGCATAAGAACAACATTTATCAACTTAGAAAATACATAAGGAATCATTTAATAAAAAATATCATAATTTTAGGAGCTACTTTTCAGTAACTCGAATCACTGTTACAGAGAACTCCTTCACTGTACAGTGAAATTGCCTTCTTTCGATTAAGGCACCTTCTAGAATGTAGTCACCCCACTAAAGTATATCCTAAGACTTACTTAAGTCATACAAAAATAGGCCGCCCATACACCCTCTCAAAGCATTACTAAACGATCCTTAAGACTAATTAGAATGAGACCCATACACACTTACAATACATCAAGAATATGAACACGAGATTCTCCTGCCAAAGGGGATTCTAAGGTTCACTTGAGTGAGTGTGGAGCGACCGCCCATACAATCCCTTTCACACACATGCAAGGGATCCTATAGATTACCAAAGTTTGAATCATTCTCACTTAATACATTATAACACATAGAATATGACCTTCTCCTTTCAAAGGTTATCCAAAGACCTACTCAAGTAACTCAAGAAGAGAATGTCCATAATTGACCTCTTCAAGATTACCTAAGTAATCCTTAAGACTACCTATGTTAGGATCATGTCCACATAATCAATCACATTCATTAACTGGAATCATTATTAAGACTTATCTAAGTAAGACTACCACCTAACGTCTTCAAAGCCTATTGTGCAATGTCTAGATAGCGTCCCATACCACCACCTAAACTTCATAGAACTTTTCTAATGCTAATAAGTATCCCACATGATAATAATAGGCAAACCGAAATAGACCATGTTAGCAAAGCATGGAATCCGGAGTTCTATCCTACTTCGATTAGGTTGTTCTACTTGCCAAGGGTAGAACTTGGACACATCCCATGTAGGCACATGGTTAAGGAATATGAAGGACTTCTTTGTAATCTAGCCTCATCCTTTAACTAGAGATATTTCCCTTGCCATACTCACTCGGTGCTAGCCTTTTTTCTCATAGATTAATTCATATTAAGGTTCATACAAAGGGTTTTATATCATGTTCATAACCCAATCACATTTAGCCTACCAAAGAAGTCCTCTCGGGCTACCTTCCAATGGCGACAAGAATCTCATCATGACTTCCCTAAGTATTAGTATGATATCGTTCCAGCCAATAAACCATAAGTCCATCATTACAATACATGAAGGATACAATTACGCCTTTCGACTTCAAGTTTCATAACCTTACCGCTAGGTTCAAGGTTTAACATAAAGGAACTTCTTATCATCATTCAAGGTCTCACATCATTCATATATTTAAGACTAAGACGCTTTAGCTTCCTAATTCAAGACATCACATATTCATATTCATACTAGCATCAAGTACGGAAAACACAAGTCTACCTAAACAAGACACAACATTACTTCACTTTATCACATATTACATGCTTTTCCAGAAGCACATAGAAACAACCCTTATCATCTTTAAGTCATCTTATACACTACTATATCATCATCAATATAAACATCATAGACTCATATAGTCAAGTTAGGAACAATCAGGCATCAACTCTAAAATTACACATATTAATACATAGTCATAGTATAACATGTTCACCTAATAACTTCAATAAGAGAACACATACTTTCACATTACTTCACATATAGGTAAATATGATCATTCTTCACATAATCAACTACCCAAATTAACATAATACTTCTTGTAGTGCCGACAAGGCCATGATCATTATAATACTTAAAATAATGCCGACAAAGCCACATCAATCACATAACACCGGCACCATAAGTGGACCATACAAATCACACATAATTCAAGAGCTAAATTACAATAGCTATACATAATAAAAAGAGAGTTAGGGAAACGTACTACCCAATTCATCTCACCACTTCAATCCAAAGCCAAATCATTCACTTCGATACCATAAGGCCCTTACCCATGTCCATGAACATCAATTCAAAGCATAAATCATAATACTCAATGAATCTAAGTCTATTCAATATAGATTTATCATTCTAAGACGAATTAGATATCAATTGAATACAATCCTTACATCATTAGAGTGCCCATAGAAATCTACACTAGAATTTATAAGCATTAGGTTAATATCAATTCAACAGGCTTTACATGAAATAGATCTAAGAGTATTCATTATTTAATTGATCTAATCGAAACAACCTATACATCATACAACCATAATCTAGACATAAATCAAAAGCTCATAACAATCTACACATGAATTCATGAACATCAAAGCATAATCAATTCACCCATACTTTAGTGAATTTTAGAGATTTGAGAAGATCAAGTGTTCATGGAGAATTTCATTGGAAAACATCAATTATACTTCAATAATATCATATCTTAAGCTTTGAAAATATTTCATGCAAGAACCCAAGACTTAGAGTAGAAATTACACTTTTTCATCTTTTTGAAATCTTTGAAAATCAACTTTGAAATTGTCTCTAAGGTGATAGAAAGCCTTAGATGAAGAAGTCACATACCTTATTTGAAGAACCCAATGCTAATTGAAGAAGAAACTCCATTTTAGACTCATCTTTAAGATTCATCTTCACTTTGAACTCTCATGGAGGTTCTTGGAGAATCTTTAGGAGGGAAAGGGTTTTGATCTTAGTGTTAGGGTTTGAATGACAGTTAATCGCTTATATAATCTTAAAATACCCATAAACTCCCAAAACAACCGTCCTCCTATTCTATAAGACTTTGGGTAAATTTCCCAAAACCAGCAAGTCTTAACAGAAAAGCTGCCAGATTGCAGTACCATCGACACCCAGCATCGATGGTCCGTGGTCTCACCCACGCCCCGTCGATGGGGTCTTGTTAGTTTCTCCTGCAACTCCTCAACCTGCAGTCCACATGGATCCATTGATGTACCGTCGCCTGGTCGACTGGCCGTTGTTTGGGTCAGTCGATTGCCACTGCCTCGCTGTGTTGAGCTCCAAGTTGGGGTCCTCCTCTAGTGCCCCTTGTGAGTCCTACATGGAGTCGTACCCGGACTTTTCCAACTCAAACATGTACGTATACAAGTTTAGGACATACCACATGAGTTTCACCTAAAATAAATACGTAAAACTCTACGAAACACGCTTAGACACACAAGGTCATTTCAACGCACATCTTTCGAACGTCATGGACGTTCTTGAACGTTTGACCTCCAAAATTCACGAAACATGACACACTGACTATATACACCATATAAACTCATTTAAGGACCATATAAGCTCATGGATCATACATAAACATATATAACCACACATGAAGAACTTAGGGACTTAGTCGTCGAACGTCTTGGTCATCCCTTGACGCTTGACTTCCAATGCACCTAAACTCTTAGCTACTGACTCTATACCACATTATATAGTAATTTATTACCTTCGTGTAACAACCCTAAAAATGGCTATGCTAAGTAATGCTTAGTGTGTCTAGAATGCCTGCAATTAGACCGGGTTCACACGTATTGATGAGCGTAGAACCAGCCCTCTGAACCCTTGTAACAGATAAGCCAACGAACTTGGTGAGTTATTTGATCTAGGAAAGGTTGGGTCCAGCCACTTACGGCACCCGAATATGAAGATCTACTCGGATGAGTCTTAACCGGACTTAAAAAGGGGTAATCTTATGTTTGGATGGTCTAGGGGTAAAATGGTCTTTTCCAGGCTAGGAGTGGTATTGTAATTACCCTAAATATTTAATTAATTAATTATTTAATATGGTGGAGGGGCAATTTGGGGATAAAGGATCGAAATTGGCCCTTTGAGCGAAATCTGCTCCTCCCGGGTTCGAACCTAGGTGGGAGCAATTATTTAATTTGACTTATTCAGTTTGATGAATTAATTTAATTAATTAATATTTAATTTTTTATTTAAGAAAAAGGAAAATCAGATTTTTATTATTAATTATTATTTATTAGTTAATACATTTTATTTGACTAAGTCTTGCCTAAAAGTCCTAGTTCTAACGGAACACTACTTCACATCTCTCTCTTTCACATTTATCTCCCTCTCTTCAAACAATCTCTCACGATTTCACTCTGTTTCTGGTTACAAAACAGAAAACAAAACAAAAACCAAAAGTTCTTCACACTTGAAGAACTTAAAAAAAATACAAACGACAAGACAATTTGAAAACGTAAAGCAAAAAGGTAAATTCTCGTTGGGTAAGGTGGGACGTTGGTTTAGTGGTTGATTTGGCATCACTTTAAAGGTGTTGAAATCTAAAACCAGGTATGGGTTTCTTCCTCTTGGTCCTTTTCCCAAGAGAACCTTAAGTCTCAAATGAATCTACTCAGAAAACTAGGGTTGTTCCCCATTACATGTTCCCTGTCACTAGCTCCCAATGATCTTAGGTTGGTATGTCTGCTGGTATATTAGGCATGTAATGTGATGTTTGTGATGAATATGTTCATGAAACTGTGTTCGGAATTCTATCACTGATAATTTATGTCTTCCGAAATTATGTGAAAAATTATGTGTGTGCAATGTGTAAGCCGTGACATATACTTTCGATTTGAAGTTCGAAAATGACATGTTTTATTGTTGTATTTAACGTGCACAAACTTGTATAAATTGTGATGTTCATATGAGGTATAATGTGGCTGATTTGAGTGGAAAACTCTTAACTAAATGTAACTATGAAACTACACCTAAAAAAAACGTACTAAATGATTCACGAAATGCCCTAAGAACTAACGTATAATTGTTGATAAAAATGAGTTGAAAAACGTGACCCAATTTCCAGCATATTGTTGGTTGGTTTTGGCCAAGCAAAGTTGTACAATATGCAATGTAAAATGAATGTAAAATAAGTGAGGTCACTAAGGATTGAACCCGAGACCTCACCATGTTCAAATCACTAAGAAAAATGTAAGTAAGGAAATGGGGTTAAGGGGAATCAAAATTGGGTGCCTTAGCCGATTCTCATACTTGAAAATAAAAATAAATAAGTGAGAGGAGTGGGATTCGAACCCACCACCTCTCGGTCAAACATGAGAATAAGGAGAAAGTTAAAAATAAATAAATAAAAAATGAGATGAGAGGAGTGGGATTCGAACCCACATCCTCTCGGCCAACACAAAAGGAGTTAAGGAAAAAAAAATATGCTTGTGGGGGTTCGATCTCGGGTCCCCTAATGCAAAAACGTTTAAGGTGAAGTGAGGGAAAGGAAAAATGAAGGAAAAACAATGTTAGTGAGGGGATTCGAAATCGGGTCCCCAAGCCGAGGGTGAAGATTAGGAAAAAGGGAAAATAAATAAAAACGTAAGTGTTATCCAAGGGATTCGAAATCGGGTTCTCTTGCCCAATTCTGTATTGTCACATAAGTCGTACGTGAATAAATGTTCAAAAGAATGCTGCCTACATAGATCGAAATCGAGATCTTGGCACACATACAAGATGCATAAGTCTTGTATCGCATAGTCTTAGAAAGATATGAATCACTTAAACGAACTATGAATGAAGCCTCATGGCTTGTATGTATAGACTCATAAGTCTAGCATACATTTAAAAGTAAGTGAACGTAAGATGTATGTGATGAAAATGATGTAACCCTAAAAGGGTTAAGTAAGAGTGTCAAAGACATTAGAGGGCCAAGTGCATTGGCATATGATGAAATGAACATTCACGTAAAAGGGGTGAGTAATTATGAAGAGCAAATTGTGCAAAAGCTAATGATTGTGGTGACAACATGATAAGAGGCTAATGTGAAACATGAGAGAAATCTCAAATGAGCCTAAGTAAATGTTACCAAGACGTACTCACCTATGAGAGTGTAAAGTTAATGAAGAGACCCGTCTCTATGAACACTCTAATGAAAGTATTAAAGTTAATGCATAATTAATACTAATGATGAGATGACAAATCATCTAATGATCAATGATGTCCTCATGCTAGAAGACAACTTCTATGATGTATGAGATGAATGTAATGGAACTTTATACTTAGCACCGATAGGCTAGCTATGAGTGGCGATTCCTTCTTTCGCGAAGGCAGAGGTTCGTGTAATTCTAATGAGATGAGACTGTCCATCCAAACATGTATGGGTCTCCTTATATCTCCTAGTCTTTGAACCTATGCAGCCAACATAGGGATCTAGCGGGGTTCAATCCCCTATATACGCTAGCATGTTTTTGCTTTCACTTTGGCCGGTGATTCCACCTCTTTTTGGTGTGGAGTAGACACAAAATTTCATGGAGCTCACATGATCTATGTCGGTTAAAGTTAAAGTTCCCAAAGAAAGAATGAGGCCAGCCTCATGTAATGCACACAATGAAATGAACGATACCCAAGGTGTTTGGGTAGGATAATAAAGAGGTGAACTAGACTTATGTAATGACACTAGGTCATTCTTAGTCATTGCACAGTGAACCCAATGAGAGTCTTAAACTACATCCTAGGTATAACTGGTGGTTACACTAGCCTACGAATGAAATGAAATGAAGTACGTATGAATGAATGAAGCAAACTCAGTGTTTGCTAAAGAAGGCTCCCTAGTTGAGGTCCCATATGTTGAGCCCTCATTTTGGGAAGTCTAAATGTCAAGTCCATGATTCCAAGGTCTCATGGCATATGAACGAATGATATGCAATATGTTATGTGTTATATGCAATATGTTACGTGCTATATGTAATATGATATGTGATGGGTGCAATATGATACGTATGATGATGTATGTTATTCTCATAGCATGACTTTCCTAATCCGATTTTGGCAAGTCCACTGACTTGACTTTCCATAATTCATATCGTTAGGAAAGAGCTCTTCTTAAGCATGCATGTCATTGGTGTCATATACCCATACTTAGTACAAGTGTGTACTAATCCCATACAACTCTTCACTTTTAGGTGCAGGTATAGCTGGACGCTAGAGCTTACGAGTCGATGTTGGAGTTATCCGGACCGGAGCTTTCATCCAGATGTGGTAGTCCCTTATGCTTCGAGGACGCTTACTATTTTATTCTAGCATTAGACGTAGACATTAGCTAGTGGAGTATGTTGCACTAGTGTTTCTTTCCCATATTATTTCAGACATTGTAATGGTGCCGTTTAGGCAAGTTTACGTTTAATGCAGTATTGAACTATTTCATTCATTTGATGATCTTAATATTAGATGGTTGATTGTGAACGCCTATGATGTGAAGTAGAATATGTTTCATATGAAATAAGTAAACAAAAAGTTCAAATTCTCTGCTAAAATTAACCTAGATGAAGTGTCGATGACGTAAGTAGGCTTGTCTACGACCTCTGGAAGGTCAACGACGCCGGTCTTGTCTGGGGTCTTGACTCCGGTCGTGACAAAATTGGTATCAGAGCACTAGGTTAAATTCCGAGGATAATAAGTTCACATCAGCCACATCGAGTAGTTTCTAAGTCATGGTAGTGAAGAGCACCACTATCCTGAGGAAAAATTCCCTTCTTCTTATCTTATCGTGCCTTTTCTAATGTCTGATTTCTTGGTGTTATGAGCGTGTCTAACATTAATTCTTATTTTTTTCAGAAAATGAACACAAGAAGGAACGTTGGTCGGGGAAGAGGTGGAGCAGTTGCTGGGGGCAACCAAGTTCCACCCTAGGCTCCAGCTGAAGGAGTGGCCATGCCAGTTAACCCAACTAGGTTGACTGATGCGGAGGTGCGGACCGCTTTGGTTTAGATGGCTCAAGCCATCACTATGAAGGCCCAGGTTATGATGGCCCAAGACAACAGACAGTAGGTTCAGCGGGAGAACCCACCAGCACGTAGCATGGCAGACAGACTTCGGGACTTTACGAGGATGAATCCTCCGATTTTCACAGGTTCCAAGACTTTAGAGGATCCCCAGGAGTTTATTGATGAGGTGCATAAGATTTTAGTGGATATGGGGGCCACCGATACTGAAAAGGCAAAGATGTTGCACAGTCTTGGTGCAAGAAGTGGCAGGATAGCCGAGCTTTGGGCGGAGGTCCGGTCATGTGGGAGCTGTTTAGGACAGCCTTCCTGGAGAGATTCTTTCCCAGGGAGATGAAGGAGGCCAAGTTTGAGGAGTTTATAAACCTTAAACAGGGATCGATGACAGTCAGGGAGTATTCCCTGAAGTTTGTTAAATTGTCCAGGTATGCCACTTCCCTTGTATCTAACAGCAGGGATGAGATGAGTAGGTTCCTCACAGAAATCTCAAAGGAATTGGAGAAGGAGTGTCGGGCTGTGATGCTTCATGATAACATGGACTTTTCCAGGCTGATGGTGCATGTCCAGCAGGTTGAGGACAGTAGGAAGAAGAGGAGAGTCTGTGAGGCAGGAGACCTAACCCTTCTGACCAGACATGTTACAGCAGAGGGGGTGGCAGGAACACTTTTGGAGTTCGTGATCAGCCCAGATTTAGCAAGGGGCATCAGAGTTCAGGGAACTCTAACTCTCAGAGGAGTGCAGCACCCAGAGGAGGCAGACCCGATCCAAAGAAGGGCAATGTAGGTGATGTGCAGCGTCCCAGAAAGGGATGTGGCAAGTGTGGCCGAATTCACAGTGGAGCGTGCAAACTAGGTACAAATGCCTGCTTCGGTTGTAGAAAGAGCGGACACATGGTCAGGGACTGTCCACAGAATAGGGGTCAGGCAGGAGGGAATGCTCAGCCTAGGCCTAATCCCCAGAATGCTACTGCAGTCGAGCCTCCTAAGAGGAACAAATTCTACGCCTTGAAGGGCAGGGAGGAGCAGGAGAAGTCTGCTGATGTGGTCACAGGTATGCTGCAAGTTTTCTCAACCTCTGTTTATGCTTTACTTGATCCAGGGTCTACGCTTTCCTTTGTAACACCTTTACTTGCTCTCACTTTTGAGATATTGCCTAAAGTTTGCATGATCCTATAGTGGTTAGTACACCTTTAGGAGAAAATGTAAGAGCTGATAGAGTGTACAAGGATTGCCCAATATTTGTATGTGGTAGGACTATGTGTGCAGACTTGGTTGAGTTACCTATGAACGATTTTGACATCATTCTTGGCATGGAATGGCTTCATAGTTGTTATGCTTTTATGGATTGCCGTAGTAGGGTTGTGAGATTTCAATTCCCTAATGAGGTAGAGCTGGTCTGGGAGGGGTACAACTCGAGTCGTCCTAATCCCTTGATTTCAAACCTTAAAGCGAATAAAATGATGTCCAAGGGATTACTATGTCATCTTGTGAGTGTCAATGATTTAGATCATGACATTCCTTCTATAGACTCAGTGCCTGTAGTGAATGAGTTCCCAGATGTGTTTCCTGATGATTTGCATGGAGTTCCTCCCCCTCGAGAGATTGACTTTGGTATAGACTTAGAAACCGATACTAAACCAATCGATTCCTCCTTACAGAATGGCTCCAGCTAAACTCAAAGAGTTGAAGCTGCAGTTAAAAGATCTCACTGATAAGGTTTCATTCAGCCGAGCATATCCCCTTGGGGCGCTCCAGTGTTGTTTGTGAAAAAGAAGGATGGAGCCCTTAGAATGTGTATCGATTATCAGCAGCTCAACAAATTCACGATAAAGAATAAGTATCCACTTACCAGAATAGATGACTTGTTCGATCAGCTCCAAGGGTCTAGTTTCTTCTTTAAGATTGATCTTCGTTCAGGGTATAATCAGCTTAGGGTTAGGGATGTAGATATCCCAAAGACAGCCTTTCGTACCCGTTATGGTCATTATGAGTTCTTAGTCATGTCATTTGGTCTCACTAATGCACCAGCTGCATTTATGGACCTCATGAACCGAGTCTTCCATGAATACCTTGATTCTTTTGTCATTGTATTCATTGATGACATCTTCATCTACTCTAGGACCAAGGAAGAGCATGAACAACATTTAAGACTAACCTTGCAGTACTTAGACAACATCAGTTGTATGCCAAATTCAGCAAGTGTGAATTCTGGCTTAGATCAGTGAACTTCCTGGGTCATGTTGTGTCCGATGAGGGTGTGGAGGTGGACCCCAGGAAGACTGAGGCTGTGAAGAACTGGCCAAAACCTCTTACTCCCACCGATATCTGTAGCTATCTGGGATTGACTGGTTACTACCGCAGGTTCGTGGAGGGTTTTTCTTCCATTGCTGCCCCACTGACAGCTTTGACTAAGAAGAAGGCCAAGTTCGAATGGACGGATAGTTGTGAAAGAGTTTCCAGGAGCTCAAGGACAGACTCACTTCAGCCCCAGTGCTTACTTTGCCTAAGTGTGGTGAGAATTACACTATTTATTGTTATGCATCTAGGGTTGGTTTGGGTTGTGTTCTTATGCAGGGTGGTAAGGTGATAGCCTATGCGTCCAGACAGCTCAAGGTTCATGAGAAGAATTATCCCACTCATGACCTGGAGTTGGCAGCTGTGGTCTTTGCATTAAAGCTGTGGAGGCATTACTTGTACGGAGTGCATGTGGTTGTGTTCACAGACCACAAGAGTCTCCAGTAAGTGTTCACATAGAGAGAGTTGAATCTATGACAGCGGAGATGGTTGGAGCTATTGAAGGACTATGATATGAGTGTCCACTACCATCCAGGTAAAGCAAATGTTGTAGCTGATGCTTTGAGCAGGTTGAGCATGGGGAGTACAGATCACGTTGATGATGAGAAGAAGGAGTTGGTGAAGGATGTACACAGACTGGCCAGATTGGGTGTGCGATTGATGGCTTCTACTAGCGGGGGTGTTTCAGTTCATCCTAGTTCTGAATCATCCTTGGTAGTTGAAGTCAAGAAGGGCCAGCATCTTGATACTGTTTTGATGGAGTTAAAGGACTCAGTGATGATAAAGATGAATTAGTCCTTTGCTTTGGGAGGTGACGGCATACTTAGGTACCAGGACAGGCTGTGTGTACCAGAAGTGGATGATTTGCGGACCAAGATTGTTGCAGAGGCCCATGGTTCGAGGTATTCGATACATCCAGGTTCCACCAAGATGTATCAGGACCTCAAGCAGATCTATTGGTGGGATGGCATGAAGAAGTACATTGCTGAGTATATGGCCAAGTGTCCTAATTGTCAGCAGGTTAAGGCGGAGCACCTTAAGCCTGGTGGTCTTACTCAGATGATCAAGGTTCCGAATTGGAAGTGGGAGGCCAATAATACGGACTTCGTGGTTGGTCTTCCGAAGACTAGGAGACAGCATGACTCCATATGGGTTATTGTGGACAGGATGACTAAGTCTGCCCACTTTATCCCTGTGAAGTCTACTTACAGAGCCGAGGATTATGCGAGACTCTACATTGATGAGATTGTGAGATGGCATGGGATTCCTTTGTCTATCATTTCAGATAGAGGAGCTCAGTTCACTTCACATTTCTGGAGATCCTTCCAGAAGAGCTTAGGCACGTAGGTAAAGCTTAGTACTGCCTTTCATCCTCAGACTGATGGGCAGGAAGAGCGAACCATTCAGACATTGGAGGACATGTTGAGAGCGTGTGTGATTGACTTCAGAGGTAGTTGGGATGACCATCTGCCTTTCATAGAGTTCTCGTATAATAACAGCTATGACTCCAGCATTAAGATGGCACCGTTTGAGGCACTATATGGTAGGAGGTGTAGGTCTCCAGTTGGGTGGTTCGATGTTGGAGAGTCATCCATTTTGGGTCCAGAGATCATTCATGAGGCCTTAGAGAAGGTCAGGGTGATTAGGCACAGGTTTGTTACTGCTTATAGTCGGCAGAAGTCTTATGCAGACAACAGAAAATGGCCCTTACAGTTTAATGTTGGTAACCAGGTCTATTTGAAGATATCACCTATGAAGGGGGTGATGAGGTTTGGCAGGAAGGGGAAGTTGAGTCCAAGGTATGTTGATCCATATGAGATCCTACAGCGTGTGGGTGAGGTGGCCTATGAATTGGAATTGCCTGCGGAGCTAGCTTCTATTCTTCCAGTCTTTCATGTCTCTATGTTAAAGAAGTGCCAAGGTGATCCAGCATCGATTTTACCTGTTGAAGGTTTGGGGGTTGATGAAGACTTGTCCTATGAGAGGTACCTGTTGAGATTTTAGATAGACAGATCAAGCGGCTGAGGAACAAGGAGATTGCCACAGTGAAGGTATTGTGGAGGAATCATGTTGTTGAGGGTGCTACGTGGGAGGCCGAGGCCGATATGACATCCCGCTACCCTCATCTTTTCAGCTCTTGAGGTTAGACTTCCTACTTTAAGTCTAAGTTTCTTATCTCCTCTGTACTTGGTTATTATTGCTTGATTGTGTATAAGACCTATGTTATGATATGACTGGCGTTGTGCTAGATTATAAGAAGTGTCATTCGGGGACGGATGTTCCTAAGGGGAGGATAATGTAACAAACCTAAAAAGGACTATTCTAAGTAATGCTTAATGTGTCTAGAATGCCTGCGATTAGATCGGGTTCACACGGATTGATGCACGTAGAACCAGACCTCTGAACCCTTGTAATAGCTAAGCCAACCAACTTGGTGAGTTAGTTGAGCTAGTAAAGGTTGGTTCCAGCCACGTAGGGCACCCGAATATGAAGATCTACCCGGATGAGTCCTAACCGGACTTAAAAAGGGGTAATCTTAAGTTTGGAGGGTCTAGGGGTAAAATGGGCTTTTCCAGGCTAGGGGTAGTATTGTAATTACCCTAAATATTTAATTAACTAATT
Source organism: Solanum lycopersicoides (assembly GCA_022817965.1). NCBI lineage: Eukaryota > Viridiplantae > Streptophyta > Magnoliopsida > Solanales > Solanaceae > Solanum > Solanum lycopersicoides. The sequence continues at coordinate 28,414,987 of CM040627.1, read as the reverse complement.
ATTTAATATGGTGTAGGGGTAATTTGGGGAGAAAGGGCCGAAATTGGCCCTTTGAGGGAAATCTGCTCCACCCGGGTTCGAACCTAGGTAGGAGCAATGATTTAATTTGACTTATTCAGGTTTATGAATTAATTTAATTAATTAATATTTAATTTTATATTTAAGAAAAAGGAAAATCAGATTTTATTATTAATTATTATTTATTAGTTAATATATTTTATTTGACTAAGTCTTGCCTAAAAGTCCTAGTTCTAAGGGAACACTACCTCATATCTCTCTCTTTCACATTTATCTCCCTCTCTTCAAACACTCTCTCACGATTTCACTCTCTTTCTGGTTACAAAACCGAAAACAAAACAAAAACCAAAAGTTCGTCACACTTGAAGAACTTAAAAAAAATACAAACGACAAGACAATTTGAAAACGTAAAGCAAAAAGGTAATTTCTCGTTGGGTAAGGTGGGACGTTGGTTTAGTGGTTGATTTGGCAGCACTTTGAAGGTGTTGAAAGCTAAAACCAGGTATGGGTTTCTTCCTCTTGGTTCTTTTCCCAAGAGACCCTTAAGTCTCAGATGAATCTACTCCGAAAACTAGGGTTGTTCCCCATTACATGTTCCCTGTCACTAGCTCCCAATGATCTTAGGTTGGTATGTCTGCTGGTAGATTAGGCGTGTAATGTGATGTTTTTGATGAATATGTTCATGAAATTGTGTTCGGAATTGTATCATTGATAATTTATGTCTTCCGAAATTATGTGAAAAATTATGTGTGTTCAATGTGTAAGCCGTGACATATACTTTCGGTTTGAAGTTCGAAAATGACATGTTTTATGGTTGTATTTAACGTGCACAAACTTGTATAAATCGTGATGTTGATATGAGGTATAATGTGGCTGATTTGAGTGGAAAACTCTTAGCTAAATGTAACTATGAAACTACACCTAAAAAAACATACTAAATGATTCACGATATGCCCTAAGAACTAACATATAATTGTTGATAAAAATGAGCTGAAAAACGTGACCCAATTTCAAGCACCTTGTTGGTTGGTTTCGGCCAAGCAAAGTTGTACAATATGCAATGTAAAATGAATGTAAAATAAGTGAGGTCACTAAGGATTGAACCCGAGACCTCACCATGTTAAAATCACTAAAAGAAATGTAAGTAAGGAAATGGGGTTAAGGGGAATCGAAATTGGGTGCCTTAGCCGGTTCTCATACTTGAAAATAAAAATAAATAAGTGAGAGGAGTGGGATTTGAACGCACCACCTCTCGGTCAATCATGAGAATAAGGAGAAACTTAAAAATAAATTTATAAAAAATGAGATGAGAGGAGTGGGATTCGAACCCACATCCTCTCGGCCAACACAAAAGGAGTTAAGGAAAAAGAAAAATAAAGAAATGTGCTTGTGGGGGTTCGATCTCGGGTCCCCTAATGCCTAAACGTTTAAGGTGAATTGAGGGAAAGGAAAAAGAAAGGAAAAACAATGTTAGTGAGGGGATTCGAAATCGGGTCCCCAAGCCGAGGGTGAAGATTAGGAAAAAGGGAAAATAAATAAAAACGTAAGTGTTATCCAAGGGATTCAAAATTGGGTTTGTCACATCCGGGTTTACCCCCTAGACGTAACCGGCGTCGTCGTCCTCTTAGAGGACTAAGACAAGTCCCTTAGCTTCATCATAGCATTCATTGATTAAAAATGTGAAGAAATTTAAAACTTTTTATCTATAACTACTCGGAGGTTTACATAGACCTCTACATACACGTAATCATATTTATATCAAGTATACATAGACTTGTTCATATACGAAGATTACATAGTCTTCTACTTTTATTTCATACATTTATATAGTAAAGATTAATAGTCATAAAAGCCGTCTCATCTCATAAACCATCTATCAAAGATAACAATTCTTGAGCATAGCCCTACATCAATACAAGAAGCCACATATAGGCTATAGACAACATCGTCTCAAACGAGTAATAGTGTCAATACAGAATTAGAGTAACTAAGAAACACAAGAGTAAGATATCGGCAACACCCTCGGGAGAATGAGGACCTACCACTTGGATGGCAAGATATCCAAGTCTTCCTTTCCAGCAATTTGGAGCAAGTTCAACGACCCGAACCTAAAATGTTTGGGAAAAGGGAAAGAAATGGGGTTAGTACTCCACATGTACTAATTATGGAACCACATATAAACAATTACCAATCAAATATATTTAGAAAGGCGACATTTAAGACAAATCATTATAAAACATCTATACAAGTGAAACATAGTAAAGCAAATCATACTAACTATAACCTTCATAGAATCACAAGTGCAATGATCAAGTAAATTCTCATGTCTCTTACTCAATCAAGTAACCTACCAAGACTACAATTAGTAGTTAGACTTACCTACCATACTCTCCCATTCCATAAAACATTCTTCTTCAACCAAAGACAACCACCTTATGATCATAAGCATGTTATTCAACGTACAAAGTCATTTACATTATATCATTACTTTACATACATAATATTGACCTCTCAAAGCTCCTATCAAGGCAAACTAGTGCAAGGCGTAGGTAACGTCCCATACCCCTACCTAAGCTATAGCCAACCTCTCAAGTTACTTTGATTATTCTATATCTTATTCATTCATTTTAGTTTAGGGAACACTTGCCTTAACCGACATAGACCACATGAGCTAATGTGGAATCCGGTGTCATGAAACCTTACACCGATGGAAGGTGGTCTACCGACCAAAGTAGAACCTAACGTAAACGTAGCTATCTAGGTGGATCCACTAGCTAGTATCCTATGGTGGCACATAGTTGATGGAACTAAGAGATAGGTATTCCCTCTATATAACATTTGGTAATGGGGCCTCACCTCATGAGAAATCATGAGTGAATATTCCTCAAGGAAAGTCAATACTTCATATCGGTCCATAGGTAAGTATTCCTCTAAGGGAAGTCAACACTCTATAAGGGACAAATGGTGAATATTCCTCCAAGGAAAGTCAACACCTCTCAATGTCAAGTTCACTCGGTGCTAGGCTAAGTTCCCTTTATATAAAAGTCTTTAACTTTATTAACCACCTCAACCTAGTTAGATAGTAGGGTCAAGACCTTGTATATTCATCATCATAGCTCAATAAGAATTGTATAAGAAATAATCCTTTCAGTAACAATTCATATAGGTGAAGTTAACCATTGTACCTCTCATCATAGTAGGGCAAATCTTTACACGACTTCCCTATACCATGTACTCCTAGGCAACCTCACAACCAACCTAAGCATTTCAATTCAATCATCATACCAACCTATCACCTTAATCAAGGCATACTTCAATACAACATTATCACTTGATAACAATTAACCACAATTTGAAGTACAGGCTAGGATGATCAAGACTTACCAATACTCCTCCATAGTTCATCAATAAAGGCCTTACCATCAACCCATAGATCAACCAAATCTTGGGTCATCACATCAATGTAATTCAATACCCAATTATAAGAACCAATTTAGGAGAAGCACTATACCATAAAACAATACTACATCAAAGCTTGGTAACATGATATCAAAGTCTATCTTCTTACCCTATATTCAATACTCAAGAAACAGGCATGAAGAACTTCAATTCACCACAATAGATTCATGATCGATGCAATAAGAATCATTAAAGATGATTTAAACAATAACTAGATCAATTACTTCAATCCAACCCAAAAGTCATACCAATCTCATACCTAGGGTTAAGGGTTAGGGGTCTTTACCGACAATCTAGATCAAACTACATCAATTCATCATAATCAGGTTGCAATACATGATAATCTATTCATTGTAACCCAAATAATACATAAATAACTCAATTCATATAATCAAATTAGAAATTGGATGAAACCCACATGAAACTCAACTCTTAGAAAAATCTTTGAAAGAGCCCTTTGAGGGAAGAATCTCAAAGGTGAATTAGATCCCATGCATTAAGGTTTGATGACGTTTTGATGGTGATTTCGTGCTAAAACCTGCCCCCAATGATCTTCCCAAGCTATTCCCCAATGGAGTCTTCCAATAGAGAGAGAAAGTAGAGAGAAGGAAGAGAGTTTTATTTTGAGAATAATGATTAGGATAATGAGGGTTGGGGTATTTATAGTGGGGTCCTAAGTCACTTAATTAGTCTTCCCTTAATCCCCTAATTACCCCTAAGACACTTATTGAATTAATTAAACTAAATCCTAAGCTCTGAAAACATCACAGGCCCTCCCCGACGGCTCCCCGACGACGGGCCGTCGTGGGCGTGATGGACAGCCTCCCTCCGTCTTGCACATCCGTCGCGGTGGTTAGAGACTGTGCAGGCGGAGGCTTTCTCCCCAGAAACTAAGGCTGGCACGACGGTGGCCTCGACGCCCCATCGCATCTATGACGCCCCGTCATGGGTTTCGTCGTGGCCTACTGTCTCAAGGGTCCTCCTCGAGGGCCCTTAGTTGATCCTCGGGGAGTCGTACCCTGACTTTTCCGACATGAAACCATCCCACACTATGTGTTACACCTATTGTTACAAACTTTTACTAAATTCCGACTCTTTAACTTGGTCAAACTAAAAGGACACTCTAGCCCTCTTATGAACCAACTTACTGGACGTTATGAACGTTTTGGTTCCAAAACACTTCAACGACTCCATATACGCCTAATTTGGCTAGTAACAATGGTTTAGACCTTAAGGAGACTATTTAAGTCTTATAACATGACCTTGAGATTTCAAAATGTTACATTATCCCCCCCTTAGGAACATTCGTCCCCGAATGACACCAAACACTCTTTAAATGAGGGAATAGACTCATGACTAGCAGCTCAACCAATTCACAATATTCAATTAGCATAAATCATAATATTTCAATATAAACACTTCAAAACATCTATTTATCACACATAAGCTCAAAGTTTCCTCATGAGATACTTTCTACTCACAACACACATGAGCTCAATCATTTGATACACAAGTCAATTAGCACAAAGTTTATCTTATCAATATGCTGAATACCATATACACAAGGACTAACTATATCTCAATACACGACTTGACTCAAATATGCAAGACAACTTTCAAATTTATCTAAGGCCACCTTAAAGTGACTCCATTTTAGAAGTCTTCAAAACTAGGAGTTTTGCAAAACTTCACCAAAACATCAAAGATTCACAATATCTAACGTATTTATATCATTAGAGAGAAATACTAACCTTAAACATCAAAAAGATGAGGATAACGGGTTTTCATGTAGGCCTCAGCCTCCCATGTCGCACCCTCAACTAGGTGATTCTTCCATAACACTTTTACGGAAACCATCTCTTTGTTCCTCAAACTTTTCACTTGCCTATCAAGGATTTGAACCGGAACCTCCTCATAAGAGAGGTTATCCTTGACTCCAAGGCCTTCAATAGGAAGAATAGACTCGGGATCGCTGACACACTTTTTCAACATAGAGACATGGAAAACTGGATGAACCGAAGATAAATCGTTAGGTAATTGTAAGCGATACGCAACTTTACCAACCCTTTCCAAAATCTCATAAGGGCCTACATAACGAGGGCTCAACTTCCCTTTCTTGCCAAATCTTACCACTCCCTTCATAGGTGAAATTTTCAAATACACCTTATCACCCTCTTCAAACTCCAAATCCCTTCTTCTATTGTAGGCATAGGACTTTTGTCGACTATAGGCTGTTTGCAACCTATTTTTTATGATATGCACATTCTCTAATGTCTTATATATGAATTCGGGACCAAAAATTGATGATTCACCAACTTCAAACCATCTTATAGAAGACCTACACCTCCTACCATACAAGGCTTCATAAGGATCCATGGAGATGGATGAGTGAAAACTATTATTATAAGCAAACTCCACCAACGGCAAATGCTTATCCCAACTTCCTTTAAAATCAATACTGCAAGCTCTAAGCATATCCTCAAGGGTTTCAATTGTACGCTCCGCTTGACCATCCGTTTGAGGATGAAAGGCGGTACTCAATTTCACTTTAGTACCCAAACCTTTTTGAAAAGACTTCCAAAATCTAGATGTGAACTGTGCACCCCGATCCGAAATGATGGATAACGGAATACCATGACGACACACAATCTCATCTATGAAAATCTTTGCATAATCCTCCGCCGAATACGTGGATTTGACCGGAATAAAATGTGCGGACTTAGTCAATCTATCAACAATCACCCATATAGAATCATACGACTTTTGAGTCCGAGGTAAACCTACCACAAAGTCCATATTAATGTCTTCCCACTTCCAAGTAGGAATTTGGATCTCTTGTATTAAGCCACCTGGCTTTTGGTGTTCCGCCTTTACTTGTTGGCAATTTGGACACTTAGCAACAAATTCCGCTATGTCCTTCTTCAAACCTTCCCACCAATATATTTCTCGAAGGTCATTATACATCTTAGTAGAACCTGGATGGATGGAATAGTGGGATCCATGGGCTTCATCAAGGATCCGATCTCTCAATCCATCAACATCAGGAACACATAACCTCCCTTGGTATCTCAACACACCATCTCCTCCTAAGGAGAAAGACTCATTCATCTTGCCAAGAACCGATTCCTTCAACTCCATCAATAGTTGATCAAGGTGTTGTTTAGACTTCACCTCAACCACCAATGATGACTCGGAGCAATGATGAACCGTGGCACCTCCATTTAGAGAACTCACCAACCGCACCCCTAATCTAGTGAAACGATGAACGTCTTTTACTAGATCTTTCTTGCCTTCATCCATATGAGATACACTACTCATAGTCACATGGATTAGTGCATCCGCCACCACATTGGCCTTGCCGGGATGATATAGGACACTCATATCATAATCTTTCAACAATTCTAACCACCTTCTTTGTCGAAGATTTAACTCGTTTTGAGTAAATACATATTGAAGACTCTGATGATCGGTGAAAATATCCACATGGATACCATACAAGTAATGTCTCCATATTTTCAAGGCAAACACTACGGCCGCTAACTCAAGGTCATGAGTAAGGTAATTTCTTTCATGCACCTTAAGTTGTCGTGAAACATAGGCAATCACCTTCCCATTTTGCATAAGCACACACCCCAAACCTATGCGGGATGCATCACAATACACAATCAACCCTTTAGAACCTTCCGGTAAAGTCAACACTGGAGCGGAAGTAAGCCTATCTTTAAATAATTGAAAACTCTTCTCGCAGGCCTCTGACCACTCAAACTTTTTACCCTTTTGAGTCAATGTAGTCAAAGGAGATGCAATGGATGAAAAACCTTCTACGAACCTTCGATAATAACCCGCTAGACCCAAGAAACTCCTAATGTCAGTTGGGGTCAAGGGTCTAGGCCAGTTTCTTACCGCATCAGTTTTCCTTGGGTCTACCTCAACTCCCTCACTAGAGATGATGTGCCCAAGAAACGCCACCGACCTCAGCCAAAACTCACCCTTGCTATACTTGGCGAACAACTTATGCCCTTTAAGGGTTTGCAATACCACCCTTAGATGACTCATGTGATCAACCTCATTTTTCGAATACACCAAGATATCATCGATGAATACAATAACGAATGAATCAAGGTAACTTCAAAACACCCTATTCATTAGGTCCATAAACGCCGCCGGAGCATTTGTGATACCAAAGGACATAACCACGAACTCATAATGCCCATACCGAGTCCAAAAGGCCGTCTTTGAAATGTCTTCATTTCTCACCGTAAGCTGGTGATACCCTGACCTCAAGTCAATTTTGGAGAAGTAACTCGCTCCTTGAGGTTGATCAAATAAATCATCAATCCGAGGAAGAGGATACTTGTTCTTGACAGTAACCTTGTTGAGTTGACGGTAGTCAATACACATCCTCAAGGACCCATTCTTCTTTTTCACGAACAAAACCGGAGCACCCCATGGAGAAATGCTAGGCCTTATGAATCCCTTGTCTAGCAAATCTTTAAGTTGTGCCTTCAACTCCTTTAACTCTGCCGGAGCCATTCTATAAGGAGAAATAGAGATAGGGTTTGTTTCCGGTAGCAAATTAATACCGAAATCGATTTCCCGTTTGGGAGGAATGCCGGGAAGGTCATCAGGAAAGACCTCCGTAAATTCACTCACCACGGGGACCGACTCAATAGGAGGAACTTCGGAATCCACTTCTTGGACTCTCACAATATGGTAAAGACATCCCTTTGAGATCATTTTACATGCTTTTAGACATGATATGAAACGACCTCTAGGAAGAGAATTTCCACCCGTCCACTCTAAAATGGGTTCATTTGGGAAACTAAACCTCACAACTCTAGTTCTACAATCAATAGAAGCGAAGCTAGCATGTAACCAATCCATACCCAAAATGACATCAAAATCAAGCATGTCAAGTTCAACTAGATCTATATGAGAGACTCTATGAGACATAGAAATAGGACAATTTCGATAGACTCTTTTTGCTACTACCGACTCACCCACCGGAGTACTAAGATAGGTTCATGCAAAACATCGGGTAAAGTACCGAACTTCTTAGCTACTAAGGGAGTAACGAAAGACAAAGTGGCACCCGGATCAAGCAAAGCATACACATTAATAGCAAAGATTTGTAACATACCTTTCACCACATCGGGAGAGGTCTCTTGGTCATCTCTTGAACGAAGAGCATAGAAACGGTTCTTTTTGGGAACATCATTAGAACCACTCGGCTCACCACCCTTCTCTCGTCCCTTTGCATTAGGACAATCTCGCACTCTATGACCACTTTTTCCACAACCAAAGCAAATCCCCGTTCCTACCAAACATTCTCCAAGGTGACCTTTCCCACACTTAGAACACATAGGCTTCTCATTAAGGGAGTTTCCACCCTTTCCTTTTTCAACTCTTGGCCTAGGGGCTTTAGAATCCCTAGTCTTGGGAGATTTGGATGGAACTTGATTTGAGAACCTCTTCTTGAATCTAGGCTTTTCTTGAATTCCAAACCTATCTTTAGTGGTTTCACTCTCGTAAGACCTTGTCCTTCTTGAGTCCTTATCCTTATCCTTTCTTTTTTGCTCTAGCCTCCTCAACCCTTTTTGGATGCACCATGAGACGACCGATATTCATGTTATCATGAAGCATAGCCGATTGACATTCTTCTTGCAAGTCATCCGACACACCTGTCACGAATCGGCTCATCTCGTCTATAGGATCGGAGACCAAGGAAGGAGCATACTTAGCCAATTGAATGAACTTCAAAGAGTACTCATGAACACTCATTGCTCCTTGACGAAGATTGATGAACTCTACCACCTTAGTTTCCCTCATCTCTCTAGGGAAGAACTGATCAAGGAAGGCCCTTTTGAACAACTCTCAAGTTAATGGTTCATCTTGGATTGGCCTATTGTCTTTCCATTGCACATGCCATGTCTGAGCCACATCCTTGAGTTGGTATGAGGCTAACTCGGCATTCTCACTAGAAGACGACCCCATAGCACACAAAATCTTATAAACCTCGTCAATGAATTCTTGAGGGTCTTCATCAACCTTAGACCCATAGAAGATAGGAGGATTCATTCGGGTGAAGTCCCTAAGTCGGGAAGCCATAGTTTGCTCATGAACTCTAGGTGCCATATCCCTATTAGCTTGGGCAGTCATGGCTTGGGCTTGCACCATTGCGGCTTGAGCTTGAGTACCCATGGATTGAGCCATTTGAGCAATAATATCCCTCATCTGAGCCTCTGTCATAGGTGGAGGGTCAACATGAACCTGATTATCAACAGCAATCTCTTCAAAAGGAGGAACTGGATCATTACGGGGAGGAATTCCCGCAGTAGCAACCTCCTCCTCAAGTCTTCTGGACGCATTTCTTCTAGTATTCATAACCTATAACCAAAACACAAGGTTTAGGCGAAAGCATATGCGACGTATATTCTAGAGGCACGATATGGATTTCCAACAATGAGAGTGATTCCTAAGCATCAAATAAGTTCCTATTCATAAGAGTGGCACGCTTCACAATTATGAATACAAACCTAAATAACGTGGTTGAGAGAGACATTAACATCAAGGATATTCAACCTCATGCTCTGATACTAAGTTTGTGACATCCGGGTTTACCCCCTAGACGTAACTGGCGTCGTCGTCCTCTTAGAGGACTAAGACAAGCCCCTTAGCTTCGTCATAGCATTCATTGATTAAAAATGTGAAGAAATTTAAAACTTTTTATCTATAACTACTCAGAGGTTTACATAGACCTCTACATACACGTAATCATATTTATATCAAGTATACATAGACTTGTTCATATACGAAGATTACATAGTCTTCTACTTTTATTTCATACATTTATATAGTAAAGATTAATAGTCATAAAAGTCGTCTCATCTCATAAACCATCTATCAAAGATAACAATTCTTGAGCATAGCCCTACATCAATACAAGAAGCCACATATAGGCTATAGACAACATCGTCTCAAACGAGTAATAGAGTCAATACAGAATTCGACTAACTAAGAAACACAAGAGTAAGATATCGGCAACACCCTCGGGAGAATGAGGACCTACCACTTGGATGGCAAGATATCCAAGTCTTCCTTTCCAGCAATTTGGAGCAAGTTCAACGACCCGAACCTAAAATGTTTGGAAAAAGGGAAAGAAATGGGGTTAGTACTCCACATGTACTAAGTATGGAACCACATATAAACAATTACCAATCAAATATATTTAGAAAGGGGACATTTAAGACAAATCATTATAAAACATCTATACAAGTGAAACATAGTAAAGCAAATCATACTAACTATAACCTTCATAGAATCACAAGTGCAATGATCAAGTAAATTCTCATGTCTCTTACTCAATCAAGTAACCTACCAAGACTACAATTAGTAGTTAGACTTACCTACCATACTCTCCCATTCCATAAAACATTCTTCTTCAACCAAAGACAACCACCTTATGATCATAAGCATGTTATTCAACGTACAAAGTCATTTACATTATATACTACCACATCCAGCGTCAATGCAATGTCTGTAGTAGATGCCCTTTGAGCAGGAAGCTGAGCATGGGTAAGTCAAGCCCACGTTGAGGATGAGAAGAAGAGTTGGTGTAAAGATGTACACAGACTGTGCCAGCACTGGGTGGTGCGAGGCTTGGTTGACTCTAACCTACAGTCGGGGTGTTTTCAGTTCCATCCTAGTTCTGAATCATTCCTGCGTAGTTGAAGTCCAAGAAGGGTCAAGCATCTAGATCATATGTTTGGAGCAGAAGGATCAGTTAATGTGATTAAAGATGAATGAGTTCGCTTTGGCAGGTGATGGCATACTTAGAATAATCAGGACAGGTGTGTGTACCAGTCGTCGCACTCGATTTGCGGCCAGGTTGTTGCAGAGGCCATGTTCAGATTTATTCATACATCCAGGTCTCACAAAGATGTATCAGATCTTAGATATTTATTGTGGGCATGTCTAGAAGGTCATGACCAATACTGTGGCCACAGTGTGCCTAATGTTTAGCAGGCTAAGGCAGACCTCTTTAAGCCCTGGCGCGGTCACTGACTCCAGTATTTATTGAGGAGTTTCCCTCGACTTGGAAGTGGCGAGGCTATCATTATGAGACATCCGTCTGTTGTCCTTCCGAGGTACTAGGAGCAGCATGATCAATATGGGTTATTGTGACAGATTGACTAAGTCTGCCATTTATCCCTGTGACGTCTCTTAAGCAATGCCAAGGATTAATGCGACTCTACATTGATGAGATTGTAGATGGCATGGGATCATTTGTTATCATTTCAGAAGAGGAGCCCAGTTACTTCACATTTCTCGAGATCTTCTAAGAAATAGCTTTGGCACGTGCAGGTAAAGCTTAGTGACTGCCTTCATCCTCGACTGATGGGCAGGCAGAGCGCACCATTCCAGAAATTGGAGGAATGTTGAGGTTGTGTGACTGAACTTCAGGGGTGTTGGGATGTACAATTTGCCTTTGATATTTCTCGTATAATAATGCTATCACTCTCAGCATAGGGATGCAACATTTGAGGTACTGGTATGGTAGCAGGTGTGATCTCCAGTTGGGTGGTTCGAGGTTGGAGAGTCATCCATTTTGGTTCCAGAGATCATTCATGAGGCCTTAGAGAAGAGGTCAGAGTGATTAGGGACAGGTGGCTACTGCTTACAGCCGACAGAAGTCCTATCAGACAACAGAGCGGCCCTTAGAATTTGATGTTGGTTACCAAGTTTACTTGAAGATATCACCTATGGGGGGTGATGAGATTTGGTAGAAAAGGAAGCTGAGTCCAAGGTTGTTGTGGCCATATGAGATCTACAGCGTGTGGGTGAGGTGGCCTATGAGTTAGCATTGCCTGCGGAGCTAGATTATGTTCATCCAGTCTTTCATGTCTCTATGTTAAAGAAGTGCCTATGTGATCCCAGCATCGATTCTAACCTGTGGAATGTTTGGGGTTTGATGAAGACTTGTCTGATGAGGAGTACTGTTGAGATCTTAGACAGCACATGTCAAGGCGGCTGAGGAAGCAAGGAGATTGCACTGTGAAGGTATTGTGGGAGAATCATACTCTTGTTAAGGGTGCTACATGCGGAGGCCTGAGGCCGACATGAGATCCCGCTACCTCATCTTTTCAGCTCTTGAGGTTAGACTTCCTACTCTTAAGTCTATGTTTCCTTATCTCTCCATATTTTGTTGCTATTACTTGACTGTGCATAGTGATTACGTTATGATATGACTGCCATTACGATATATAGTGGTAGTGTCATTCGGGGACGAATGTTCCTAAGGGGGAATAATGTAACAACCCTAAAAATGAATAAGATAAGAAATGCTTAAGGTGTCAAGAATGCTTGCGATTAGACCAAGGTTCACACGGATTGATGCGCATAGACCAGACCTCAGAACCCTTACTACGGCCAAGACAACTAACTTGGGGAGTTAGTTGAGCTTGGAAAGGTTGGAACCAACCATGGAGGGCACTCGAAAATGAAGATTAATCAAAGGAGTCTTTACCGGACTTAAAAGAAAGAAATCTTAAGTTTTGAGGGTCCAGGGGTAAAATGGTTTTTCCAGGCCAAGGGTAATATCGTAATTACCTAAGGAATTAATTAATTAGTTAATTAATTTAATTAAAGAACCGGTTAGGGTTGGGTCGACCCAAAATAGCCCGTTTCGTGGTGGTCACTCCACCCGAGTTCGAGCCCCAATGGAAGCAACAAATTGGTGATTTAATTAGTGTTTAAAATCTGATTTTTGTAAGGGAATTATGGTCTTTCACGTATAATTAATTAAATCAGATTTGAAGTATTAAGGAGAGTCCTAATTGACTAAGTCATTATCTAAGCCTAAATAACTTCACACGTTTCACTCTCTCACGTCTATCACATTCTCACGTTCAAACTTTATAGTTTCTCTCTTCCAAAAACAACTCAAGAACAGAACAAATTTGAAGTCTTCACACTTGAAGAAAAACACGAAAAAAGTCTAAGAAAACAAGCTAATCAAAAACGTTAAGGCAAGGGAGATTTCCGTCGAGTTGGTGGTGAAACTTTATGTGAGTTGGACGTGGTTTTGGAGAAATTTTGGGCAGCAACTTCAACGTTTGAACAATCAAATAAGGTATGGGTTTGTTCTCTCTAGGTCCTTTCCCAAGAGACCCCTTAAGGTTCAAGATATTCTTTTCAAAAACTAGGGTTGTTCCCCGTTGCATGTCCCTGTAACTAGCTCCCATTGAATCATAGGTTGGGTATGTTTGCTGGTCAAAAGTAGGGATGAAATGTGTTTTCGTGTGTTTATGTTTAATTATGCATGTTCGGAATTAGTGAATATAGATTATGTTGTCCGAAATTATGTGGAAAAAATTATGTGTGTGTGCAACGTGTGGCAGTGAATGCACTCACTGTTGGAGGTGTGAAATGACATGTTTAATCCTTGTATTTTATGTGCAAAAGTTGTACACACGTGATGTTCATATGGCGTGTGAATTTACTGATTTTGAGTGAAAAACGCTTGTCTAATGTAACTACTAAACTAGACCTAACAATACACTAAATGTTTTGTGAAATGCCCTAAGAACTAACGTGAAAAGGTTGATGAAAGGAAGCTAAAATTTGATCAATTTTCCAGCTTGGTGTACTCTAGTTTCGGTCAAAATAAGGTTAAGAATCTGGGTTTTTAAATGAAAATAAAATAGGTGAGGTCACTGGGGATTGAACCCAAGACATCACATGTGAAGGATGCTAAAACGTAAAGGGGAAATGGGTGTTAAGGGGAATCGACCCGTGTGGCTATTGTAATTCGCGAAAAAAGAAATGAAAAAGAGGGCTGGGGAAATCGAATCGGGCTACTGGTTGGGAAAGGAGAGGGAGATAATTTAAGTAAATAGATGGGAGGCGTGGGAATCTAACCCACGACCTCCAGGCTGTGAATGAGAGAAGAGGAATTAAAGAAAAGAAATGTGAGGCGTGGAATCGAACCCACGGCCTCAGGGATGAAGGGAGAAGGCGAAATTAATTAATAAACAAAGTGAGGCTGTGGAGGATCGATCCCACAACCTCACTGCCAAACGCCTAGCTTAGGGAGTTTTAACTAAAAATAAAAATAGGAGGCTGTGGGGTTCGAACCCACAACCTCACAGCTTAGCGAATTTAAAAATTTAAATAAGGAGGTTGTGGGGGGTTCGAACCCACAACCTCTCATTCCCAGCGAATGTAAAGAATAAAATAAAAGAGGCTGTGGGGTTTGATCCCACAACCTCTTTGCCTAGGCGAAATGGACAATAAGATGTTAATGAAAAATAAAAAAAGGGTTGTGGGGTTCGACCCACAACCCTTCGGTCAAATTAAGAGGAAACCAAGGAGAAAACTAAAGATAGAATGTGATGTTGGGATCGAACTTGGTTCCCTTGCCCAAATTTCCGTATAGATACATAAGTCATACATGAATTAAATGTTCAAGAATAATGCCACCTACTTAGATCGAAATCAAGATCTTGGCATATATACAAGATACATAAGTCTTGTACTACATACTTTAGGAATGTGTGAGTCACTTAACGAACTATGAATGAAGCCTCATCGCTTGTATGTATAGACCCTAAAGTCTAGCATACGTTAAAAATAAGTGAACCTAAGATGTATGTAATAAAATGACGAAACCCTAGAAGGGTTAAGTAAGAGTGTGAAACACACAAATGGCCAAGTATATTGGCATATGATGAAATGACATTCACGTAAAATGAGGTGAGTAATTATGAAGGGCAAATGTGCTAACTTTAATGAATGTGGTGACAACATGATATGAGGCTAATGTAAAGATGAGAACATCTCAAATGAGCCTAAGTAAATGTTACCAAACGTACTCACTATGAGAGTGTAAAGTTAATGAAGAGACCAGTCTCTATGAACACCTAATAGACTTAAAACAACTTGAGAGATAGATGCTAGAGATATACTTACGTAGAGATGCTAATACAGAATGAGCTATCACATGATAGAAATCATCATTGAATAGTGATTATTAGAATCAGTCATATGTCTATCTATGTAGACAGCTGATACATAGTAGCGCTTCGGTTTCTCCTATCTGATGATGCTTCTGGAGGTTCTGACTGTCCGGCTTGCCGGAGTCCATATCTTCTGGTCTTCGAACCTATACTTCCAATATAGGGATCTGGCGGGGTTAAATTCCCATGTACGCTAGCATTTTTGGGTCATCTTGGCCGGTGATTCCACCTCTTTTCGGTGTGGGGGAGACACTGGATTTCATGATGCTCACATGATCTATGTCGGTTAAAGTTAAAGTTCCCAATGAATGAATGAGGCAGCCTCAAATGAAGCACATAATGAAATGAATGATACCAAAGTGTTTAGGATAGGATAATCAAGAGGTGAGAATCAGGTAATGACACTAGGTTATTCTTGATCATTGCACAGCAAACCCGATGAAGTCTTAAACTACATCCTAGGTATAGATGGTGTTCACACTGGCCTATGAATGAAATGAAATGAAGTACGTATGAACGAATGAAGCAGACTCTGTGTTTGCTAATGAAGATCCCTAGTTGAGGTCCCATATGTTGGCCTCATTTTGGAAAGTCTTAATGTCAAGTCCATGATTCCAAGGTCTCATGCCATATGAATGAATGTTATGAAGATGTTATGTGTTGTATGCTATATGATATTGCTATGTGTGAGATGTTATTGTTGTGTACAATATGATAAGTATGATGATGCATGTTACTCTCTTGGCATGACTTTCCTAATCCAAATTTGGAAAGTTCACTAACTTTCCTAATCCCAATTTGGCAAGTCCACTGACTTGACTTTCATAATCATGTTGTTAGGAAAGAGCTATATTTTCTCATGCATGTCCTTGGTGTGTGCTTGCATATACCCATACTTAGTACAAGTGTGTACTAACCTTTACAACTCTACATATTTAGGTGCAGGTGCAGGTGGACGCTAGAGCTACAGGTTGACGCTGAAGCTATTCGGACGTCGAGCATTCATCCGGACTTGGTAGGCCTCATGCTTTCGAGGATGCTGCCATTTATATTCTAGCTTAGTTTTAAACTTGAGCTAGTGGAGCATGTTCCACTAGTGTTTCTTTCCTGTTTTATTCAGACATTGTATTGGTGCCATTTTGGCAAGTACATCTTTTACTATATTATACCATTTCTTTCATTTGAATGATCTTAATATTGATGGTTGATGGTGAACAATTAGTATATGATGAGAATGTGTAATAAGTATGTTATGAAACAAAAGTTTCAAATTTTTCCGCTAAAATTAACCTAGATGAAGTAAGAATGACGTAAGTAGTCTTGTCTGCAACCTGTGAGAGGTCAACATCGCCGGTCTCGTCTGAGGTCTAGATTCCGGTCGTGACAGGCAGTTCCTTAAGGGTTTATTGGGTATTTTATACATGCATTATCTATTCAACACTTAGAATAATTCATTCTTCAAAATCAAACCCCAAAATCCCTTAGAAATTCCTTAAGACTCCATTGAAGCCAAAATTCAAGGAAGAGCTTGGATTGGAGATTTGAGTGGTGATTTTTAATCAAATTGGAGGATTAAAATCATTTAGGTATGGTTTTGAATCCTTGAACTCTATTCATCAAGGAGCCCAAATTCAAAGAAGTTTTGTAAAGTTTTCAAAGTTGAACTAGACCTATTTCAGGATATATCCATGAGTTCTAGCATTAAAGGTTTTTAATCATTGAATATTGATTGAATTTTTGTTATTTAGATAATTTTAAATCAATTAACCTATGAACCCATGTAATTGATGAACCTTAGTTTTTGACTACTTTATGGGTTAAGTGATATTATCTTGATGTTTATGAATTCTAGTGTAGTTTCTTATGGGCTATCTAATGATGTAAGAATTGTATTCAATTGATGTCTGATTGGTCTTTATTGATAAATCTATATTGAATTGACTAATATTCATTATTTTTATGATTTATGCATTGAAATGATGTTCATGGCCATGGGTAAGGGCCTTATGGTATTGAATTGGATGATTTAAACATGGATTGAAGTGGAGAGAATGGACTGGTGGTACGCTGCCCTTTTCTCTTTAATTTAAGAATTATATCTCTTCAATTATGTTGTTAATGGTATGGTCCACTTATGGTGGCGGTGTTATGTGATTGATGTGGCCTTGTCGGCGTTACTTTAAGTATTATGATGATCATGGCCTTGTCGGAAACTACTTTAAGTAATGTGATGATTTGTGTAGTTGATTATGTTAAGTATGATCATATCTACCTATATGTGAAGTAATGTTAAAGTATATGTGTTCTTCTATTGATGATATTTAGGTAATCATGTTAGACTATGACTATGTGCTCATGTCTGTAGTTCTAGA
>CM040627.1:28250462-28397096 GCA_022817965.1 Solanum lycopersicoides | reverse complement strand
GTTGATGTATGATTGTTCGCACTTGACTATATGAGTTAATAATGGTTATATTGATGATGATATAGTAGTGTATAGGGTTACTTAAAGATGATAATGGTTGTTCCTATGTGCTTCTAGAATGACATGTAAGAAGTGCTAAAATGAAGTATGTTGTGTCTTGTTTAGGTAGACTTGTGTCCCTTACTTGATGCATGTATGAAAGTGAATATGTGATTGTCTTGACTTAGGATGCTAAAGCTCTTAGTATTGTATGAATGAATGATATGTGAGACTTTGAATGATGATAAGAGGGTCCTTTATGTGAAACATTGAACCTAGTGGTAAGGTTATGAACCTTGATGTAGAAAGCCGTAATGGTATCCTTCTTGTAATGAATGATGGACTTAAGGTTTATTGGCTGGAACGGCATCATATCAATCCTTGGAGAAGTCATGATCAGCTTCTTGTCGTCATTGTAAGGCAGCCCCTAGAGGACCTCTTTGGTAGGGTAAATGTAATTGGCTTATGAAATTGATATGGAACCCCTTTGTATGAACTAAATGTGAATTATTCTATGAGAACAAAGTCTAGAACTGAGTTAGTATGGAAAGGAAAGTAGTTCTAGTTAAAGGATGAGACTAGAATTGTATGACCCACAAAATGAGTTAGGGTGTCTAGATCCTAACATGTTTTCTTAATTTTGTAAAGTCCTACTATGACTTATAATATTGTTTAGAGTCACTGTGTAAACTTTGAGGTGATTTTGAAGTCAAACAACAAGGGACGACCAAGACGTTCGAGGACTAGTTACCTATGTGCCTCATATGTCTATATGTGATTATAATTGTATGAAATGAGCTTATGAAGTCTTAAAATGAGTTATACTAATGTTCAATGGTATTATATTTATTTTCGTGAAGTTTGGAGGTCAAACGTCCAAGAACGTCCAAGTCGTTCGAAAGATAGCCTTGAGATATGCATGTGTGTGTCTTGATGGGGCCTTGCATATTTGGACGTGTTGAGAGTATTTGTTTTGGGTGAAACTCATGTGGGAGTTCTAAAACTTTTTAAGGGTTATATTTACGTTGGAAACGTCTGGGTACGACTTCAAAAGGTCCCTACAAAAGGGCCCACAAGAAGGACCCAAGGCTGGTTGAGACACTGCCTTGGCAGTGTCAATCAACTGAACCAAACGACGTCCAGTTAGTTGACCAACGGCCCGTAGGTGAGGTATCGTTGATTGAAACTTAGCATGGGCAAGTATCAACCCAAAAACAGGCCAAGGTCCAATCGACTGAACCAAACGACGTCTAGTCGATTGACCAACGCCCAGTCGATGGTGATCCATCGTTTGTGGCCTGCAATCACTACCATGCGACTGTTTTACTTAAGGGGTGAATGGGAAATTCACCCGACGGCCTATATATGAATTGTTGGTAAAAGGTGTATTGATCAATGATGATCAAAGGGTGAGAAATTGGTAAGAATGCTTAACTCCTCTACTTTCCATATAGTATTGTAGTTGATGAAGCCTTGAATGGCATTGTATGGTATGGTCCACTTATGGTGAAATTGTTTACTTTATTGTCATTATATATGTGTTGACCATGGCCTTTAATTCAAATTAATAAATATATGATTGAGTGATTATGATGATCACCTTATGTGTAACTTGTGCCTAGTCTTCTATTATAGTTGTGAATCTAGGTTATGTTACTATTGTTATGAGCATGTAAATGATTATGCTAAGATCATGTGTATGTGCTTCCATTAATGAAGTGTTAAGGATTGATGACCCCTACCCATGTACCCCAATGTAAATGTGTAAATAGCTAAAGTTAGGAGTCTTGATTATAATGTGATGATTTTCTAGCCTCCTATGTTATTGTGTGTTGTGTGGTCTATGCTTGAAAGAGTATTGTGGTCTTAAGAGGGTGGCTTTCTCAAGGTTTTGTTGATATCCATTATGTGATCATGTTGACCAATGTACACACACCCTCACTATACATGCATGCTTACAATGTAGTAATTGTTCATAATGTCTAATGAAATATTGTTTTCATATTCACTAGTGTCTGCTACTATGCATGTAAAGTATATGTATGTGAAGTATGATATGTTTCCTTAACTAGGATGACTTGATAGGTGTACTAGTATGGGCAAGGGTATGGGACCTTGTCTATGTGTTGCACATGTGTACCTTGATAAGATAGTTCCTAGGTTTGGTTTCTATGTGCATGAATATGAACGTATGGTCATGTGTGGTCTTAATGTGTTATGTGAAAGGTTTGATCACATATATGTATACACACACACATGAATGATGATCTAGTCAATAGAGGAGCCTTGAAAGATGTGCTCAAGTGTATCCTTAACTAGATAGTGCTAATACATATGATATGTCCATGTGAAAAGATTTCTCACATGAATTAGGTTGATGAACTCTCATCTATGACCTATGAGTTAAGCATATGAGGGGATGACTCTCCTAAACCTATGTTTTATAAAAAAATTATAATAAAGACTTTTTTAATAAAGGGAACTTAGCTTAGTACTGAGTGAACTTGTAGATGAGGGGGTGGCACCTTCCTAAAGAGGGAAGGTGAAAAGGGTCCACTAACGGTCCTCATGGGGTGGATAGCCTCATGACCCAAAAAAGGTGTAGAGTGATGTTTCAATGATAGCCCCCAAGTTCCATAAACTATGCTTGCCACCATAAGATACTAGCTAGTGGATCCACCTAGAAAACTATGTCATGTTTGGTTCTACTTTGGCCGGTAGACCACCTTCTTTCGGTGTGGGGTTTTATGACACCGGATTCCATGTTTAGCACCACATGGTCTATGTCGTTTAAGGCTATAGTTTCCCTAATGTAAAATAGACAATGGAAGTAAATGTCTAGGACTTTAACTAGGATTACTTAAAGGAGGTTACTTAGGATAGGTGGAAGTCTTGAACCCATCTAGACATTGCACAAGTAGCTCCTTAGGAAGTCCTAGGAAGGTGTTCTAATGCATGTGTATGATTATGGTTATGTATTTATGCATGGTATGGTAGTATTTGTCTACTTGTCATGAAAAGGTGCATGGTATGAATCTATATGATGTTATCTTATCCTTATATGCACTATGTTGGTCTAAATGACTATATGATGAAGGTCTTGTTTTGACATGAATAAAGTTGTCTTCACTTACTTGTTGATGTATGAATTGGATGGTAAGACTTGTGTTCTTATGATAAGTTTACTAAGTATGTGTGAGGTTATGGGGCTGCACATATACATTGCACTAGTAGGCTTAGAGTAGGATTATGAGTAAGGTCTTATAATGCATTGATGTAAAGTGAAGTTGATATATGTGTAATTTGGTGTAACTTACTGTAAAGCCAAAGGAATATTGACTTAAATGTGTCTTTGATATATTATGCTTATATGATGATATGTCTTTGCTTATGTAGGTTATATGTATGTTTCCTTGAATTAGCTTTTAAGATTTGATTATATACTACATAAAGTAGTTGATTTGTATAATTGTTTTATTGTAGTATTTTATTTATATCATTATTTTTAGGATCACCTTTTATGTCTATTATGTCCATTTTAAAGGGTGAGGCGGTAATTACTTTATTCTCTATTCGTAAAGTAACTTCTTCTAACGGGGGAATCGTAGATTGAACTATTTTATTATTTTTAGTAGTAAACCACTTATTAACAAGGATGTTTAATGACTATTTTTGGTCATATAATTTTCCGGTGTATTCAAACCATTTATGACCTTATGATACATTCAGTAAGCAGCACCTCCCCAGCCACAACAACCCCCCTTTCACCAGCCTCCTATACAAGAGCATACTGGTGAACATAAAATAGAAAATAATTTTTAAATAAGAAATGAAGAATTCATTGTCCAAAAGTAGATCGCATTTCTTGAGCGCCTATTCAACCCTTTGAAAGCAAAGGCTTTGTGCGATATTCAGTTAATTCGAACTTGAGCCCTAATGTTGAATCCACTTTTTGTATTCTTTCTCTTTCCTTCCTTATTCTAAAATGGGAAAAAAGATAAAAGAGGGGGAGAGGGAGGCCTTAAGGTGATGCATTGCACCAAGTATCACTAGAGGGTTACTTGGGAGGTTAATGAAATAAAAAGAAAAGAATGCTCACTGTAAAGGAGGAAATAGTTCACTGTAATGTGATTTCAAAATGCCTTAAATTCTATAGGTGATCTTATATGATGTTTGGCATTTGAATATGTTTATATTAAGTGTGTGAATGATATAAATGTTATTGGATAAAGGTTTTATAAATTTTACTCAAAAGGCATGAAGTATGATTTCAAGAAAATGTCCCTTTTAAATGCATGGTTGTCATACTTAGTGCATTCTTGTACTAATCCCATTCTTATCTATTTTTACACAAAGTGTAGGTTATGGATTCTTAAAGGATGTCTTTAATGGTGAAGAGCTTGATAGATGATTCGCAAGCTCAATGAAAGGAATCCTTAAGTTCAAGGATCTCCTACTTATGTCTTTACTGTAAAGTGTTTAAATATTGTATAGTTATGTAATATCTCTTAAGGGTCATGTACCTAATGTATTCTAATATTGATTGAGTCTAAGATGGCAAAGAGACTTAAGTTCTAAGTATGTATTACGATATTTTATATATATATGAAGTAAAATTTCTAGCATATGATGTGTTATGAAAAGTTTTAAATTTTCCGCTAAATTTACTATGTCAATGGGATGAATGATAACTATGGGCTTGTATAAGACCTCTGAGAGGTCAAGTAAACCATGTTACTTCTAGGGGGTGCTCCCCGTTCGTGACAAGAATACAAATAAAGCCTTTCATATTCCTTAATCATGTGCCTACATGGGATGTGTCCAAGTTCTACCATTGGCAAGTAGAAAAACCTCATCCGAGTAGGATAGAACTCTGGATCCCATTTTTTGCTACCATGTTCTATGTCGGTTATTGCCTATTCTCATCATGTGGAATACCTATTAGCATTAGAGAAGTTCTATGAAGTTTAGGTGGTGGTATGTGACACTATCTAGACATTGTACAATAGGCTTTGAAGATGTTAGTGAGAGTCCCTAGGTCTTCTCCAAGACCATTACTTGAATGTCCTCTGTGTGATTAATGTGCCGTAATGAACTAATGAAATAATGACTTATGTTAGAAATTATGTAAACGAATGAGTACCTAATCTAAAGTGACTTAAGAATTCCTTAGTTAAAGTGTGAAGATGGCATAAGGGATGATCTCTTCATATCTTATCTATCGATATATTGAGAACGACTCTAGTTACGGGAGTTGGTTGATTCTATGGGCATGATCTAAACTTAGGAAGTCTTAAGGATTATTTAGGTAACCTTAAAGAGGGTGTATGTGCGTTCTCTTCTAGGAGTACTTAAGTAAGTCTTTTGATAGCCTTGGTAAAGAGAATGTCATATCTTATATGTTCTTGTGCTTGATGCATTGTAAGTGTGTATGTGTCTCAATATGAGTAGTCATGAGGATCATTTAGGCATGCTTAGAGAGGGTGTATGGGTGGTCTCTCTTTGTATGCCTTAATTAAGTCTTAGGATAGGTTTTAGTGGGATGATTACATGCTATAAAGTGTCTAAGGAAGAAGTAAGGCAACTTCACTGTAACAGTGAAGGAATTCACCGTACAGTGAGTTGAGGTCACTGTAAGGTGTCTCTTAAAAATGTGAGAATCGGTCTAAGTGATTTCTTATGTGTTTTTAAGTTTTTAAATGTTGTCCTTATGATATATTATTATATTTAAATGAAAAGATGCATATTTCTAATAAATGTCCGTTTTCATGTTTTTAGGCATTATGACATACTTAGTACATGTGGTTGTACTAATTTCATGCTTTTATCTATCTCTATAGTGGTTGGTAGGTGAGGAGCATTTCGGAATCAAGACTTGGATCGTATCACCGTTCAAGTGAAGTTTAAGTATGTCCTCATTTGACTCGAGGACGTAGATGTCTTTTTTTGTTCTTATTAAAGTATTGTAATAGATTTAGTAGTCCTATATTCTATTTTGTATGGGCCGTATCTCAAGTACTCTTGTGTCTAAGATTTGTTGAAATGAGACTTAGTGTTTCCTATGATTTCTATATGAAAGAGTTTTTAAAGACTATGAAATGTTTTGTGAAAAGTTTTAGTTCCACACTACTTTTCACTATGTATATGTGATGAACGATACTTAAGGGCTTGTATAAGACCTCCGAGAGGTCGAGTACGCCGGTTGCACTCCAAGAGTGCCATATATTCTAGATAATGTATGTAAGGGCTTGGTGCAATGTATAGATAATGTACCATTACACTATCCACACTGAAGTATCACCTTAAGACCACAAGGAAACCATACATATAGTCTTCCTAATTCAACACATACATTCATAGAAGTATAGTACATCATAAACACATTTAAGTCAAGACCCTAATGACATTAAAATAAGATATAGTCACTTTGCACATATGTTAACTTCACTTCACATAGACAACACTACAATGTCATGCATTAGGACATAAACATAATCACATACATTAGAACACGTTCCTACGCTACTAGAAATTTGACTTGCTGAAACTCTTATGTAGCAACGGTTATACTATCGTAGCAATAGCTCATCTTTTACAACGGTTATAACCGTGGCCAAATATCCTTGAATCTAATTAAACAATTCTTAAAATAAAGTGTTGCATCATCCCTATAACCGTCCCTATAGAAAATCTATAGCTACAAGTTTTAGAACTTTCGCAATAGATATCTCTATGGCAACAGTTATTTTAGGAAAAATAATTTTGATTTTTATCCCTAAATATATTTCACTCCTAAAAAATATATTTCCCTCCAATAATTTGGCAAGATATATTAATCTTCATTAAAAAATTTAAAAGAAAAAGAGAATAAGAACAAAACCCTATTTTCGAGAAACTTCATTTCAGCGATGTGAGATACTAAGCTTTTGTTGAGCGACTAAGAACAGAGAGAGATTCCAGAAATTTCAGCAAAGCTTTTGTTGAGGAAAATAACTGCAAACCAAAATCTCTAGGACTACGAATCTCTTGGATAAAAAGTTGTTGGTGAAGCTCGTTGTTATGACCCGAGGGTACCGCCTAGAAGTTAGAGTACTCTTAGATCTGAACACGGAGTTGTCGACCTCTCGGAGGTCTAAGACAAGCCTCTTAATGTACCTTCACTGCATACTCATAAAAATAGCGAAAGATTTAAAACTTTTCATAGCATATCATACGTTAGAACATTACTTAGTATATATATATAAAAAAAAATATCATAAGTACATAAGTAGACTCTAATGTCTCTTTGGCATCTTAAGACACAACTCAATAGAATAGAATATGGACACAGCCCTTAATAACATAAAATAATATCTAAGCTATTATATTAACTTTAAGAATATGTTGACATAGGCAACCCTTTAATCATAAGACTCATTTACTTGAACTTGGGGAGATCTATCCAAGCTCTTCAGTTAGGAGACATCCTCTAACCATCACCACCTACACTTTGTGTAAAAAGATGAAGAAGAATGATATTAGTATAAAATGCACTAAGTATGACAACCATGCAAAAACATGCATTTAAAGAGGACATTTTATTTGAAATCATGTAACATGTCTTTTTAGTAAACTTCATGAACATAGGCACATATAAGCTCAATATAGTTGACATAGATAATATAGACATGGATACTACTACTAATAGCACATAAATACATCTATAATACTGATAAGCATATTCAATACACATCATACATTAGCTCTCTTTTATTTTACTTCTTTTCTTAAGTAACCCTCAAGTGCACTTAGTACAATGTATCACTTTGAGGTCACCTTTCAATAGTCTTTCATAATATGCTTCTTAAACACAACCCAATATATTCACAAGTCATAAGAACATCAAAGACATTAACTTCACATAAAGACCATCACCTAAGACAAATCCTAAGTCACACTAGAGAAATGTGTAGGTAGCATCCAATAATACTACCTCCACCAAGTGTACCTAAGAAGTCACCCTAGACTAGGCACATACTCAAAAAGTCACAACATAGTCACTTACAACTAGACAAAAGGTTACATACTTCATATTATCATATAAGGACACTTTCCTTTACTACAACCTTTGTCATAATCATCAGACTTCATATAACATGAGAGGAAGATTCATCATATTTCATACACTTTAGTCCTAGGCTTACTTAGTTCATTAATAAGTAAACCACCCTCACAATCCCTTCATAAGCTTACTTGTGCAACGTACACATGGAGTCCCATACCCCCACATATGCTAAGTAAACCCATTTAGAAGCCACAAGAATAATTAACATGCATATTCATAATTCATATCTTAACATAACAAGATCACTTAACATGAATTCATACAAGTCATGCATAACATAAGTATTACTTCATAAGGGTCTCCAATCCTATCCTTTCTTGAAGTGATCTAGTTCAATGTATAGGTAGGGTCCATAGTCCTCCCATACCAAGAATACATCTCAAGGAATTTAGATTAGAGTTCATATTCTTATCTTATTTAACTATTAACCTTTGGTACACATAGCCATAAACGACATAGACTATGTGAGCTACATGGAATCCGGTGTTCTACTCCCACACCGAAAAGAGAGGGTTAACACTTGCCAAAGGTGCAATCATTCGTACATAGCTTATATAGGTGGATCCACTAAGCTAGAGTCCTGTGTGGGCACATAGTTAAGGGACAAGGAGATTGCTTCTAGAAAACGTGACTTACTAACGTGAGGGTTTTATCTCATGAGACAACACATACCTTGGGAATCCACTCTACTAGTCGCGAAGAAACCCATGTGGGAGTCCTGACATACTAACGTGAGACCTCCATTTCATTTACATGCCCTTTCAATGCTAAGCAATAAATCCCTTTTTAAAAACATCATTAAGCCTTTAGATAACATTAGTTCATAAAGAATTGTCCTTAGGGACTTACTCCCTCATATATCATATAGCGCTAAGGTATCTAGGATGAGAATTCTACATTCATCAAAGAACTTATATTATGTGAGAATGTCCTTTCACATAATCATATCATATTCGTACATACATGTGTGTGTACATATATGTGAGTTCTACCTTCACATAAAAACCTTTAGGCACACATGTTCATAACTTCATTAGTCATATAATTTACATGCATAGAAATAGGTAATGATGCATAGGAAAAATATCCTTTCCTTAATCATCATGGATCTATCCTACTCATAGATATGCATGAAGTGTGTGTGTACATTGGTCAACATGATCACATAATGGCTATCACATAGTATTGAGGAAGCCACCCTCTAAAGACCACAACACATGTACAACATTCTTCAAATCTCAAGTCGTACACATATATAGAGTACATAGGATTATATACTACACACACTCACACTACATCATAGGAGGCAATTACATATTCAACAAAAAGTATAAGACTGCTAGCATACTTTGATCATACATTTATATAGGTTTCACATGGGTAGGGGTCATGCTACAAGGATATTTATCACCATTAGCCATATAGACCACTCCTAACCCTAACATGATCATCATAAGATGCTCAACAAGGAGGCATTTTTATGCACTCCGAACTAGAGGAGAGAAGATGGATGAGAGTGATGATGATGTTGGTAAGTCCTTGTCTTTATCTTTTAGTGATATGGATTCCTTCTATGTGGGGGAGTATGGCTAGATAGATGTGCTAGTTTGTTGCATGTGCATGGTGTTTAGGAGTTTGGTTGTAATTAAATTTCATTAACTCCTTGCATTGTGTATTTTATTGAGCTATGAGCATGTTTTAAAATATGTTTATATGATGTTAACTTGTATATTAGGATGTCTATATCATGAATTTTCTAAAATTTGCATTTTTAGAAAATTGGCCTAATTCACTGTAACATTGGACTGCTCACAGTAAGAATTTTTAAAATTTGACTAATTGATTATTTGGTCTAAAATTAATGTAATATTGTTAGAACTGATGTGCATGAGTCTAATAATGAATATAAAATGATCTTTTGCTATTTGTGAAGCATGTGAGTTTTGTAGCATAATGAGTTATAGAAGTTATTCTAGTTTCTTATTGCGTTGTGAATCTCTTCGTTGTGTGAAATTGATGTTTTCTGCTTGATTGTGTGATATATGGTTTGGTTTTGAGATACTAGTCGATTCTCTATTCTTGGAAGTGTTCGGAGAGTGGCAAGTGTCATTCGAGGACGAATGTTGTCCAAGTGGGGGAAATGTAAGATACCAAAAATGACTTAGGTGAACTAGAATCTAACATTGTTGTAATGATGGTATAAGATCCTAAATAATTCTATTATAGGGTATTGAGGCAGTAGCTAAGAGATTAGGGGCATTGGAAGTTACACGTCAAGGGACGACCTAGACGTTCGACGACTAAGTCACCTATGTGCCTCATATGTGGTTCTATGTGTTTATCTGTGATTCATGATGTTTTGAAGTACTTAAATGAGTTAATATGATGTGAATAGTCAGTGTGTCAAGTTTCAAGAATTTTGGAGGTCAAATGCTCAAGAATGTCCATGATATTCCAAAGATGTGCCTTGAAATTACCTTGTGTGTATAGGCATGTTACTTTGGTTTTACGTGTTCGTTTTGGGTGAAATTCATGTGAGAGGTCCTAAACTCGTATAGGGTCATATTTGGGTTGGAAACGTCTGGGAAAGTATCCAATTTCCCATTTGGGAGGAATTCTGGGTAAGTCATTGGGAAAGACTTCTATAAATTCCCTAACTACAAGGACCGACTCAATAGGAGGAATCTCAGATTCTAGATCTTTAACCCTTAGAATATGGTATAGACACCATTTAGATATCATCTTACAAGGTTTTATACAAGAAACAATACGACCTTTAGGAGTTGAATTTCCCTTTTCCACTCTAAGACGGGTTCATTCGGAAAATTGTACTTCACTACCCAGGTTCTACAATTTATGGAATCAAAACAAGCATGCAACCAATCCATTGCCAAGATGATATCAGTATAAACCATATAAAGTTCTACTAAATATAACATAGTAACTCTATTGGGCAACATTATAGGAAAATTCCTATAGACTCTTTTTGCAATAACCGGGTCACCCACCGGGGTAGTAACAAAAAATGGTTCATTCAAGATGTCAGCAACATATCAAACTTTGTAGCTACCAATGGGTAACAAACGACAAGGTAGCACCGAGATCAAGTAAAGCATAAAAAATTATAGAAAAGACCAGTAACATACCGGTGACCACATCGAGAGATTCCTCTTTATCACGCCTAGAACAGAGAGCTTAGAAGGAGTTCCTCTTGGGAGCATCGGAACTAGGACCGTTGTTTGAGATTTACGACTCCCCTTTTCTTTACCCGTTACATTAGAACAATCCCTCATCTTAAGGCCACTCTTGCCTCACCTAAATCAATTATCCATCCCAACTAGACATTCACCCACATGTTTCATACAACACATTCCACAAGTAGGCTTCATACTTGGTGAATTACCGCCCTTTCCCTTTTGGAACCTAGGGTTAGACACCCTATCATCACGAGCCTTGGGAAACTTAGAAGGAACATGGTTGGAGAGCCTCTTCTTGAACTTAGGTTTGTCTTAAATTTCCAACCTACCCTTGGAATAACAACCTCCATAAGACCTTGCCCTTTTAGAATCTCTATTCTTCCTCCTTAGCCTAGTCTCCTCAACTTGTTGAGCATGCACCATCAAACGAGAAATGTCCATGTTGTCATGAAGCATCTACAAATGACATTCTTCAACCAAATCATCGGATACTCCCATAAGAAAGCGACCCATCTCATCCCTTGTGTTAGACACCAAAGAAGGGACATACTTAGATGATTTAGTGAACTTCAAAAAGTAATCAAGTACACTCACATCTCTTTGACGAAAGTTAATAAAATCTTCAACTTAAGCCTCCCTTTTCTCCCTTGGGGATAGACTATCAAGAAAAGACTTCTTAAATATTTCCCAAGTCACGGGACCCGCTCTCAAAGCCCTATTGCCCCTCCATTGAGTATACCAAGTTTGAGCCACATCCTTGAGTTGATAAGCGGCTAACTCGTCCTTCTCATTCGAACTCACTCCCAAAATATACAAGATCTTATAAACCTCATCAATAAAGTCTTGGGGTTCTTCATTAACCTTAGACCCAAAAAACATTGGAGGATTCATCCTAGTGAAGTCCCTCAACGGAGAAGCCATGGTACTAGAGTTTTTATGCACACGAGATCCAACTTTCCAGTTTGCTTGAGCCATCATGGCTTGAGATTGAGTATCTACGGCTTGGGCTTGAGTAGTCATAGCTTGAGACAAAGTAGCAAAACCCAATCTTATCTCTCCATCCTCATAGCCGTATGAATGACCGGAGCTTGCCATCCAATGGAACTTGTTCTTGAGGAGGAGCTTCATTGCCTTGTGGATGGGCTTGGTTGTCTTGTGGAGGAGCTCTCGCATTAGAAATTTCTTCTTCGACTCTTATTGTGGCTTCCCTTCTAGTAGTCAAAGCCTATAACCACAATAAAAGGTCCAGGTGAAAAGGAACACATAGAGTCAAGACTCTTGAGACACGCCATATGATTACCAAGAAGATGAGAATTTCCTAAGCATCACATAGCCTCTCATTCATAAGTGTGGTGCGCTTCACAATTATGAACAAGACTCTACATAGCCGTGGCTTAGTGACATAAATCCTAGGGTTACTACAAAGTTTTTCACGATGGGGAAGCACCTTCTAGACGTTAACTGGTTTTTTATTCTCGGAGAGGACTTAGACTAGCCCTTAGCATTCGTCATTACATGTCATAGGTCAAAAATGCAGAAAATTAAAAAATTTTACATATTGAAGCTACTTGTGCTTCTCACATATCATATATGGAGTTTAATACACTCCTCATTTAGGAGGCATACATAGACTTCTCGTTTAGGAAATATAACCAATTCATATCATATAGTCTAATACTTTATCTCACATATAAACCATCTAAAAAGGAGTACAACATTGGACATAGCCATTACAAGTACAATATGCCATTATAGGCTGACATCAATAATCTCAAACGATAAAGTAAGAAAACAAATGTCTTTAGACATAACAATCCTAACAGTCTAGATAGGTGGCTCCATCCTCAAACATTGAGGACTCATGAATAACTTGGGAAAGATTTCCAAGTCTTCTTGCAAATGACTTCAAATCAAATCAACGGCCCGAACCTACATATTTTTAGAAATATAAAGAATATGGGTAAGTACAACAACTTTGTCACATCCCGAGAGCACAACCTATAAGATATGGCACTCTCGGAGTGCGACATGACATACTTGACCTCTTGGAGATCTTGTACAAGCCCTTAACATCATTCATCGCATATATGTACGAAAAGTAGTGTGGAATTAAAACTTTTCACACGAAATATCTTAAAACATCTTTCATATACAATCATTGGAAAATACTAAGTCTCAACATATGCCAATCTTAGACTCAAGAATATTTGGGACACGGCCCATACAATATGAAATATATAATTACTTAGTCTATTACAATACTTGAATAAATGAAATCTACAGAAGATTATTCCCTCGAGTCAAGTGAGGACTTACTTCAACTTTGCTTGAACGATTTCTAGATTCCAAGCTCGCATCAAGACACCTCTCACCTGCTAACCACACCTATTGAGATAGACAAAAAGTACAAAATTAGTAGAATGCATGTACTAAGTATGCCTTAATGCATAAAGTAATGAGAAACATACATTAATGAGAAATATGCTCTTTTTATTAAAACTTCATATTATAAGAATAAGGATCACATTTAAACACTAACCATCACATATAGAACACAATACAAGTCATATGCAATTTATACCAAATTATAAGACCTTAGAGTAATATTACTGTGAACTTCACATTAACCTCAGTATAACTTCAAGTAAAAATCACACATTACAATATAGCATCAATAACATCTACAAAGCACCTACACATGAGATCGTCCTACCAAAGGTGATTTTAAGGTTCACTTAAGTTAGTTGTGAAGCGACCGCCCATACAATCCTTTCACACACACCTAAGAGATCCTTTAAAGTACCTAGGATAATATCATTCTCACTCACACCATAACATATATATAATATGACAATCTTCTACCAAAGATTATCAAAAGACTTACTTAAGTAATTCAAGAAGAGAACGCCCATACACCCTCTCCAAGATTACCTAATAAACGTTAAAACTAACTAAGTTTAGATCATGTCTACTTTATCAATCTACTTCCTATCTAGAGTCATTCTTAAGACTTCCCTAGGTAAGACATAAAGAGACCATTATTTTTCCCCTTCACACCTTAAATAAGCAACCCTTAAACTACTCTAGGTAAGTACTTATTTGTTAATCATGCTTTTAAACTTAAGTTATTATTTTCTTAAGTTCATTTAAGAGACATTCAACACATAAGGACATTCAAGTAATGGTCTTGGAGAAGACCTATGGACTCACTTACTAATATCTTCAAAGTCTAATCGTGCAATGTCTAGATAGCATCCCATACCACTACCTAAACTTCGTAGAACTTCTCCAACACTAGTAGGTATCCCATTTGATGAGAATAGGCAATAACAGACATAGACCATACTATCTATTCATGGAATCCGGAGTCACCAACCTACTCCGATAGAGGGTTCTCTACTTGCCAATGGCAGAACCAGGACACATCCCATGTAGGCACATGGTTAAGGAATATCAAGGGTTTCTTTGTTCTCTAAACTAATCTTAGTTAGAGAAACTTCCCAAGCATACTAACTCGGTGCTAGCCTTTGCTCTCATAGAGTATTTCAATAAAGGAGTAGATGAAGAGGTTCGATATCTAGTTCACAACCCAAATCACATTACACCTTACCAAAGCGGGTACACAAAGGCTATCTAAAATGGTCAAGAGGATAAATCAATGACTTTCCTAAGGATGATTTCATGTCGTTCCAGCCAACCAACATTAAGTCCACCATTCACATAAGAAGCACACCATTACGACTTTCAACTTCAAGAATATCATAACCTTACATCCAAGATGAATGTTCCACATAAAGGACCTTCTTAGTTATGTTCAAGTTCACATATCAATCACACATAGAAGACTAAGGAGCTTTAGAATACTAAGTCAAGAAATCATATTCACATTGTACATGTATAAAGTAAGGGACACAAGTCTACCAAAACAAGACACACACACTTCACTGTACCATACACATAGCATACTATTCTAGAGCACCTAGGACAACCAAGTCAACTATTATTCACCCTATACACTACTATAGAACCATAAATATAACCATAATAATACTTATATAACCAAGTAGGAAGAATCATACATCAACCCTAAGACTACACACATAAGGACATAATCATAGTGTAACATGATATCCTAATGTCAATAGAAGACCACATACTTTCACCTTACTCACATGTGGATAGATATGATCATACTTCACATAAATAAACTACACAAACTATCACAATATATCAAGTAATGCCGATGAAGCCATGTTCATCATAGTGCATAAAGTAACGCCGACGACGCCACATAATTCAAACCTAAAACACATAGCACCGCCACCATAAGTGGACCATACAAATCATAAACATAATCAAGACCTAAATTACTTAACATAAAGATATTTAGGGAAGCATACCACCAATACACTCTCACCACCTCAATCCATAGCCAAATCATCCAACACAATACCCAAAGGCCCTTACCCATGGCCATGATCACAAATTAAATTTAATTATTACAATAGACAATGAATCAAAGATCATACAACATGGAATTATGAATTTGGGGCAGCATACTAACAACTCTAATGTGGTTCTATCATAATTCAATAGCGCTAATCAAACTAAATAAATGTTCAATAGCATTAAGATATAATCAAGTCACCCACAAAGTAGTCAAAAACTAGGGTTCATGAATTGCATGGGTTCATAGATTAATTAAGTAAAAATCATCAAATTAACATAAATTCAATCAATATACAATGATTCAAAAAATTTTATGCAAGAACCCATGGATAAATATCAAAATTGGACAATTTCATCTTTGAAAGACTTTGTAAATCACTTTGATGTTTGGCTCCTTGAAGAAAAGAGAGATATTCAAGAATGAAGAACCATACCTGAATTGATGCTAGACCACGAATTTCATGAAGAATTGATGAAGAATCACCAAAGAATATTCAATCTAAGTATTATCCTGAGTTTTGTCTTCAATGGATATCTAGAGAGTTTCTTGTAGATTTTGGGTTTTAATTTGGAATAATGAATTCATGTAGGTCTTTAAGACTTAAATACCCAAAACACCCATAGGAAACCTCCCTAACATTTATTTGCATGTGGGGTGAATTACCAATTCACTCCTACATTTAACAGTGAGCCTACAAGAATCGTAGACCCAATCGACGGTGGCCCATCGACGGGGCATCGACCAGACGATGGGTCATGCAGGCAACCATAATCTTGGTGAGATAATCTTAATTGTAGGCTTAATCCCCACCACCAAGTTCCAACCTACGCCCCTCATCAACGGGGCGTCGACCAGCCTACTGGGTGTCGATTGCCTCCGTTGTTTGGTTCTGGCTTTGGCAGCTTTGCTCACACGATGGGTCCTTTCATCAAGGACCCTTTCTTGGTCCATGGACAGTCTTGCCCGGACGTTTCAAACTCAAAAATTAGTGTATACGAGTTTAGGACCTCTCAAATAAAATTTATCCAAAACAAACACGTAAAACTCGACAAAATTTTATCCAAAACAATCTCCCCCACTTGGACAACATTCATCCTCGAATGACACTTTCTTCATTTTAGGCACTTTTAAGAGATTGTTAATTCAATACTAGCAGCACATAACCATACAACACAAGATACATACCAAATTTAGGAGGAACACCAATTTCATATAACCAGGAGACTCACAACACAAAAAGAAGCTAGAAACTATTCTACAACTCATCATGTCTTAAGACTCAAATTCATAATTTTAATTAACAAGAACTCCTTTTACATTCATTATAATGCTCATATACATCAATTATAAACACCATACAACCTTTATCAACAAAAGAGCAACTTAGTAAAAATTCTAAATTTTTTACAGTAACTACAAATTACTTAAAGTGACATATCAAAAATTTTCAAAAATGCAACCTTTAAGCAATTGATTATAAAAGAATGACAATATGATAGGTAAAATTATATAAAATCAATTTACAACATAATTATAAATTCATAAGATGCACAATACAGGGAATCTGTAAGACCCCCAAAATGATTTAAGGTGTCTAGAACCTCACATGTGCCTTATAAACTTGTTAAAATGTTGATAAAGTTTTTTAAAGCATGTATGATTTATTTGAAGTCATTTGCAAGACGTGCATGTGTGACTTGAATGTGCCTAGTCTTTTTGGATGTGTTGTGAGTGTAGTTTGATGATAAAACTGGTATTGAAGGTCTTTAACTTGTTAATGAATGTATTTAAATTATAAAAGTCCAGGTAAAACTTCCCAAGGTCCCATCAAGAGGCCCTCAAAGAGGACCCAAAGGCTGTCAAGACACTGCCTTGGCAGTGTCAATGGACGAGCCCAAATCGACGCCTCGTGCTTGAGATGACGCCCCTTCAATGTGGGGCCTATCTCAACACATAGCCGTGTGAGCAGGATCCCCCAAGATGCAGCCTCAGTCACCATCTACGGAGCACCAAGATGGGCCGTCATTCCATCGACGCCCCGTGGACTGGCGTCCGTCGGTGTTGCCTGCAATCTGCTGCACGCACTGTTTCATTAACAGGGTGAATTAGAAATTCACCCCATGATCCTAAATTACTATGGAAGTTTATTATGGGGTCTTTTATGTATATTAAGTTACTTAATAACATGAAAACCCCATTCTCAATCCATTATTAAAAATTAGACTTCCCTCTAAAATATCCTTTCTAGAAACCTCTATTGGAGATGAAGCTCAAGAACAGCCATGGAGATGGATTTTCAATCTTTCTTCACCATGTTTTCGTGGTTGTCTTATACAATAAGGTATGGTGATCCTTCATCTCTAGATAATCTTTCATCTAGAAAGTTCCTTTCAATGTTTTCAAAGAGAATTCATGATCAATTTTTCTATCTTTCAATCTAGCCATGGGTTCTTTCTTTAATTGATTTCAAAATCATGCTTATAATGAATTGACGATTAGTTGTTGGTTTTAAGGTGAATATCAATCAAATTCCATGTTAAACCCATGATCCCTCCCAATCTTAATTTATCCTATATTTTGGTTATTATGATCTTGATGTTAGGAGGATTATAATGTGATTCGATTATTTTAAAT
Organism: Solanum lycopersicoides; assembly: GCA_022817965.1. Lineage (NCBI taxonomy): Eukaryota > Viridiplantae > Streptophyta > Magnoliopsida > Solanales > Solanaceae > Solanum > Solanum lycopersicoides. The sequence continues at coordinate 28,378,672 of CM040627.1, read as the reverse complement.
TGAAGTTTATCTACTCCCTATGATGTAATGTGATGATGAATTATGTGTTGTTTATCCAACGTGGATTGAGGCTTGAAGACAACATAAGGATTAGCCTATTTTACTCTACTTTCTATTGATTGCTAATGTATTGTATTCAATGTGAACTCGACTCTATAGTACATGAATGTAGGATTTTGTTTATGTAAAGAATCTTTTAGATACTGCCTTATATTGATATTACTGATAAATTGTTGGTATTGGTCATTGATGATCAAAGCAAGGGATTTTTGGTAAGATTGCTTTATCTCTCTACTTCTATATAGAATTACTAGATAATTGGCCTTGTATGGCATTGTGTGCTATGGTCCACTTATGGTGACGGTGTTTACTTTATTGACATTATATATGTGATGTGATCATGTCCTTGAGGGAAATTGTATTATGAAGGTGTGGTGGTGATGATCATCAAATGTAAAGCATGCATAGTCTTCTATTCTAATTGTTATCTAGGTTGTTATGTTAATGTATAAGCTTGTGAATGACTATGTTAAAGTTATGTTTAGGTGCTGCCATTGATGAAGTATTGATAATCAATTAATCCCCTACCTATGTGCCCCTATGTGAATGTGTTACTAGTTAATGTTAGAAAAATTAAGTGTAATGTGAAGTTAGATGGTCTCCTATGCTAAATAGTGATGTGTGGTCTATGCTTTAATGTGCATTGTAGTCCTAAGAGGGTGTCTTCGTCAATGTGTTGTTGATAGCCATTAGGTGATCATGTTGACCAATGTACACACACTCACACTTCATTTATGATTACAAAGTAGTATAGGTTCATGGTGACTAATGAAAGGGTATTTTCTAATATGCAATTGTGTCTACTACTATGCATGTAAAGCCTATGTCTATAAAGTGTGTTATGTATCCCTTAACTAGGATGAGTGTTACGACCCAAAGTACCCCCTAGGCGTAACCAGCGTCGTCGTCCTCTATGTGGACTAAGACAAGCCCCTTAGTATTCTTCATAGCAAATCATAAGTCAAAAAAGTCAAAATTGCGGAAAAATTACAACTTTTGCTTATATAGCATGGAGGTTTACATAGGTCTCTACATAGGAAGCATACATAGGCTTCTCGTAAATAGATCATAAGAACGCATAGGAATTTAGTCTAATACTTTGTCTCATATCAACCATCTAAACGAAGTCGAACAATCTGGGGAAATCCCTTATACAAATCCATAGTTTCCACATAGTGCTTACATCAATATCTTCCACAATAGTAAAGAAATGAATGTCTACTATAAAATACAAGTACTACTAAGATAGAGTGCGTGGTAGAATCCTCGAACTAGAGGGCATACAAATACTTGGAGAGTCTGGTACAAGCCTTCTTGCTTTAACCTCAATGATACCTCAACGGCCCGAACCTACAATGTTTGGGGAAAAATGGAAGAAATATGGGTTAGTACAAACCACATGTACTAAGTATCGTTCCTATACATAAAAATCATTAATGCATGAGAAAAGGAACAATTATGTTAAAACTATGCACAATGACCAACAATTCAGTATACACATATAAGGAACATCATAATCATATCAACATATAAGTAACTCAAGCAACACTTGTGCAATGCCAAGAATAAAGCCCCATAACCCTATTCAAAGTTAAGTATCACATTAAGCAACCCATTTCATACTTACAACATATTCTCATATATAACATGCTTCAAACATAAAGTATAGTCATAGCTTATTGACATAATCATAACCGTAATCATAATCATAAGAGAACACTACTAGAACCATCATATAGGATCCCACATGTGCAATGTGTAAGATAAGTCCCATACCCTCCCTCACACTATGTAGTAACCTTTAAGACAACCCTAATAGAAGTTCACATACATAACTTGTTCATACCTTTACTTTAGGGAAATAAGTACCATAACCGACATGAGACCATGTGAGCTACATGGAATCCAGTGTTCTACCCCCACACCAAAAAGAGAGGGTTAACACTTGCATAAGGTGCAACCATTCGTACATAGCTATTCTAGGTGGATCCACTAAGCTAGAGTCCTATGCGGGCATATAGTTAAGGTAGAAGGTGATTGTTTCTAGAAAACTTAACTAACTAAGCGTGAACGTTTCCATCTAATGAGACAACATATATCTTGGGAATCCACACTACTAGTCGTGAAGAAAACCATGTGGGATTCCGGACTTACTAACGTGAGACCTCTTATCTCATTTAAATGCCCTTTTTGTTCTAAGCAATTATTCACTTTAGTAATCATCATATAACATCATACAAGTTTACTTTAGTCTCTTTTAGACCTTTAAGGAAACATCTTATCATAATAGCTCATAGGTGATCGCAAGTGAGAACTATCCTTTCACTTTAAACACAACATTATAATCATGAGAGACTACATTCAATAATATAATGATCAAATCATAAAATAATTACATACTTCATAGACAATTCATAGATGTAGGGTTAGGGTTCAGGGATCCTTGTTACCAACATCACAACAACACAATTAGGTATAACATCGTTATCACTGTAACATTTCAAAATCCCAAGTCATGCGGTAAGAATTAACCAGGCTCCTCAAGGTCTAGATCATTGTTCCTAGACAAATTACGTGTATATAGAGTGGTTAAAGTGTTTTAGAACCAAAATATTCAAGAACGTCCATAACGTCCAAAAAGTTGGTTCATGAAAGGGCTAGAGTGTTCTTTTAGTTTGACCAAGTTGAAGGGTCGGAATCGAGTGAAAGTTTGTAGAAATAGGGATAACAAATAGTGAGGAATGTTTTCATGATGGTAAAGTTAGGGTACGACTCCCTAAGTACCAACCAAGGGCCCTCGAAGAGGACCCTCGTGGCAGGAAGGTGCAACACTGCCTGGCAGTGTGCCTCGATGGATGGCACGACGGGGCATCACGGGCACGACGGGGCATCACGGGCACGAAGGGGCTTCAAGGACACCATCGTCCCACCCTTAGTTGCCTCCTCGAGAACCCTCGCCTGCACAGTCTCTTACCGAGAGAACGGAAGTGCAGGATGGAGGGAGGGTCGTCCGTCACGCCCCCGACGATCCGTCGACGGGGTTCCGTCGGTGGGGGGCCTGTTATGTTTCGGTGAATTAAAGTATAGTTCATTTAATTTTTTAAGTTTCTTAGGGGTAATTGGGGATTAAGGGAAGACTAATTAAGTTGACTTAGCCCCACTATAAATACCCCTAATCCTCATTAGCCTAATCACAATTCTCAAAATAAACTGTGTTCCTTCTCTCTACTTTCTCTCTCTATTAGAAGACTCCATTGGAGAATAGCTTGGGAGGTTCATTGGGGGCTGGTTTAGCACGAAACCACCATCAAAACGTCATCAAACCTTAAGGTATGATATCTAATTCACTTTTGAGACTTCTTTCCTTAAAGGGCTCCTTTAAAGATTTTCCAAAAGTTGAGTTTCATATGGGTTTCATTCAATTTCGAATTTGATGTTATGAAATGAGTTGTTCATGTATTATTTGGGTTATAATGAGTAGATTATCATGTATTCTAACTTGATTATGTTGAATTGATGTGGTTTGGTTTAGGTTGTAGATGATGACCCTTAACCCTTAACCCTAGGTATGAGATTGATATGAATTTGGGTTGGGTTGATGTAATTGATCTTATTGTTGGTTAGATCATATTTAATGATTCTTATTACATTTACCATGTATATATTGTGATGAATTGAAGTCCTTCATGCTAATTCTTACTTCTATTATGGTTAATTGTCATTAAGCTATGATGTTAGTGTTGAAGTATACCTTGTTTTAGATGATATGATGGTATGATGATTGAATTGAAATTCTTTAGGTTTTGGTTGTGAGGTTGCCTAGGAGCACATGTTATAGAGAAGTTGTAATGTAAAGATGTTCTCTATTATGATGAGATGTGCAAGTGTCAACTTCACCAATATGAATTGTGAATGAAAGGAGTAATTCTCATGAAATTCTTATTGAGCTATGACAACGAATATATGAGGGCTAGGCTCTATGACCTAATATATAATTATGATTTTAATAAGAGTAAAGGCATTTCAATAAAGGGACCTAGCTTAGCACCGAGTGAGCTTGTATGTGAGGGACTAACACTTTCTTACATAAGGAAATGTAGGGTTCACTACGGTCCTCACGGGGTGGATAGCCTCATGACCCAAGGTAGGGTGTAGAGTTGATATGTCCATGGTTCTTTTCCCCAAGATCCATCAACTATGTTGCCACCATAGGATACTAGCTAGTGGATCCACCTAGATAGCTATGTTTACGTTAGGTTCTACCTTGGCCGGTAGACCACCTTCCATCGGTGTAAGGTTTCATGACACCGGATTCCACATTTGCTCATGTGGTCTATGTCGGTTAAGGCAAGAGTTCCCTAAATTAAAATGAATGAATAAGATATAGACTAATCAAAGTGACTTAAGGGGGTTTGACTTTAGCTTAGGTAGGGGTATGGGACCCTACCTACGCCTTGCACTAGTTTGCCTTGATAGGAGCTTTGAGAATTCAATATTATGTATGTAAATGGTGATATAATGTACATGATGCTGTACATTGAATAATATGCTTATGAGTATGAAGTTGATACCCATTGTTGAAGAAGAATGTTTCATGAGATGGGAGAGTATGTTAGGTAAGGTGGATTGCTAATTGTAATCTTGGTAGGTTACTTGATTTAGTAAGAGTCATGGGACTTTACTTGGTCATTGCACTTGTGACTTTATGAAGATTATAGTTAGTATGTTTTGATTTGCTATGCTTTATTGTTATCCATGTTTTATAATGATATTTCTTGGTGATAGGATGTTATGAGATTAAGGACTTAAATATGATGGTATGCATGTGGTATAGTTAGTTTCTTTGTATACTCAAGTAAATGGTCTAAATAGCATGATTTCCTTAAATGACCCTTTCTAAGCATACTTTATTGGTAATTGTGCATTTGGTTTCATACTTAGTACATGTGGAGTACTAACCCCATTTCCTTCCCTTTTCCCAAACATTTTAGGTTCCGGTCGTTGAATTGGCTTCGAGGTGCTTGGAAGTAAGACTTGGATATCTTATCATCCAAGTGGTAGGTCCTCATTCTCCCGAGGGCGATGCCGACATTCTACTACAATGTTACTCTGTTACTATAGTTCTGTATTGACTCTATTGCTCATTTGAGACGATGTTGTATATAGCCTATATGTGGCTTCTTTTATTGATGTAGGGCTATGCCCAAGATTTATTGTCTTCGTTAGATGATTTATGAGATGAGACGGCTTTTATGACTATTATTTCTTTACTATACAAATGGGTGAAATAAAAGTAGAAGACTATGTAATCTTCGTATATGAACAAGTATATGTATACTTGATATAAATATGATTATGTGTATGTAGAGGTCTATGTAAACGTCCGAGTAGATATAGATAAAAAGTTTTAAATTTCTTCACATTTTAATCGATGAATGCTATGACGAGGCTAAGAGGCTTGTCTTAGTCCTCAAAGAGGACGATGACGCCGGTTATGTTAGGGTAATCCCGGATGTGACAAACTTGGTATCAGAGCATAAGGTTGAATATCCTTGATGTTAACATCTCTCTCAACCACGTTATATAGGTTTGTATTCATAATTGTGAAGCGCTCCACACTTATGAATAGGAACTTATTTGATGCTTAGAAATCACTCTCATTGTTGGAAATCCATATCGTGTCTCTAGAATGTACTTCATATATGCTTTCGCCTAAACCTTGTGTTTTGGTTATAGGAGAATGAATACTAGAAGGAACGCAACCAGAAGACTTGAGGAGGAGATTGCTGCTATGGGGGTCCCTCCCCATGATGATCCAGTTCCTCCTCTTGAAGAGATTGTTGCTGATGATCAGGCTCCAGTTGACCCTCCACCTATGACAGAGGCTCAGATGAGGGCTATTCTTGCTCAAATGGCTCAAGCCATGACTACTCAAGCTCAAGCCGCAACGGTGCAAGCCCAAGCAATGACGGCCCAAGCCAATAGGGATATTGCACCTAGGGTTCATGAGCAAACTATGGCTTCCCGACTTAGGGACTTCACCCGAATGAATCCTCCTACCTTCTATGGGTCTAAGGTTGATGAAGACCCTCAAGAATTCATTGATGAGGTTTATAAGATATTGTGTTCTATGGGGTTGTCTTCTACTGAGAATGCCGAGTTGGCCTCATACCAACTCAAGGATGTGGCTCAAACCTGGCATGTGCAATGGAAACACAAAAGGCCACTTCAAGGTGGGCCAATGACTTGGGAATTTTTCAAAAGGGCTTTCCTTGATCGGTTCTTCCCTAGGGAGATGAGAGAAACCAAGGTGGTAGAGTTCATCAATCTCCGCCAAGGAGTAATGAGTGTTCATGAGTACTCTTTAAAGTTCATTCAATTGGCAAAATATGCTCCTTCCTTGGTCTCCGATCCTAGAGAGGAGATGAGTCAATTCGTGACAGGTGTGTCGGATGACTTGCAAGAAGAATGTCAATCAGCTATGCTTCATGATAACATGAATATTGGTCGTCTCATGGTGCATGCTAAAAGGGTTGAGGAGGCTACAGCAAAAAGGAAGGATAAGAATTCAAGAAGGACAAGGTCTTTCGAGAGTGAAACTACTAAAGATAGGTTTGGAATTCAAGACAAGCCTAGATTCAAGAAAAGGTTCTCAAATCAAGTCCCATCCAAATTTCTCAAGGTTAGGGATGGAAGGCCCCTATACCAAAAGTTCAAAAGGGGAAAAGTGGGAATTCGTTTAATGAGAATCCACCTTGCAAGGAATGTGGGAAGAAGCCTTTAGGTGCTTGCCTTCTTGGGTCGGACAAGTGCTTTGGTTGTGGAAATACTGGTCACAAAGTGCGGGATTGTCCAAATGCTAAAGGACAAGAGAGGGGTGGTCAGCCAAGTGGTTCTAATGATGCTCCCAAAAAGAACCGTTTTATGCTCTTCGTTCGAGAGATGACCAAGAGGCCTCTCCTAATGTGGTGACCGGTATGTTACAAATTTTTGCTATCGATGTGTATGCTTTGCTTGATCCAGGTGCTACTTTGTCTTTCGTTACTCCATTAGTAGCTAAAAAGTTCGGTACTTTACCCGATGTTTTGCATGAACCTATTTTGGTGTCTACTCCGGTGGGTGAGTCGGTTGTAGCAAAAAGAGTCTATCGAAATTGTCCTATTTCTATGCCCATAGAGTTTTCATGTAGATCTAGTTGAACTAGACATGCTTGATTTTGATGTCATTTTGGGTATGGATTGGTTATCATGCTAGCTTCGCTTCTATTGATTGTAGGACTAGAGTTGTGAGGTTTAGTTTCCCAAATGAACCCGTTATTGAGTGGAAGGGTGGGAGTTCTCTTCCTAGAGGTCGTTTCATATCATGTCTAAAAGCATGTAAAATGATCTCAAAGGGGTGTCTTTATCATATTGTGAGAATCCAAGAAGTTGATTGCGAAGTTCCTCCTATTGAGTCGGTCCCCGTGGTGAGTGAATTTACGGAGGTCTTTCCTGATGACCTTCCCGGCATTCCTCCTTAACGGGAAGTCGATTTTGGTATCGAGTTGCTGCCGAAAACAAACCCTATATCTATTCCTCCTTATAGAATGGCTCCGGCCGAGTTGAAAGAGTTGAAGGCACAACTTAAAGAGTTGCTAGACAAGGGCTTTATAAGGCCTAGCATTTCTCCATGGGGTGCTCCGGTCTTGTTCGTGAAAAGGAAGGATGGGTCCTTGAGAATGTGTATTGACTACCGCCAACTCAACAAGGTTACTATCAAGAACAAATATCCTCTTCCTCGGATTGATGATTTATTTGATCAACTCCAAGTGGCGAGTTACTTCTCCAAAATTGACTTGAGGTCAGGGTATCACCAGCTTAGGGTGAGAAATGAAGAAATTCCAAAGACAGCCTTTCGGACTCGGTACGGGCATTACGAGTTCGTGGTTATGTCCTTCGGTCTCACAAATGCTCCGGCTGCGTTTATGAACCTAATGAATAGGGTGTTTCGAAGTTACCTTGATTCATTCGTTATTGTATTTATCGATGATATCTTGGTGTATTCGAAGAATGTGGTTGATCACATGAGTCATCTAAGTGTGGTATTGCAAACCCTTAAAGAGCATAAATTGTTCGCCAAGTATAGCAAGTGTGAGTTTTGGTTGAGGTCGGTCGCGTTTCTTGGGCACATCATCTCTAGTGAGGGAGTTGAGGTAGACCCAAGGAAAACTGAAGCGGTAAGAAACTGGCCTAGACCCTTGACCCCAAGTGACATTAGGAGTTTCTTGGGTCTAGCGGGCTATTATCGAAGGTTTGTAGAAGGTTTTTCATCCATTGCATCTCCTTTGACTTCATTGACTCAAAAGGTAAAAAGTTTGAGTGGTCGAGGCCTAGAAGAGTTTCCAATTATTGAAAGATAGGCTTACTTCCGCTCGGTGTTAACTTTACGGAAGGTTCTAAAGGTTCGTTGTGTATTGTGATGCATCCCGCATAGGTTTGGGGTGTGTGCTTATGCAAAATGGGAAGGTGATTGCCTATGCTTCACGGCAACTTAAGGTGCATGAGAAAAATTACCCCACCCATGACCTTGAGTTAGCGGCCGTGTGTTTGCTTTGAAAATATGGAGACATTACTTGTATGGTGTTCATGTGATGTTTTCACCGATCATAAGAGTCTTCAATATGTGTTTACTCAAAAGAGTTAATCTCCGACAAAGAAGGTGGTTAGAGTTGTTGAAAGATTATGATATGAGTGTCCTATATCATCCCGGCAAGGCCAATGTGGTGGCAGATGCTCTAAGCCGTATGACTATGAGTAGTGTGTCTCATATAGATGAATACAAGAAAGATCTAGTGAAAGATGTTCATAGTTTGTCTAGATTGGGGGTGATTGGAGAGTTCTCTAAATGGAGGTGCCACGGTTCATCATAGCTCGGAGTCATTATTGGTAGTTGAGGTGAAGTCCGAACAACACGTTGATCAACTATTGATGGAGTTGAAGGAATCGGTTCTTGGCAAGATGAATGAGTCTTTCTCCTTAGGAGGAGATGGTGTGTTGAGGTACCAAGGGAGGTTATGTGTTCCTGATGTTGATGGATTGAGGGATCGGATCCTTGAGGAAGCCCATGGATCCCACTATTCCATCCATCCGGGTTCTACTAAGATGTATCATGACCTTCGAGAAATATATTGGTGGGAAGGTTTGAAGAAGGACATAGCGGAATCTGTTGCTTAGTGTCCAAATTGCCAACAAGTGAAGGCGAAACATCAAAAGCCGGGTGGCTTACTACAAGAGATCCAAATTCTAACTTGGAAGTGGGAAGACATTAATATGGACTTTGTGGTAAGGTTGCCCCGAATTCAAAAGTCGTATGATTCTATATGGGTGATTGTTGATAGATTGACTAAGTCCGCCCATTTTATTCCCGTCAAATCCACGTATTCGGCGGAGGATTATGCGAAGATCTTCATAGATGAGATTGTGTGTCGCCATAGTATTCCGTTAACTATCATTTCGGATCGGGGTGCACAATTCACATCTAGATTTTGGAAGTCTTTTCAAGAAGGTTTGGGTACTAAAGTGAAATTGAGTACCGCCTTTCACCTTCAAACGGATGGTCAAGCAGAACGCACAATTCAAACCCTTGAGGATATGCTTAGAGATTGCATTATTGATTTTAAGGGAAGTTGGGATAAGCACTTGCCGTTGGTGGAGTTTGCGTATAATAATAGTTTTCATTCGTCCATCTCCATGGATCCCTATGAAGCCTTGTATGGTAGGAAGTGTAGGTCTCCTATAGGGTGGTTTGAAGTTGGTGAACCATCAATTTTTGGTCCCGACTTAATTTATAGGACATTAGAGAATGTACATATCGTAAGAAATAGGTTGCAAACAGCCTATAGTCGACAAAAGTCCTATGCCGACAATAGGAGAAGGGATTTGGAGTTTGAAGAGGGAGACAAGGTGTATTTGAAAATTTCACCTATGAAGGGAGTGGTAATATTTGGCAAGAAAGGGAAGTTGAGCCCTCGTTACATGGTCCCTTATGAGATTTTGGAAAGGGTTGGTAAAGTTTCCTATTGCTTAAAACTACCTAACGATTTAGCTTCGGTTCATCCAGTTTTCCATGTCTCTATGTTGAAGAAGTGTGTTGGGGATCCCGAGTCTATTCTTCCTATTGAAGGTCTTGGAGTCAAGTATAATCTCTCCTATGAGGAAGCTCCGGTTCAAATCCTTGATAGGCAAGTTAAAAGGTTGAGGAACAAGGCAGTGGTTTCCGTAAAAGTGTTATGGAAGAACCACCTAATTGAGGGTGCAACATGGGAGGCCGAGGCCGACATGAAAACCCGTTACCCTCATCTTTTTTATGTTTAAGGTTAGTCATTCTTTATAATGATATAATTATGCTAAATATTGTGAATCCTTGATGTTTTGGTGAAGTTCTTAAAAAAATCCTAGTTTTTGAGACATCACAATGAAGTCACTGTAAGGTGGCCTTAAAAAAAAAATGAAATTTGTCTTGCTTCTTGCATATTTGAGTCAAGACGTGTATTTTGATATAGTAAATCCTTGTGGATATTATATTAAGCATATTGATAAGATGAACCTTGTGCTAATTGACTTGTGTAACAAATGATTGAGCTCATGTGTGTTGTGAGTAGGAGGTACCTCATGAGGAAACATTGAGGTTATGTGTGATAAAATGATGTTTGGAAGTGTTTTATTGAAATGATGTGATTCATGATAATAGGATATTGTGAATTGGTTGAGCTGCTAGGCTTGAGTCTATTCCTTCCTTTAAAGAGTGTTTACTGTCACTCGGAGACGAATGTTCCTAAGGGGGGATAATGTAACATTTCAAAATCCCAAGTCATGCGGTAAGACTTAAGCAGGATCCTTAAGGTCTATATCATTGTTCCTAGCCAAATTAGGTGTATATAGAGTGGTTAAAGTGTTTTAGAACCAAAATGTTCAAGAACGTCCATAACGTCCAGAAAGTTGGTTCATGAAACTGCTAGAGTGTTCTTTTAGTCTGACCAAGTTAAAGGGTCAGAATCGAGTGAAAGTTTGTAGCAATAGGGATAACACATAGTGAGGGATGCTTTCATGATGGTAAAGTCAGGGTATGACTCCCTAAGGACCAACCAAGGGCCCTCGAGGAGGACCCTCGTGGCATGAAGGTGCAACACTGCCTGGCAGTGTGCCTCGACGGATGGCACGACGGGGCATCACTGGCACACCGGGGCATCAAGGCCACCGTCATCCCATCCTTAGTCGCCTCCTCAAGAACCCTCGCATGCACAGTATCTGACCAAGACAACGGAAGTGCAGGACGGAGGGAGGGTCGTCCGTCACGCCCCCGACGGTCCGTCGACGGGGTTCCGTCGGTGGGGGGCCTGTTATGTTTTGGTGAATTAAAGTATAGTTCATTTAATTTGTTAAGTGTCTTAGGGGTAATTGGGGATTAAGGGAAGACTAATTAAGTTGACTTAGCCCCACTATAAATACCCCCAATCCTCATTAGCCTAATCACAATTCTCAAAATAAACTCTCTTCCTTCTCTCTACTTTCTCTCTCTATTAGAAGACTCCACTGGAGAATAGCTTGGAGGTTCATTGGGGGCTGGTTTAGCACTAAATCACCATCAAAACGTCATCAAACCTTAAGGTATGGGATCTAATTCACCTTTGAGACTTCTTTCCTCAAAGGGCTCCTTCAAAGATTTTCCAAAAGTTGAGTTTCTTATGCGTTTCATTCAATTTTGAATTTGATGTTATGAAATGAGTTGTTCATGTATTCTTTGGGTTATAATGAGTAGATTATCATGTATTCTAACTTGATTATGTTGAATTGATGTGGTTTGGTTTAGGTTGTAGATGATGACCTTTAAACCTTAACCCTAGGTATGAGATTAATATGAATTTGGGTTGGGTTGATGTAATTGACCTTATTGTTGGTTAGATCATCTTTAATGATTGTTATTACATTGACCATGTATCTATTGTGATGAATTGAAGTCCTTCATGCTAATTCTTACTTCTATTGTGGTTAATTGTCATTAAGCTATGATGTTGTGTTGAAGTATACCTTGTTTAAGATGATAGGATGGTATGATGATTGAATTGAAATGCTTTAGGTTTTGGTTGTGAGGTTGCCTAGGAGCACATGTTATAGAGAAGTTGTTATGTAAATATGTGCTCTATTATGATGAGATGTGCAAGTGTCAACTGCACCTATATGAATTGTGAATGAAAGGACTAATTCTCATGAAATTCTTATTGAGCTATGACAACGAATATATGAGGGCTAGGCTCTATGACCTAATATATAATTATGATTTTAATAAGAGTAAAGGCATTTCAATAAAGGGACCTAGCTTAGCACCGAGTGAGCTTGTATGTGAGGGAGTGACACTTTCTTACATAAGGAAAGGTAGGGTTCACTACGGTCCTCACGGGGTAGATAGCCTCATGACCCAAGGTAGGGTGTAAATTTTATATGTCCATGGTTCTTTTTACCTAAGCTCCATCAACTATGTTGCCACCATAGGATACTAGCTAGTGGATCGACCTAGATAGCTACGTTTACGTTAGGTTCTACCTTGGTCGGTAGACCCACCTTCCATCGGTGTAAGGTTTCATGACACCGGATTCCACATTTGCTCATGTAGTCTATGTCAGTTAAGACAAGAGTTTCCTAAACTAAAATGAATGAATAAGATATAGACTAATCAAAGTGACTTAAGGGGGTTTGACTTTAGCCTAGGTAGGGGTATGGGACACTACCTACGCCTTGCACTAGTTTGCCTTGATAGGAACTTTGACAAGTCAATATTATGTATGTAAATGGTGATATAATGTACATGATGTTGTACATTGAATAATATGCTTATGAGTATGAAGTTGATACCCATTGTTGAAGAAGAATGCTTCATGAGATGGGAGAGTATGTTAGGTAAGGTGGATTGCTAATTCTAGTCTTGGTAGGTTACTTGATTTAGTAAGAATCATGGGACTTTACTTGGTCATTGCACTTGTGACTTTATGAAGATTATAGTTAGTATGTTTTGCTTTGCTATGCTTTATTCTTATCCATGTTTTATAATGATATTTCTTGGTGATAGGATCTTATGAGATTAAGGACTTAAATATGATGGTATGCATGTGGTATAGTTAGTTGCTTTGTATACTCAAGTAAATGGTCTAAATAGCATGATTTCCTTAAATGTCCCTTTCTAAGCATACTTGATTGGTAATTGTGCATTTGGTTTCATACTTAGTACATGTGGAGTACTAACCCCATTTCCTTCCCTTTTCCCAAACATTTTAGGTTCTGGTCGTTGAATTGGCTTCGAGGTGCTTGGAAGGAAGACTTGGATATCTTATCATCCAAGTGGTAGGTCCTCATTCTCCCGAGGGCGATGCCGACATTCGACTACTATGTTACTTTGTTACTAAGTTCTGTATTGACTCTATTGCTCATTTGAGACGATGTTGTATATAGCCTATATGTGGCTTCTTTTATTGATGTAGGGCTATACCCAAGATTTATTGTCTTCGTTAGATGGTTTATGAGATGAGACGGCTTTTATGACTATTATTTCTTACTATATAAATGGGTGAAATAAAAGTAGAAGACTATGTAATGTTCGTATATGAACAAGTCTATGTATACTTGATATAAATATGATTATGTGTATGTAGAGGTCTATGTAAACCTCCGAGTAGATATCGATAAAAAGTTTTAAATTCCTTCACATTTTAATCGATGAATGCTATGACGAGGCTAAGAGGCTTGTCTTAGTCCTCAAAGAGGACGACGACGACGGTTATGTCTGGGGGGTAAACCCGGATGTGACAATCACATATGTAGATTTCACCGTGCATAATTGAGATCATAGGATAATCAAGATCATGACTTATTGCCCTTCATGGGAATTTATACTTCAATACCCACGAACTCACAACAACCATATGAAATAGGGAAATTCATGAAGTATTAACATAACTTAAATCAAAGTAAACAAGTGACATGTTCATCACCCTCATCAATTCACCTTAATCAATCCAAGAAATTAGGGATTTTGGGAAAAACATGGGTCAGCGGAAAACTCTTAGGAATTCATCAATTAACAATTAATTCATACTTATACCACATTTATTCATCATAATTCATCACAATTAACTCGCAATTTCATTTTAGAAAAAAGACCCATGTGAGGAGAAAAACCCTTTGTTTTGAGGGATTTAGAAATCATATTTTGAAGGACCTCTTGGGGAAAGGATTTCCAAGAGTGAAAGAAAACATACCTTATAAGTGATAAAGCCACGAAATTGAGTTGGAAAACTTGAAGGCTTGATCTTCTTCTTGGAGCTCTTTGGGTCTTCAATGGAGTTTTGGAGGAAGAGAGAATTTTTGGGAGAGAGAGATTATTGAGTTCAACTTGTGGGACTTGATTTGAGTGATAAAATTGACCTAAAACTTACCCTATGGAATTATATAGTCACCAATTAAATTACCCAAAAGACTGCTCACTTAAATGTGTTTATTTGTGAAGTCAAAACACCCAAAATATGACTTTTCACGAATCTAGGAAGTGGATTCGCGTCGCGGGAACAATACACACTTTTTATTTAAAAAATGAAAATTGAACCAGTGAGGTCAATGTGGGCTGCGCGTCGCAAAACAGCCAACTGAATCCTGACTTACGCAGGTTGCTTTTGCAGCCTGCCCACTCATATTGGGGTCCTTCCCAAGGACCCTTCCGGTGGTCCTTGGGGTGTCGTTATCAAACATTTAGAATATATATACTACACTCTACCTACACAAAGTCTTTTTACCAGTTTTAGATTTCATTTGACCTTCCGAAACATTCCCCAAACATAGGGACGTCAACTAGTTAAATTTCGGTAATTTCCTGACGTTAAGGCCTTTCTTTAATGCTATGGCTCCGAAACTTCTTAAACAAGTTACTTACAATTAATTAGAACTAAAATCATTATTACTTGACATTTTAGGCTCTAGTATAGGTCATGGGAATTTCCGGCTGTGTCAATACTCCCCCCCCCCTTAGGAAAATTCGGCCCCGAATGACTTTCTAAATCTTTTTATAGGGAGAAAGAATCAAGACTAGAAGCGAACCAAACAACAATATCATAATGATTCACAGCTCATAGGAGTAAATTTAAACTCATTTCAAATCATAAACATGGCATCAACAATTAGGAACTTACTCCACACATACTTATAACAGAAGCTCAACGTTTCATATCACATAAGGAGGTACTACCTTCTCCATTTCAATCTGAGATCAATATGAACATTAAAAGTTCACATGTTGATTTCTTATCAAAACAATATCAATTATGCTCATTATGATCTTCCATGAACAATTATAGCGCACAACATACTCAAGTGAAAGCTAACATAATAAACATATTTCATGGAAAGACAAGAACTCAACTTAGGCATGAATTTCTACTATAATATGCACATTTAAAAAAATATGATAATTTGAACATTATTCATAATTGTCATATAAGGAATTTACTAACCTTAATATTTGTTAGGCGTAAGGGGGAACAGATGGGATAGCGGGTCTTCATGTCGGCCTCGGCCTCCCATGTTGCACCCTCAACAAAGTGGTTCCTCCATAATACCTTTAAGGAGGAAACCTCCTTATTACTCAATTTCTTAACTTGGCGATCCAAGATATCAACTGGGACCTCCTCATATGAAAGGTCCTCCTTTACCCCAAAACCTTCTAGAGGAAGAATGGACACCGGATCACCTATACACTTCTTAAGCATAGATACATGGAATACCGGATGAATAATGGCCAACTCATTTGACAATTTCAACTCAATGCAACACTCCTGAATGTCATAAAAATTTCATAAGGCCCCATATAATGGGGACTAAGTTTCCTCTTATTTCCAAATCACATCACCCCTTTCATGGGTGAAATTTTCAAGGTCCCATTTTATATTGTTGGCATAAGATTTTTTCGACTTTGAGCTGGTTTAACTCTATCTTTTATAACCCGAACCTTATCGAGAGATTCAAATCGATGTCGGGACCATGTAGGGCAAACTAACCTACCTCATACCACCCAACCGGAGATCTACACTCCTTCCATAAAGGGCCTCAAAGGGTGCCATGGATATAGTAGAGTGGTAGCTATTATTGTAGAAGAATTCTATCAAAGGTAGGTGGTCATCCTAATTACCTTTGAAGTCGATGACACAAACCCTCAACATATTTTCAATGGTTTGAATAGTGCATTCCACTTGACCATCCGTCTTGGGATGAAAAGCGGTACTAAGTTTCACCTTCGTACCAATCCCATTTTGGAAATCTTTCCAAAAATAGGAGTTAAATTGAGTACCTCAATCCAAAATGATAGACAAAGGGGCTCCATGAATTCTCACTATTTCTTAGAGGTACAATTTGGCATAATCTTCCGTCGAATATGTGACTTTGACGGTAAGAAATGTACGGATATGGTCAACCTATCCACAATGACCCATATTGATTCATGTTGCCTTCGGGAACAAGCAAACCCAACAATGAAATCCATGTTAATGTCCTCCTACTTCCATGTGGGAATTTCTATATTTTGAGTCAAGCCACCCGGCCTTTGGTGCTCCATTTTTACTTGTTGGCAATTCGGACACTTAGCGATAAAATCCGCTATGTCCCTTTTCATACCATTCCACCAATATGTTTCTCGTAAGTCGTGGTACATCTTTGTGGCACCCGGGTGAATGGAATATCGGGAACCATGAGCATCTTCCATGATCAATTCCCTCAGCCCATCCACATCCGGTACACACAATGTTATGTGGTGCCTAAGAACCCCATCTTCCCCTTGAGAGAAGGACTCATTAGCTTTACTAAGGATCATTTCCTTTAACTCCATCAATAGAGGATCAAAGTGTTTCTTGGATTTCACCCCAACCACTAGAGATGACTCGGAGTTATGGCAAACCATTACACCACCCTTTAGAGAATCTTCTAGTCGGACCCCCAACCGGGCCAACCTATGAACCTCTTTTACTATTTCTTTCTTATCCTCTTCAACAAGAGTCACACTTCCCATGGATACTAGACTCAAAGCATCTCCACCACATTAGCTTTCCCGGGATGGTAAAGGACACTCATATCATAATTTTTTATAAGCTCTAACCATCTTCTTTGGCGTAAATTCAAGTCTTTTTGGGTGAATACATATTCTAGACTCTTATGACGGCGACATGCACCCCATATAGATAGTGTCCCCAAATCATTAAGGCAAATACCACTGCCGCAAGTTCAAGGTCATGAGTTGGATAATTCTTCTTATATGGCTTTAGTTGTCTAGAGGCATACTTTATGACTTTGCCATATTGCATAAGCACACCTCCTAGAATTACTCGGGAGGCATCACAATAAATCACAAAACCTTCGGTACCCTCCGGTAAAGTCAATACCGGGGTGGAGGCGAGTCTATCTTTCAATAATTGGAAACTATTTTCACATGATTCCGACCATTCAAATTTTGACTTCTTTTGGGTTAAAGTCGTTAATGGAGGTGCGATAGATGAAAATCCCTCAACAATCCTCCGATAGTAGCCGCCCACCCTAGAAAACTCCGAATGTCGGTAGGACTCAAAGTTCTAGGCCAACTTTTGACCACTTCCGTCTTTTTCTGATCAACCTAGACCCCATCACTCGAGACAATTTGACCATGAAAAGCCACCGACCTCTACAAAAACTAAGACTTGCTAAACTTAGCAAAAAGTTGGTTATCTTTAAGAACTTGCAAAACAATTCTCAAATGATCCATATGATCATCCTCACTCCTTGAGTATATCAAAATATCGTCAATGAAGAAAATCACGAACAAATCAAGATACTTTCCAAAAACTCGATTCATGAGATCCGCGAAAGCCGCCGGGGCATTGGTTAAGCCTAAATGACATAACAAGGAATTCGAAATGATCATATTTTGTTGGAAATGCCGTTTTTGGAATATCAACTTCCCTCACCCAAAGTTGGTGATAACCTGATCTTAAGTCAATCTTTGAAAAGTAGCTAGCTCCTTGGAGTAGATGAAAAAAGTCTTCAATCCTAGGGAGCGGGTACTTATTATTTATAGTGACTTTGTTCAATTGGCGATAATCGATACACATTCTCAAAGACCCATCCTTCTTCTTTACGAATAATACAGGGGCACCCCATGGAGATATACTTGGTTGAATAAATCCCATATCTAGCAAATCTTTGAGTTGAGACTTTAGTTCTTTCAACTCGGTCGGGCCATCCAATAAGGAGGTATTGAAATAGGTTGTGTATCATGTAATAGATCTATATCGAAGTTAATTTCCCATTCGGCAGGAATTCTGGGAAGAATATTGGGAAAGACTTTCGAAAACTCCCCACCACGGGTACCGACTCTATGGGAGGGACCTCGGATTCAAGATCCATGACTCTTACTATGTGATAGAGACAACCCTTTGCAATAAACTTGCAAGCTTTTTGACATGAAATGATCTTACGCCTAGGATTTGAGTTTACTCCCTCCCACTCATAAACGGGTTCACTTGGAAATTTAAATTTGACCACCCTTGATCGACAACAAACAGAGGAAAAACACCCATACAACCAATCCATTCCCAATATAATATCGACATCTAGCATATCAAGTTCTATCAAGTCAACCAACATAATTCTATTGGGCAAGGAAATAGGACACCCTTTATAGACTCTTTTTACCACTACGGAATCACCCACCGGGGTAGAAACCCAAGAAAGGTTCATCTAATATGTCGTGTAGTATATCAAATTTCATGGCTACAAGTGGGTCACAAATAACAACGTAGCTACCGGATCCAACAACGCATATACATCAAAGGAGAAAATAATTTTAACATACCGGTGACCACGTCAGCGGAGCTCTCTTGATCACTTCAGGATTGGAAAGCATAGAAGAGATTCTTCTTAGGAGCATCCGGGTTTGGAGAACTTGCTTGAGCTTGATCATTCTCCTCTCGTTAAATCTTCATCATAGGGCAATATTTTTTCATGTGACCACTCTTACCATAATTATAGCACTTATTTGTGGCGGCAAGACACCTAGCATCATGCTTTCTACAACATTTAGAACAAAGAGGCTTATCAACAAAAGAACGAGCACCTTTTACCTCTTGGGGCTTGGGAGTAGGCACATTACTCTTATTGGACCTTGGAGCACTAGAAGATCCTTGATTAGAAAACCTCTTCTTAAACCTTGGTTTGTCTTGAACCTCATACCTATTGTTAGAAGAATTCCCCTCTTCTGTTATCACCTTCTTCAATTCCCTACCAACTTGCTTAAGCTTTTGCTCCTCAATATGTTCGGCATGAAGCATGAGACGAGAGATGTCCATGCTAGGAATCAACATAGCTGACCTACACTCATTTACCCCAAGATCGGATATCCCCATGACAAATTTGTTCATCTTGGCCCTAGAATTTGTAACCATAGTAGGAGCATGCTTTGATAGTTGAGTGAATTTGAGTCTATACTTCTTCACGCTCATACCCCCTTGACAAAGGTTACTGAATTCTTGTATTTACCTCTACCTAAGTTCCAAGGAAAGAACCTATCAAGGAAAGTCGTTGTGAAATCTCCCCAAGTAATCTGACCTTCCATAATAGGCCTCTCATCCTCCCATTGCTCATACCACACTTGAGCCACATCTTTGAGTTGGTTGGCGGCTAGTTCCACCTTTTCTTGAGAATAAACACCCATAGCATCGAGAACCTTGAACACTTCATCCATGAACCCTTGTGGATCCTCCTCCACCTTAGAACCATAGAAAGTAAGGGGATTCATCCTTTTGAAATCCCTAATCCTTGAAGCGGTGGTATTAGCATTGGGTTACACTTGCACCCATGTATCCCTAGAAACTTGGGCAGCCAACACTTGAGTCAAGCTATGAATGGCCGACCTTATATCAACATTAGACATAGCCCCTTCTTTAATAGGAACTTGAGGTTTTTAAGGAGCTTGAGGGGGAGCCGCCTCATTCAAGTTCTCCTCTCCGGCCCATCGATCATTGTTAATTCTTGTATTCATTGTCTATAATCACAAATAAAGGATTAGAAGAAAGGACTAGATAGAGTTAAGACTCTTAGGCACGACTAAGGAATAACAAGAGAATGAAAGTTCCTAAGCATCACATAGTCTCTCATTCATAAGTGTGGCGCGCTTCACAATTATGAATAAGAACCTACATAGATGTTGTTTAATGAGACATCAATCCTAAGAAGATTTAACCTCATGCTCTGATACAAAGTTTTTTACGACACAAAGTACCCACTAGGCCTAACCGGTGTCGTCGTCCTCTATGAGGACTAAGACAAGCCCCTTAGTATTCATCATAAAATCATAAGTCAAAATCGGGGGAAAATTAAAACTTTTATTTATATAGCATGAAGGTTTACATAGACCTCTACATAGGAAGCATACATAGGCTTCTCGCAATAGATTACAAGAACGCATAAGAATTTTGTCTAATACATTGTCTCCTATCAACCATCTAAATGAAGTCAAACAATCCAGGCAAAGCCCTTATACAATTCCATAGTTGCCACATAGGGCTTACATCAACATCTTCAACACTAGGAAAGAAATAAATGTCTAATAGACAATACAAGTACTGCAAAGATAGAGTGTGTGGTAGCATACTCGAACTAGAGGGCATACAAAAACATAGAGAGTCTAGTCCAAGCCTTCTTGCTTTAACCTCAATGATACCTCAACGGCCCGAACCTACAATGCTTGGGGAAAAAGAGAAAGAAATATGGGTTAGTACAAACCACTTGTATTAAGTATGGTACTTATGCATAAAAAGCATTAATGCATGAGAAAAGACATAATTAAATAAAAACTATGCACAATGACAAACAATTCAATATATACATATAAGGAACATCATAATCATATCAACATATAAGTATCTCAAGCGACATTTGTGCAATGCCAAGAATAAATCTTCATAACCCTATTCAAAGCTAAGTATCACATTAAGCAACCCATTTCATACTTACAACATATTCTCATATATAACATGCTTCAAATATCAAGTCTAGTCAAAGCTTATCAACATAATCATAACCGTAATCATAATCATAATAGAACACTACTGAAACCATGCAATGTGTACGAGAAGTCACATACCCTCCCTCACAATATGTAGTAACCTTTAAGACAACCCTAATAGAAGTTCACATACATAACTTGTTCATACCTTTACTTTAGGGAAATAAGTACCATAATCGACATGAGACCATGTGAGCTACATGGAATCCGGTGTTCTACCCCCACACAGTAAAGTGAGGGTTAACCCTTGCCTAAGGTTAAACCATTAGCGTGAAGGTTTCCATCTCATGAAACAACACATATCTTGGGAATCCACACTACTAGTCGTGAAGAAACCCATGTGGGAGGCAGGACTTACTAACGTGAGACCTCCATCTCATTTACGGTCCCTTTCGGTCCAAAGAAATTATTCCCTTTATTAATCATCATATAACATCATACAATTTCACATTAGTCTCTTTTAGACCTTTAAGGAAACATCCTATCATAATATCTCATAGGTGATCACAAGTGAGAACTATCCTTCACTTTAGACACAACATTATAATCATGAGAGACTACATTCAATTATATAATGATCATATCATAACAGAGAGTAAGGGGGGTTTTCTGGGGCTTTGAAGCAGGGCCACTTATATTGCAAAACTTTAAGAGATGGGATGGAAAGTCTTTCGTGAGAAGAGATGGTAGGCTTGATAGGGATACAGCTGCTTATCACCCACCTTAGAATCAAGCAGTTCGGTTCGACTATACCCGCCTTAATTCCCTCATTCAGGACAGATGGAAGCAGGTTATGGATCTGTTCAAGTTGGTCGACCAATCCCTAATATGATTTGGGTTGGGGTTTTGATCTTTTTAACCAACTTTGTATACCCAGAAATAGGTAAAATAAACTCCTAGGGTCAGGTTAGGAAGTGGGGTGAATTTCCTATTCACCCTTTCACTTAACAGTGCGCCTGGCTGCTTGTTGCAGGCTGCATCAACGGACATCTAGCGACACCCCTTAGTCCTAACAACGGTCCGTAGGTGGCCACCATCATTTGGGTCTGGGGCCGGTTTTTGGCTGAGACTTTTCCAGGCTTAGTGTTGAACGACGCTTTCACATCGACGGGGAGTTGGTCCACCTATGAAGAGTCATTCAAGTCCATCGTTTGACACTGCCAAGGCAATGCCTAGGCAGTGCTTGGGATCGTCCTTGAGGGCCTTTTGTGGGGCCCTTGGGGAGTCATACATGAGTGTTTCCAATGTAAATACACACATTAACATGCAAATGACCTTCCATACAAGTTTGAGCATCAAACAACACTCGCAACACATCCAATCATGCTAGGCACACTCAAGACACACATGCACGTCTGAAGGGCTATCTTTCGAATGTCCTGGAAGTTCTTGGACGTTTGACTTCCAAATGACTTCAAATAAATCATGCATACTGTTAAACACTTATTTAACATATTTTTACCATTTTTAGACACATGTGAGGCTCTAGATACCTTAACTCATTTTGGGGGTCTCACAATATCCCCCACCTGGGAACATTCGTTCTCGAATGACACTTTGAACACTTAAATCACAACAAGGACTTCAATGAATCATAGAGAAGCTCACAATATTCATAACATCATCACATAGAAGTAAATGCACCAGATTACAATGAACACCAACCTCCAAGCCACTTAGCACTCAATGCAACACAAGTAAGCACAAACATTTATTCACTCACTTTCAAAATGCATCAAACACAAGGCATCACTCAAGTTCATAGGAAGAACATCCTTCTCCTAATCAAACATGGTTATTACACTGCATTTCAGTAAGAGCTTATCATGTATGATTACACATAGGCAGATTCAACAACACTGAAGAAACAAATAAGCACTCCTACTTAGATGAACATAAGCTTGAGTTTAGTAAATTAACAATAGATTTCTTATTAGTTAGGCGTACTTCCATGAGGTACATACTCAACCATACCATGCTTAGTTATGTTTAGGGAGGAATGTCCTTCTCCTCAACACACTTATAAGTCTCATGAGTTCACACCCAAGTAAGGCACAACAGTCATTTCATTTTAGATGAGGAATTTTCAACCTTTTAAACCAAAGCATGCACATATTTCCTTACTAGTAAAGTTAAAATAGTAAATCACACCACACACCTTACAACAATAGGAAGTCATTTCACATAGATTTCAATTTCTAGCATAACACTAAGTTTCATAAACATGCATCATTTAGGGAAATTTTTGCAATTTATAGGCAGACATCAAGATTATTAGCTATACATACTATCACTTCTCAAGAGTGAGCCTACTATCATGCTTTCCAAACAATACAAAGTCTCATAGTTCTTAAAATACTCATCATTTTTCATTTTAAGGAGACCTAATTTATCATTGATGGATTAAAGTACCACATACTAAGGGTAACATATAACATGCTTCTTACCTTATCACATGGATTCCAAAGAACAACTAGCATATCAAGATGCACAATCAACATGAGACAACATGAATTTGATCAAAAATCCTTTTTCATGCAATTTAGAATCTTCAAAACATACTTAACATAGTGTCAACTAAGACATACACAACGAGAACATGCAACTCATACTCTTATGCAAGACTCCTATCATCAACAAGCTACTAGGAATTCTTTAGTTTCAAGCTCAAGTAAGAACAGAAGGACAAGATAGAAATATCTACAACCTTACAACTCACATCATCTTCCCCACTTAGGGTTAACCCATTTATGATCAACCTAAATACACCATCATCATTCCTATAGGCCTAACACCAAAAGGAAATCCATAACAATCAAGGTATGTCATACTACCCAACCACATAAGGTCTCCACTATACCATAAATACCAAGGGTCATAAAACATTAGGGGAAATCAATAGAGGAGACTTAGCCATAAGGCCTCTTTCTTTTCTTTCAACACTAAGGTAAGGTAACTTCTAGGTCAATCCAACCAACATCATCACTCTACAAGGTAAGCACACTACCTTCATTTCTAGGATCAAGTCTATATAAAAGACTCCACACCATACTAGGCATCTATGAAGCATTAAACTTATACCAAAGCAACAGTGAAACATTCACATATACAAAGACAATATTTGAATCCTTACACCTATATCAAGGCAACATGCATTCTTTAGCTATCCATAACACTTCTTCAAAGCATTTCAAGCTCAAACCATAACATTAGACTATCGTCATGGAAAATCATAAAACAACTTCTAATCCAAAAAGGAAGCTCAATTCAACTTTAGCAACTTCTTTATCAAGCAATAATCATATCATAACATAAAACTTTACATAACATATCATTTCACATAGATCTCATATATAGACATAAATGATATCACATCAAGATAACATTCCAAAAATTCAGCTTCACACATGCTCATAAAACCATAAAACCAAGAAAGGTATCAAAACTCACCTTTTCTCCCTCAAGCATAGAGATACCATCTCATCCAAGCAATCATATCTAAAAGACCACCGAACAAGAAAACATTAGAGAGATCTTATAGAGTTAAGTTCTATGGCACGACATGAGAAAGATGAAGAAGGGAAACTCTATCATCCTATAGCCTCTCGCTCATAGATATGTCGCAACTCACCACCGATGATCAAGACTCTACTAGATGTGGCAATATCAGACTTTGGACCCTAAAACCACTTTCATAAACCTCATGCTCTGACACCATGTTTGTCACGACTGGGGAGCACCCCCTAGAAGTTACATGGCGTACTTGACCTTTTGGAGGTCTTATACAAGCCCATCGTTATCATTCATCACATTTTCATAGGTAAATTTAGCGGAAAATTTAAAACTTTTCATCCCACATCATATGCTAGAAACATCACTTCCATTATATATAAAATATCATATTTACATAGTTAGACTCTAAGTATCTTTTCCATCTTAGACTCAACATCATTAGAATACTTTAGGGGAACAACCCTTATAACAAATATCATAAGTATACTATTACAAGACTTTACAGTAAGACATGACTTAGGAAATCCTTGGACTAAAGGAATCCTTTCCTTGAGCTTTGGAATCACATATCAAGCCCTTCACCTAATAGACCTCCTTTAAGCATTCATAACCTACTCTTTTTGTAAAAAGGTAGAGAAGAATGGTGTTAGTACAAGAATGCACTAAGTATGACAACCATCCAAAACACATGCATTTAAAAGGGACATTTTACTTTGAACAATGCATCATGTATTTTTGTGAAAACTTTATATAAGTTAATGCAATAAGCATCATACAATTCACATACTTTATATAGGCATATTCAATAGGCACAACGTCACATAAAATCATACTTTGCATTTAAGGCATATTAGGCCCCACTTTACAGTAAGTTTGGTACCAATTACAGTAAGCACATATCCTTTACAGTAAGTCCCTTTTCCTTTATTCCCTTGACTTCCCAAGTAACCCTCTAGTGATACTTGGTGCAATGCATCACCTTAAGGTCACAAAGTACTCATACATATAACTTTCCTAACTCAACATATACATTTATATAAGTATAATACATCATAGACACATTTAAGTCAAGACCCTAATGACATAAAAGTAAGCCCTAGTCAATTTGCACATATACTAACTTCACTTCACATAGAACATTATAAGACCTTACTCACAACCCCAATCTAAGTCTACTAGTGCAATGTACATGTGAAGCCCTATAGCCTCACACATACTTAGTAAACCTATCATGAGATCACAAGACTTAACAATTCACTTAATACAACAACATAGCAAGTATCAACACTTCATTCACATCAAGTAATACCATCATCATATAGGAACCAAGACTAACATTATGCACATAAGAAAGTAATACCTTCATCATATAGTAACCAAGACTAACATTATGCACATAAGAAGAGACCTCCTCCTATAGACCCATTAGGACTCATACCATGAATTTAATCATAACAAGTAGAAGACACTACAAGACCATGCATAAGAAACTAAACATATACACATACATTAGAACACCTTCATAGAACCCCCTTCAAGAGCTACTTGTGCAATGCATTGGTAAAGTCACATACCCTCACCTACACTAAGTAACATACCTTAGGTTGTCCTAGTTAGGGTCTAGTACTTTACATCCATTTTTCATTTTAATTTACGAAAACTACAGCCTTAACCGACACTAAGACCATGGGTGCTACATGGAATTTGGTTTTGTAGAGTCTTACACCAAGGGAAGGTGCTCTACCTTGCCAAAGTAGAACATTAACCATCATGCTAGCATACTAAGTCATATCACTTGCTAGATCCTCTGGTCAAGCATAGTTTATGGAACTTTAAGGTATATATGGAAACCCTATTTATGAATATTGAGGCATTGTAGTTATCAACTTATGGAAATATCACTCTATGCCCTTTCGGCTATGAGGCTAACCACCTCGTGAGGACTATGGTGAACCTACCTTCCTACAATGGGAAGGGACACCCCTCATCTTCAAGTTCTGTAGGTGCTAAGCTAAGTTCCCTTTATTGAAAGCCATTAGTATTCATTACTTTATAAAACATAGGCTTAGGAGAGTTAAATCCTCACATGCTTAGCTCATAGGTCATAGATGAGATTTCATCAACCAAATTCATGTGAGAATTACTTTAACATGGACAATAGGACATGTAAAGAACCATCTAGTTTAGTGTACACTTGAGAACACCTTTCAAGGCCCCTCCATTGACTAGATCATCATACATATGTGTGTGTGTACTTATTTGTGAGCAAATCTTTTTACATAACACTTTTAGACCACAGATATTCATACTTTACTTTATTCATGCATAAGGGTATATGTGTAACTACATGATCAATCCTTTCACATAAACACATTCAGACACTATCCATATTCATAACATACTCATGCATTCATGTGCATGTACATAGATCACAAACCTGGGAATTATCCTATCAAGGAACACATGTGCAATCATAGGCAAGGACCCATACCCTTTCCCATACTAGTACACCTATCAAGTCATTCCTAGTTAAGGGATACATACATACTTCATAAACACATACCTTTCATGCATACTAGTAGACACAAGTGCATATGAGAATAACGTTTCATTAGACACCATGAACTTATACTACTTGTAAGCATACATGAAGTGTAAGTGTGTGTACATTGTTCAACAATATAAACTAATGTCTGTCAACAACACATTGAGGTAGGCACCCTCTTAGGACCACAATGCACATTCAAGCATAGACCACACAACACATACTAGCATAGGAGACAATGTAACTACAACACTTGCATTCAAGACTCCTAACATTAGCTAATCACACATTAATATAGGGGTACATAGTTAAGGGGTCATTCACCACTTATATTTAATCAATTGGCAAAATATAGACCACTCCTAACATAGACATTCAAATACTTGTAACCTTAGCAACACAACCTAGGTCATAACTAGAGTAGAAACTAGGCATAAACTTCACAGAGTATGATCATCATAACCACACACTCATATAATCATCAAATTGACTTCAAGCCCATAGTCAACACATATATAACGACAATAAAGTAAACACCTCCACCATAAGTGGACCATAATACACAATGCCATACAAGGCCAATTCTATCAACAATACTATAGAAAAGTAGAGAAATAGATCTATCTTACCTATTCATCAACCTTTGAACATCATTGATCAATACTCACAATCCATCAATATTATAAATATAGGGTAGTTGATAAATGTATCTTATCAGAAACGAAATCATTCTTCATCTATCTTAGAAGTAATATCACATTACATACATTGCATTATCAAACTATAGAGCATAGGAGAACATAGATCAATCTTACCAAAACTCCCTTTCTTTGATCATCAATGATCAATACTCATAATTAATCAAAAATTCATGTATATGACAGTAGCTACGAGTATACTAGCATAATCGAAATCCATTATTCCATTATCATAGAATCAAGATCACATTGTATACACTACGTCACCAATTAATAGAAGATAGAAGAACATAGGCTAATTTCATTCAAACCTTCAAACCTTGATCAAAATGGATCACTCATAAATATTTCACCATCAATATACATAATAGGCAGTATATATAAGCAATTCAACATAAAAGAATCACAATTCAACCAACACATAATCAATATCACAATGCCCATAACATAGGCTAATTTGAGAATTGGAGGGAACATGGGTTCATCATGCAATTGGATTGAAATTCACTTTACAATCAGTACATTATCATCAATCATCATGATAAAGCTTTTGAAAACGTTTTGAGAAAGAACGCATGGCTAGATTGGAAAAGATGAAGTTTGATCATGAGTTCTCTTTGAAAACATTGAGAGGAACTCTCTAAATGAAAGTTTATCTTGAGATGAAATATCACCATACCTTATTGGATGAAGAAACCACGAATACTTGATGAAGAAACCTTGAGAATCCATCACCATGGTTGTTCTTGAGCTTCATCTTCAATGGAGGTTTCTAGAGTGGATATTTTGGAGAGGGAAGGATAATTTTTGAAGTATCATTTCGGTCGGGATTTTGATATTATTAACTAACTTAGTATATCCAAAAATATCTAAAATAACCACCTAGCATAAGGTTAGGATGTGGGGTGAATTTCCCATTCACCCCTTCACTTAACAGTGCGTCTGGCAGCTTATTACAGGCTGCAACGACGGACAGCCATCGACACCCCTTAGTCCCAACGACGGTCAGTAGGTGGACACCGTCTTTTGTGTATGAGGTTGGTCTTTGTATGAGCCTTATACAGTATAAGTTTTGGACGAAGCCTCCCCATCGATGGGGCGTAGGTCCACCTACGAGGCGTCATTCAAGGACATCATTTGGTGTTGCCTTGCAGTGTTTGGGGTCCTCTTTGAGGGCCTTTTGTGGGGCCCTTGGGGAGTCATACCCTGACGTTTCCAATGTAAATACACACATTAACATGTCAAGGACCTTCCATACCATTTTGATCGTCAAACAACACTCGCAACACATCCAAATAAGCTAGGCACACTCAAGACATACATGCACGTCTCAAGGGCTATCTTTAAAAGTCTTGGACGTTCTTGGACGTTTGACTTAAAAATGACTTCAAATCAATCATGCATACTGTAAAAATATTTTTTTTGACATATTTTAACCCTTTTTAGACACATGTGAGGCTCTACACACCTTAACTCATTTTGGGGGTCTTACAGTCACCCACCGGGGTAGTAACCGGAAAAGGTTCAATCAACACATCGGGTAGAAAATCAAAATTTCTATCTGCTATAGGAGTTACAATTGACAAAGTAGCACCGGGATCTAGTAAAGAATAAACATCAATAGAGAAGACTTGTAACATATCGGTGACCACATCAAGAGATTCCTCTTGCTCGCCCCTAGAGCGGAGAGCATAAAGGTGGTTCCTCTTTGGAGAATCAGAACTAGGACCGCTTTCTTGAGCTTGAACACTCCCCTTCTCTTGACTCCTCACATTAGGATAATTCCTAACCTTATGGCCACTCTTGCCACACCCAAAGCAATTTTCCGTCCCAACTAGACACTCACCCCAATGCTTCTTACTGTACTTGCTACAAGAAGATTTCTTTCAAGGTGATTCCTGCTTCTTCCCTTAGGGAATTAGGGTTAGACACCCTATCCTTGTTAGCCTTGGGGAAATTGGAAGGAACTTGGTAGGAAACCCTCTTCTTGTGTAAGAATCCGAAAGTCCAAGACCTAATCTTGAGACTCACATGTTGATCTAAGGTTATTAACACTGTAATATGTCTTAAAATAAAGTCTATAAACCATTTAGAAAGTTTTAGAGTCAAGACGTAAAGAAACGTCCAAGACGTCCGGAAGCTAATGTAATTGAACTAGTAAAACGTCCTTAGGTTTCGTGAAGGTTTGGAGGTGTTGTATGAATTCTAAAGCTAGTAGAAAGAATTTAAATATTTAACACAATTTATATTGGGTGAAAATTTTCACGTCCTACCCCCCAAGGATTGCGCTAGGGGTCCACGAAGGGAAGCCAAACTTAGCTAAGCAAGCTGCCAAAGCAGCAGCCAAATTGCACTTGGCTGAAATAGGTCTGCATCGCGGACTTGGTTGTCTTTGGTAAAAATTCAAGTCTGCATCGTGGGCACATCGCAGACTCTTCTATCTCGAAAATTAATTTAGAAAATCTTGCGTGAGCAGCTCTGCGTTGCGGACTTGTTCCCCGATGAAAATCTGAAATATGGAATTCAAGTTTGTCTTCATTAAAGAGTCAACTTAAGTGAGGGATTTTTTGGGTATTTCATGGACAGCCTATTTATTGATTTTCAATCAGTTTTCCCTCACATTTACTAACTAAAATCAAATCCCCAAATCAAAACCCAAAAGCTCTCACCTCTCTCTACTTTCTCTCTCTATTCAACCTCCATTGAAGGAAGAAGAAAGCTTAAAGAAAAAGAGTAATTTCTCTAGGATTTCACTCGAATGTCGTAGATTAAGCTTCATTAAGGTATGAGTTCTTCACTCTTGGGATTCCTTTCTCCAAGAGGTCATTTCAAAGTTGATTTCTAAATCACCCAAATTATTAGGGTTTTCTTCTACAACTGGGTTTTCTTCTAAACTTGAAATTGATGATTGATTATGACTAATTGTGATTACCCATGGCTAATTGAGTTGAAATTGTTGAGTAATCGACGCTAATTGATAAAATTTCTTGTAGATTATGTTTTCTCCCCAATTGCCCCAAATCATAGATCTTGCTTATAAATTGATGGGAATTGATTAATGTATTGATTGTTAGACTTGTTTTAACTATTCTAGTTCATTCATGGACTGCCTAGAGTAATGTATTGTTGAGATTGGATCTATTTCTTGACGAATTCATAATGAACCCTATTCCCCTAACCCTAGGTTATGAACTAGTGTTGAATTGATTAGTGATGATACAATTGACTTTAGTTCTTGTGTTGTATGATGTGGTTACACCTATTATTGGATGAAATTAGTTGGTTGATGGCAACATAATGGATGATGGCTTTTGAAGGAGCATTGGTAAGACTTTGTGATCATAAACCTTTGTTTCAATTGTGATGGCTTGTACTTTATAATGAAGCTCAATTGAAGCATATATTGTATTTAGACTAAGTAGGTGTGGTATGATGATGCAATTGAAATGTCTTGATTATGTGATTATGAGATTATGCTTAAGATGTAATGATATAAGGTTGGTTATGAATTGCATATGTATCTAATATTGACATAATGATGATAATGTGCTAATATCACATATGTGGGTTGTATAGAAAGGATATTCTAATGCAATTCATATTTATCTAATGACTATGACTATACAAGGAGTAGTCTCATATGGCATAAACTAAGTTATGATTGTTAAAGAAAGACATTTCAAAAAGGGACTCTAGCTTACCACCGAGTGAACTAGTATTAAAGAATGTCCCTTCCCAAGTAGGAAAGGTAGGTTCACAATTGTACTTATAAGATTGGAGACTATAATTCATGGTGCATAAAGAGGGTCCCAAATGCATCTCCTAGATCTTGAACTATGTTGCCCCCATAGGAATACTAGCTAGTGGATCCACGTAGATGTTATGTTCATGTATTGGTACTACCTTGGCAAGTAATCCACCTTCTTTTGGTGTAGGGTTCCATGACACCGGATTCCACATTTGCTCATGTGGTCTATGTCGGTTAAGGCGAGTGTTCTCGAAAGTAAAAATGAATGACTAAATGAAGATGGACATTGATTAGGATGACTTGAGGGGTCTACTTAGGATAGGTAAGGGTATGAGACTCTACCTAGACATGGCACAAGTAAACTCTAAAAGGAGTCCTAGGAGATGGTCTAATATATTATGATATCATGCATTATGAAATGTTGGATTTATATGATGATACTCTTATATGATATTGTTTATTTCAATGAGTATGCTATCGGTCTAAAATTTCTATATGTGGTGATGACTACCTATGAGAATATGTGTTATGAATAAAAGCATTACTTATGATCTCCTATCTTGTTTACTTGATTTTGTGGGGTTATGGGGCTTGACATGAGCATTGCACTTGTAGTCTTGGGATGGGATTGTTGGTAAGGGTTTTGTATACTATGTTGACATGAACTATTGAAAAGGAAATGTTGATATGGCTTTATGTTGATGTTGCCTTTGGTTATGAACAAGTCTTATGTTGTTGTCATCCTTATCTTGAATGTGCATTAAGGATTTCTAAATGACTTAGCATGTTTTCTAAAGAAATGGTCCCTTCAATGCATGTCTTAAATTTTTGTATGTGCATATACCCATACTTAGTACAAGTGATGTACTAACAACTATTACTCCCTTTTTCCCAAACATTTTAGGTTCCGGTTGTTAAATAGTTTGTGGCCTATTTGCAAGAAGGCTTGGATCATTTCTCCAAGTGTGGGTATGTCCTCAAGATCCGAGTATGGTGCCTTTTATCATTCTACCTATGTGACTTGCAATAGTCTAATGAAATTCATTTCACTCTTATTGTTCAAGACATTGTTGTAAGCCCTAAGTGGCAATTATACATTTGTGTAAGGGCTATGCCTGTATTGTTCTATTCCGACTTAGATGGTTTTATATGAGACATCTCTATTAGACTCTAAATTGTGTATATTGTATATGTGACATAAAATTAGAAGCCTATGTAAGCTTCCTATGCGAGGAGTCTAAGTAAACACCCTATGTATATGTTATGTGTAAGCGAGAGGTCTATGTAAACCTCATGATGTAGATGTAGATGAAAAGTTTTAAATTTTCCACACTTTTTAACCTATGAAATGTAATGAGGATGCTAAGAGGCTAGTCTTAGTCTTCCCCAAGGACGACGACGCCGGTTACGTCTAGGGGGTACTCTCCAGATGTGACATCTTGAATCTAGGCTTGTCTTGAATCTCAAGCCTACCCTTCGAAGTACCTCCTTCAAAAGACTTAGCACTCGT
Source organism: Solanum lycopersicoides (assembly GCA_022817965.1). Classification (NCBI taxonomy): domain Eukaryota; kingdom Viridiplantae; phylum Streptophyta; class Magnoliopsida; order Solanales; family Solanaceae; genus Solanum; species Solanum lycopersicoides. The sequence goes on along the minus strand of CM040627.1, from coordinate 28,345,493 downwards.
AAACTCCCTATTCTCCCTCTTGAGTCTAGTCTCCTCAACTTTTTGAGCATTCACCATCAACCTAGAAATATCCATGTTGTCATGGAGCATCGTCGAACGACACTCTTAAAACAAATCATTGGACACTCCCGTAACAAAGACACTCATCTCATCATTTGGGTTAGACATCAAGGAAGGTGCATACTTGGACAATTTGGTGAACTTCAAGGAGTAATATTTCACACTCATACCTCCTTGACGAAGGTTGATGAATTCTTCAACTTTGGCCTCCCTTTTTTCCATACGGAAGAACCTATCAAGAAAAGCCCTTCTAAACACATCCCAAGTTATAAGACCCTCTCTCAAAGCCCTATTGTCTCTCCATTGGGTATACCAAGTTTGTGCCACATACTTGAGTTAATAGGAGGCTAGCTCGGCATTTTAATTTGTACTCAAACCCAAAGCATACAAGATCTTGTAGATCTCATGAAGTAAGTCTTGGGGGTCTTCATCCACCTTCGAACCAAATAACATTGGAGGGTTCATCCTAGTAAAGTCCCTCAAGCAAAAATTCATGGTACTAGCATTTTGTTGAACACGAGGTCCAACTTCCCGATTTGCTTGAGCCATCATGGCTTGAACTTAAGTAGATACCACTTGGGCTTGAGTAGTCATAGCCTGAGCCAAAGTCACAAATTCCGACCTTATCTCTCCATCCATTATAGGTGTAGGAATGATCGTAGATTGGTCACCTTGAGGAGAATGATTGTCTTGTGGAGAAGCTTGGTTGTCTTGGGGAGGAGCTCCCGCTTTAGCAATCTCTTCTTCGACTCTTCTTTCGGTTGCCCTTCTAGTAGTCATCGTCTATAACCACAATAAAAGGGTTAGAAGAAAAGGACATATAGAGTTACCACTCTTGAAGCACAACTTTCAGATTACCAATAAGTGAGAATTTCTAAGTGTCACATAGCGTCTCATTAAAAAGTGTGGAGCGCTTCAAACCCATGAACAAGTCTCTACGTAGGCATGGTTCAGTGAGACATCAATCCTAAGATTTCATTAACCTCATGCTCTGATACCAAGCTTGTTACGATCGGGGAGCACCCCCTAGACGTAACCGGCGTCATAGTCCTCGGGGAGCACTTAGACAAGCCCTTAGCATTCGTCATAACATATCATAGGTTAAAAATGCGTAAAATTTAAAACTTTGTACATATTGAGGTGTACATAGACCTCTCACATATCATATATGGAGTTTACTTAGACTCCTCGCATAGGAATCTTACGTAGTCTTCTCATTTAAACAACATAATTACTACATATAAATTAGTCTAAGACTTTGTCTAATATTGAACCATCTAAAACGAAGTAGAATATTCGGGAATAGCCCTTACACAAATTCATAATTGCAACATAGGGCTTACAACAATATCTTTAACAATAGAAAAGAAATGAATGTCTTTAGACTATAGAAATGTCACTAAGGTAGAATATGTGGCACCATCCTCGAACTGGAGGACCTACAAAAACTTGGGGAATCTTCCAAGTTTTTTTGCAAAGAGACCTTGACACTTCAACGGCCCGAACCTACATAATTGTAGAAATATAAGCAATATGGGTTACTAAAAACATAGTACTAAACGTGGATATATGCACATAAAAACATTTGAAGACATGCATAAAAAGGACCATTTCTTTAGAAACATGCTAAGTCATTTGGAAAGCCTTATGCACACACAAGATAGCATATACAAGACAAGGAATCACAACAACATAAGACATGTTCATAAACAAGGACAACATCTTCATAAAGTCATATCAACATTCCATGTTCATATCATCAACATACAAGACCCTTACCAGCAATCCCATCCCAAACCTACAAGTGCAATGCTCATGTGAAGCCCCATAACCCCAGACAATCAAGTAAACAAGATAGGATATCATAAGTAATGTCTTGATTCTTAACAGATATCATCATAGGTAGTCATCACTACATATAGCAACTTAGACCAATACCATGTTCATCAATGTAACCAACGTCATGTAAGAGTAACATCATATAAAGTCAACATTATGCAGTTCATGATATCATAATATATAAGATAACCTCCTAGGACTCCTCTTAGAGACAACTTGTGCAATGTCTAGGTAGAGTCCCATACCCCTACCTATACTAAGTAGGACCCTCAATTTACCCTAGTAAATGTCCATCTTTGTTACATTTAGTCATTCATTTTACTTTCGGGAACAATTGCCTTAACTTACATAGACCAGATGAGCTAAATGTGGAATCCAGTGTCATGAAACCCTACACCAAAAGAAGGTGGTATACTTGACAAAGTAGAACCAAAACATGAATATAACATTCTAGGTGGATCCACTATCTAGTATTCCTATGGGGGAAACATAGTTCAAGAACTAGGAGACATGCCAGAGACCCTCTTTAGGCACAATCGCATTGTAATCTCCATCTCATGAGAACCATTGTAAACCTACCTTCCCAAATTGGTAAATGACACCTCTCATATCTAGTTCGCTTGGTGCTAAGCTAAAGTCCCTTTTCGAAATGTCTTTAAACCTTTATTAATTATCATATCTTAGCATAGGCCATAGGAGACTAACCTCTTGTATATCATCATCATTAGCTCATTAGGTATTGCATGAGAACTTCCTTTCATAATAACCCTTCATTTGTGAGATTCACATAGCATAGTAATATAATAGTAAGGAACACAAGTTTTCACATTCAACCTTGTATCATATATCCTTATCATGATCTCACAATTCAAATAGCAAGACATTTCATCACATTCACCATATCATCATATCCTTAATCTAATCACATATAATACTTCAATTGAATACTATTATCAAGTATAAGTCAACATCATTAAAGTAAAGGATTCAAGATCATATAGCCTTACAAATTAACCTTCATAGTCCTCCTTCAAAATCATACCATCAATACAATGAAGTCTAAGTACACTTCAATAATTATTAAAAAGTTTTAAATTTTCCGCAAATTTAACTGTATGATTGTGATGAAATCTAAAAAGAGGATTTTCTGCGACCTCTGAGAGGTTAACGACGTCGGTCTCATCTGGGATCTAGGATCCGGGTGTGACAACCCTTCACTTAAATTGACCCTTTAATGAAGTCAAACTTGAATTCAAAGTTTCAGCTTTTCATCGGGGAACAAGTCCGCGACGCGGAGCTATTCCCGCATGATTTTCTAAATTAATTTTCGAGACAGTGGAGTCCGTTACCTACCGCGACGCAGATTTGAGTTTTTCTCAAAATCCTCCCAAGTCCGCAACCGGACTCACTCCCCCTATGTGTAATTTATTGCTGCCTTAGGTAGCTTGTTTGGCCAAGTTCGGTGTCCCTTCGTGGACCCTTAGGGCAACCCTTGGGGGGTCGAACCTAGACGTTTTTGCTTTATATACATGGATTTACCTATTTAAAGTCATTTTACATGTTTTAGACCTCATACACCACTCCTAAACCTTTCTGAAACCTAAGGATGTTTCACTAGTTCAATTAGACTAGCTTCCGGACGTCTGGGACGTTTCTTCTCATTTTGATTCTTAGCCTTCCTAATTGACTTATATACATTATATATGATCTTAATACAGTTTCCTCACCGTTAGAAACTTATGTTAGGCTCTAGATTAGGTCTTAGACTTTCGGAGTGTTACAATAGTTGAGTTTGAGGCTATACTCCTTCACACTCATACCCCCTTGACAAAGGTTGATGAATTTTTGCATTTTCCTCTCCCTTAATTCCAAGGGGAATAACCTATCAAGGAAATCCATCTTGAAGGAAGCCCAATTAACCGGACCTTCTCTAATAGGTCTCTCATCCTTCCATTGTTCATACCAAACTTGAGCCACATCTTTGAGTTGATAGGCGGATAGTTCCGCCTTTTATTGAGAAGAAACACCCATAGACTCTAGCACCTTGAACACTTCTTCAATGAAACCTTGCGGTTCCTCCTCCACTTTGGAGCCAAAGAAAGAAGGGGGGTTCATCCTCGTGAAATCCCTAATCTTTGAAGCGGTAGTGCTAGCATTGAGGTTCACTTGAACGTTAGTATCCCTAGCAACTTCAGTGTCTAACACTTGATTAAATCTATGAATATCCGCCCTTATCTCTACATTAGACATTGCCCCTTCTTCAATAGGTACTTGAGGGTTTTGAGGAACTTGAGGGGGGATCGCCTATGACACCTCCAAAATGACTTAGGTGAATCTAGATCATAACATGTTTGTAATGAGACTCTAATGTCCTAAAATGTTTTATAATGTTGTAATAAGGCAGTATCTAAAGATTTAGGTGAATTGGAAGTCAAACGTCAAGGGACGACCTAGACGTTCGACGACTAGTCACCTATGTGACTCATGTGTTTTTATGTGCCTATATATCTTTTTCATGATCTTATTAGGTACTTGTATGATTTATTATAGTGTTTATAGGTAGTGTGTCGAGTTTCATGAAGTTTGGAGGTCAAACGTCCATGACGTTCGATAGGTTTGTCTTTAAATGACCTTGTGTGTCTTGGCGTGTTTCGTCGAGTTTTACGTGTTCGTTTTGGATAAAATTGATGTTGGAGGTCCTAAACTCATATAAGAACATATTTGAGTTGGAAACATCCGCTCAAAGATCCTCAATTACCAACCAAGGGTCCTTGAGGAAGGACCCATCTTTGAGGCAAAGGTTGTCAAGACCAGCCCCAATCGACTGAGGCAATCGACGGTCGGTAGGCTTGTCGACGCCCTGTCATTGGAAGGATTGGGTCAATACATAGCCTAGGGATATCAATCTCCCAATGTCCAGTCTCAGTCCCAAATGACGGCCAGCAAGGATGGTCCGTCTACTGGCTGATGCCCCGTCTGTGAGTTCCGTCGATGGTGAACTCTCTCATGCGCAGTTCACTGTTAAGATGCAAGGGTGAATAGGTAAATTCACCCAACGTCCAAATAATAGTTTGGGAGGTTACTTAGGGGTATTTTAGGTAGTTTAAGTGGATATATAATTCCTAAGTACCTAGATGAATTCATTCTTCCAAATCAAAACCCCAAAATCTCTAAGAAATTCTCTAGAACTCCATTGGAGCCAAAACTCAAGGAAGATCTTGGATTGGAGATTTACTTGGTGATTCTTAATCAATTGTGTGGATTAACATCAGTGAGGTATGGTATCTTCATCCTTGAAACTCTCTTCATCAAAGAGACAAACTTCAAAGTGATTTCTAAAGTCTTCTAAAGATGAACTTGTCCAATTTCATGATCTAGCCATGGGATATTGCATAAAACGTTTTGATTCATTTATTATTGATTGAATTTATGTTAGTTAGGTTATTCTAACCTAAAATCTTCATGAAACAATGCAAAACATAATCTCTTCAAAGTGGCTATATTATGAATGTTATGATCTTGTCTCAATGCTTATGAATTCTAGAATAGTTTTCTATGTGCTCTTGAATGATGTAAGAATTGTATTTAATTGATGTATAGTCAGTCTTAGATTGATAAATATATATATTTTAATTGACTTAGATTTATTGAATATTATGATTTTTGTATTGAATTGATGATCATGGCCATGGGTAAGGGCCTTTTGGTATCGAAATGGATGATTTAGCTAGGGATTAAGGTGGTGAGAATGGATTGGTGGTACGCTGATCTAATTCTCTTTATTTTATGTAATGTAGGTCTTGAATTACGTTGTGATTGGTATGGTCCACTTATGGTGGCGGTGCTATGTGTTATAATTGTGAATGATGTAGCCTTGTCGAAGTTACTTTATTTATTATGATGAGCATGGCCTTGTCGGCAACTACTTGATATATTATGATGATTGGTATAGTTGAATTATGTTAAGTATGATCATATATATCTACTTGTGATCAAGATGAAAGTATGTGTTCTTCTATTGATGTTGTTAGGTGATCATGTTAGACTATGACTATGTCCTTATGTGTGTAGTCTTAGAGTTAATGCATGATTCCTCCTACTTGACTATATGAGTCTATGATGGATATTTTGATGATGTTATAGTAGTGTATAGGGTGACCTATATATGATGTTGGTTATGCCTATGTGCTTCTTATGTAATATGTTATATGTGATAAAGTGAAGTATGTGTGTGTCTTGTTTGGTAGACTTGTGTCCTTACTTGATACCTAATGGATGTATGTATGAATTGTGTTGACTTAGGATGCTAAATCCTCTTATTATTGTATGTATAAATGATATTTTCCTTGAACATAGTGAGAAGGTCAACTTATGTGAAGCCCTCAACCTAGTTGAGAGGTTATGATATCCTTGAAGTCGAAAGTCGTAATGGTATCCTTCTTGTGTGAATGATGGACTTACATTTGGTTAGATGGAACGGCATGAAATCATCCTTAGGAAATTCATTAAGTTATCCTCTTATCCATTGAAAGGAAGCCCTTGGGGACCTCTTTGGTAGGGTGAATGTAATTGGGTTATGAACTAGATATGGAACTCCTTCGTATGATCCTTTATGTGAACTATTCTATGAGAACAAAGGCTAGCACCGAGTGAGTATGGTAAGGGAAGTATCTCTAGATAAGAATGAATCTAGAGTGCAAAGAAACCCTTTATATTCCTTAACTATGTGCCTACATGGGATTTGTCCAAGTTCTACCATTGGCAAGTAGAACACCCTTATCGGAGTAGGTTACAACTTTGGATTCCATGCTTAGCTACCATGGTATATGTAGGTAATTGCCTATTCTCATCATATGGGATAACTACTAGTGTTTGAGAAGTCTATGAAGTTTAGGTGGTGGTATGGTACGCTACCTAGGCATTGCACCTTTAAGCTTTGAAGATGTTAGTTACTGAGTCACTGGGTCTTCTCCAAGACCATTACTTGAATGTCCTTGTGTGATTAATGTTTCTTAAATGGACTAATGAATTAATAACTGATGTTAGAAAGCATGTAAGTGAATGAGTACCTAGTCTAGAGTGACTTTAAGGATTGCCTAGTTAAAGTGTGAAGGGGGCATAAAGGATGATCTCTTCATGTCTTATCTAGGGAAGTCTTAAGAATGACTCTAGTTAGGAAAGTTGGTTGATAAAGTAAACTTGATGTAATCTTAGGGAGTCTTAAGGATTATCTAGGTAATCTTCAAGAGGGTGTATGACGTTCTCTTCTAGAATTACTTAAGTAAGTCTTTTGATAACCTTGGTGAGGTGAATGTCATATCATATATGTTATGTGTTTTGGTATGATGTAAGTGTATGTATCTCATTATAGGTAGTCCCAGTGATCATTTAGGTGTGCTTGGAGAGGTTGTATGGGTGGTCTCTCTTTGTCTTACTTAAGTGAGTCTTAGGATAACTTTTAGTGAGAGAATTACATGCTAATTGCGTTCACTATAACATTGAAGTAATTCACTGTAACATTGGTCTAGTTCACTGTAAGGTGGAAGTAGTTCACTGTAAGGTGGAAGTAGTTCACTGTAACATTCCTTAAAATGTGAATAAATGTTTATGTGATATCTTATGCGTTTCTAAGGTGTTAAATGTTGTTCTAATGCCTACACTATGATGTTTTAATCAAAAAGAGCATATTTAAATTAAATGTTCGTTATCATGATTTTTATGCATTAAGTCATACTGTGTTTGTACTAATTTCATATCTTTATCTATCTCTAAAGTGATTCATAGGTGAAGGTGCTATTGTGAGTGAAGTTTGGATTATAGGATCTTTCAAGCAAGTTTGAAGTATGTTCATTTGACTCGAGGGCATAGATGTCTTTAGAATATCTTTATTAAAGCATTGTAATAGACTTAGTAGTACTATATTTCGATTGTATGGACCGTGTCCCAAGTATATTTTGAGTCTAAGATTTGATGACATGAGACGTAGTATTTCCTATGGTTTTTATATGAAAGAGATTTTGAAAGACTATTCGAATGTTTATGAAAAGTTTTAATTTTGCACTATATTTTATTTATGTATATGCAATGAATGATACGAAAGGGCTTGTACAAGACCTCCAAGAGGTCAATCACGACGTTCCACGAACTAAGAATGCCCTAACTTCTAGGGTATAGGTGCGGGTCGTGACACCGCCTCATTCACATTATCCTCTTCGGCCCTTCGAGCGTTGTTCCTTCTTGTATTCATTGTCTATAATCACAACAAAAGGATTAGAAGAAAATTACTAGATAGAGTTAAGACTCTTAGGAATGACTAAGGAATAACAAAATAGTGAAAGTTCCTAAGCATACCATAGCCTCTCATTCATAAGTGTGGCGCACTTCACACCTATGAACAAGACTCTACTTGACGTGGTATGTTGTGACATCAATCCTAGATTATTCTCAACCTTATGCTCTGATACCAACTTTGTAACGACTCAAAGTACCCCCTAGGCGTTATCAGCATCTTCGTCCTCGAAGAGAATTTAGACAAGCCCTTAGCATTCGTCATAGCATGTATCATAGAATAAAAATGCGGAAAAATTTAAAACTTTTATTTTAGAAGTTCACTTCACTTCATATATGAAAAATAGAATCTAAGTTCGTCACTTCATACCATCTAAACAAATGAATATAGAAAGTTGGGACTTAGACCATACATCAATGAGAACATCTCAAATTAGAAATTATAATATTTCTATCAAACATAACCAAACTAGAAAGCTAGAATATGTGGCTTCGTCCTCGGACTTGAGGACTCACCAACATGGAGAAATAAGTTCCAAGTATACTTGACAAGTGACCTTGATTCCTCAATGGACCGAACCTACATTGTTTGGGAAAAGGGGAAGAAAATATGGGTTAAACGTACATCACACGTACTAAGTATGGTTTCTATGCATAAAAATCATCAATGCATGTATGAAAGGACATTTTAGTCAAAAACATGCTTTTATCAAGAAAATCCAACATACACATAAAGTAAGCATTATAAGCCAACCCAACATAATATTGTCCCAACATATAGACCACCTAACCAATGCTTGTGCAATGCAAAGAATAAAATCACATAACCCTATCCAAAGCTAAGCATCACATTAAGCAACCCACTTCATACATACCTTCATAACATAATTATTCATCATAACATACGTTATTCATAAGGATCATATATATAGATTAACATATACAAGCCATGCTTAACGTAATCATAAAAGAACACCAATAGAACTACCTCTTAGGATCCCACAAGTGCAATCTGTAAGAGAAGTCTCATACCATCCCTCACACTATGTAGAAAACCCCTCAAGAAAAGCTCTAATGAGAGTCCATACATTTTCTTTATTCATTTACTTTTACATTAGGGAAAGAGGTTGCAACGATATTAGACCATGTGAGCTACATGGAATTCGGTGTTCTACTCCCACACCGAAAAGAGAGGGTTAACACTTGCCTAAGATGTAACCATTCGTACATAGTTATCTAGGTGCATCCACTAAGCTAGAGTCGTATGATGGCACATAGTTAAGGGTCAAGGAGATTTTTACTAGAAACCCTAACTTGCTAAACGTGAGGGTTTACATCTCATGAGACAACACATATATTGGGAATCCGGACATACTAAATGTGAGGAACCCATGTGGGGAGTCGGACTTACTAAATGTGAGTGCTAAGCATCTATTCCCTTTAGTAATCATCTTTAATCGTCACATAAGTTCACATTAGACTTTACTAGAACCTTATGTAAATATCTTACCATAATAGCTCATAGGTGATCATAAGTGAGAATAATCCTTTCACTTTAGACACACTAGCAAGTGAGTAAACCTTTCATTTTAACAATTCGTTATAATCATGAGAACTACCTTTCAATCATATAACCAACATAATATAACATACATTCATACTTAATAGCTAATTCAAGAGTATAGGGTTAAGGATGAGGAAACCTTGTCCTCAACACCATAACAACACATTAGCTACAACATCATTACTATCTAAGTAATTCATCTTACATAATTGAGTTCAAGAAAGAACCAACATTCATACCTTCTTAACCTTTCATGGGACTCCATACTTCAAACAATAAAGAATGCATAATCCATACACAAAACAATTTAATTCAAGAAGCAATTACATAATTATAATCAATGTAGTCAATCAACATATTCATCATCTTCAAAATTCACCATATCAATTCAAGGTTTTCATGAAATTGAGGAAAGACATGGGTCCATAGGAATCTTGAGTGAATAACAAGAATTAACCATCAATATATACTTAAACAACATTAATTGACCATAATTCATCACAATTAATTCTTAATTTCATTTTTCAAAGAAGACTTATGTGTAGAGAAAAATCCTAGTTTTGGGGGAGTTTGAAAATCTCTTTGAGAGGACCTCTTGGGGAAAGGAATCCCAAGAGTTAATGAAACCATACCTTAACCAAGACATTAGCCACCAATTTAAGTAGAAAACTTGAGAAGTTGGTCTTCTTCTTCAAACTTCGAAGCTTCTTCAATGGAGGTTGGGTAGAGAGACAATGTAGAGAGAATGAAGAGCTTTTGGAATTTGATTTGAGTAGGAAATTGTGGTGTAAAACTGATTTGATACCAATATATAACCCTCCCCTAAAATAAAATACCCCTCACTTAATTTGACTTTTTAGTGAAGTCAGCCTTGACTTCAAATTTTAGAGTTTTCGTCGGGAAACAAGTCCGCGTCGCAGAGTTGTTCCCACATGATTTCCAAAATTAATTTATAAGACAGTAGAGTCCGCAATGTGGACCAAGAATTTTGGTCCTTGGTGAACTAAGTCTGCCACGCGGACTGGTTTCATGAAAGTGAAACGGCCTGCTGCCTTAGGCAGCTTGTTGGCCAATCTTTGGTCCTCCTCAAGGACCCCTAGGGTGGTCCTTGGGGGTCGGACCTGGACTTTTTGATCCTATATCCATTTATTTTACCTATTTAAAGTGTTTTTATAAGTTTTATACTACATATGACACTCTCAAACCTTCACAAGACCTAATGATGTTGACTAGTTAAATTTCACTAGTTTTCGGACGTCATGATCGTCCCTTGACGTTTAGGTTTTAATACTTCTAAATAAGATTTATTATATTAGTATAGGTCTGGAAATATCATTTCAAACATTATACAATAGATGAGGATGTAGTTTATGTCATTGAATTTCTGGGGTGTTACAAATTTCTTGATCTTTTCTCATCTTTAGCTATTTAAAATGACTCCTAAACATCATGAGATTTTTTCAATCACAAATCACAACTCTTGATTACATAATTCAATTCAAGGACAGTTAAGAGTCAAGTTAAGATCCAAGTCTAGAGAAATTAAGTGTCAAATCAAGAGAATTTAAGATCCAAGTCTAAAGAAGTTCTTAGAGTTTTCAAAAGTCTTTTACAAACATTTTAACTTTGTTTTAAGACTTTAGTCTTGAGTTTTGAGTTTGAGACAGTTAAGTTGTTTAGCATTTGAATTCTTTTCTTACTGCTTAAAGTTTTTAGTTGAGTAAGTAAGCCAGTCGAGGATTCTCTTGGGGCCAGCAATGGTTCTCGATTGTCAGTTCTGCCCAGAGGGTAGGCTCGGGGCGTGACATTTGTATACTTTTTGGAGACTTTGAGATTTTCGATAATTTTCATCTGAAAAAAGTATAGAAGACGTAACTTTATGCCATCAAATTATAAGGGAGTGTTTTATAAATTGTACATCTTGGCTTTGTCAGGAAATAAATTCTAGAATTTAGAAGTTAAATAACATAAGAAAGTTTCTATAAATTTGAAGGTTCGGGTTGAGCATGTAGTCATTCTAGTTCGAGTTTCTTGTACACATTGAGCAAGAAATTATTGTATCTTTTCATTTCCTTTTGTTGTATACATGGAATCAAATAATTCCAATGTCGATTTAGCACTTGCAAAGAAAAACATGTTGAGGATGCTAAAATCTGTTAGATGAAAAATCACTATTTAAGAAAGCAAAAGAGTTATCCATCTTATGTGGAATACAGATAGGTGTCATCATTTTCTCAATCAACGGTCAGCTAATTTTTTTTGGAACGCCCGATGTGGAAAAGGTTGTCCAACAATTTATTGAGGCTAACCATCCAACCGCACCCTCGATTTTATATGAAGAAGAAAAAGAATGAAGAAGAAAAGAAGGAGAAAGGAAAACTTGTTGAAGATAATATCACTCATCGACAATTAGAAGAGTTTGAGTCTCCTTATTTGGGAAATCTTCTGAAGTTGTACCAAGGGCTCACAAAATTTGAAGATCTACTGAATAAGGAGAGTGATCTCACACAATTGAATCAAGAGATCGAGAGACATGGAACTCTAAAATTTGTACCTAAAATGAATGTAGCTAGGTCTTCGTGTATACCAGTTGATATGCTTAGTCCTTAAATAAATGCTTTTATAAAGCAGATCCCAAAAACAATTATTATGTACGTTGTTTCTTCATTATTATATATAATAAGCAATGAAAAATTAAAGTAATGATTGTTTGTTGTTGTATAATGACCTATCAATCATCCTGAATAATAGAACTTTTTTGCCCGAAATGATATTTTTCGTAAGTTAATTATATATTTTATAACTTTTTGGGATGAGTGACATTGTCTTGAGAGATTAAAATTTATTTCAGAGAAGACATTTGAAATATTCGTTGTTGACTCATATAGCCTAGGATAGTTAACTTGTACAGGAATGATTTCTCATGTGGAAAAAATATCTTTGTAAATATATTTAATATGAATACTTTTATATTATATCCTTAATTTCTAGTAAATACTCATTCAATAACTAATGCAACTCTAATGTTTGATACTGAGGGTGTGTTTGGTATGAAGGAAAATATTTTATTGGAAAACAAGTAGATATTTGACTTATTTTCTCATGTTTGGTTGGTGAGTAGAAAATATTTTCCAGAAAAATATTTTAGTGTTAGGTTTTTGAATGAAAAATATTTTTGAGAAATATCTTTTATTTTTTACTAGAGTAGAAAATAATTTTTGAAGTTGAATTATTTTTTAAAAAATAATTTTTTTGTTGTGGGGGGTGGCGGTTCGAGGGTAGGGGTGAAAAATTTAAATTTGAAGTTGAATTTTTTTTTTAAAAAAACAATATTAATTTATTTATTTATTTATTTTGGGGGGGGGGCTAGAAGGAGCTAGTGGGTGGAGGGTCGAGGGTATAGGGGTGAAAAATGAAATTTTAAAGTTTAAAATATTTTTCAAAAACAAACTTAAGTTATTATTTTTTAAGAGGGGGGGGGGGGAGGGGTTTTAGGGTAGGAGTGAAAAAATTAAAATTTGAAGTTGAATTTTTCTTTAAAAAGAATATCTATTTTTGGGTGGGGGATCGAGGGTAGGGGTGAAAAAATGAAATTTTGAAGTTTAAAATATTTTTTAAAAATAAACTTAATTTTTTTTGTGTGGGTGGGGGGGGGGCTAGTGGGGGTGGGTGGGGGAGTCGAGGGTAGGGGTGAAGAAAATGAATTTTTGAAGTTAAAAATATTTTTAGAAATAAACTTAAATTATTTTTTTGGTAGGGTGTGGTATGGGAATTGAGGGCAGGGGTGAAAAAATAAAATTTTGAAGTTGAAAATATTTTTTAAAAAATAAACTTAAATTTTTTTTAGGGGTAGGGGGGCTGAATGAGGGTGGGTTGAGGGGTGGTAGGGTGGGTGGGTAAGGTGAGATTGAAAGAGAGTTTTGGAAAATAATTTCCTTAAGTTTTGGAGGGAAGTCATTTTCCTTAAATTTGAGGAAAATGAGTTGATTTGGAAAACAAAACATTTGACCCAACCAAACATGAGAAAATTAGAAAATATTTTCCGGAAAATGTTTTCCTCCATACCAATTACACCCTGAAGCTTGTCCATTTTGATGTGTTTCCTTCCCTTTGATTTCATCTCCTAGAATCCATAGAATATGTCATCTCCTTTATCTAATGATTTACTAGATAGGGAGTCATCTAGGTTGTTCCCGTCCCTTAAAATATTCTATTTCTTCTTGTTTATTTGCTAAAATGATTTTAAGTTTTTGTATCAATGTTGCAATATTGCATGGGGGTTTCCAAACCGCTTCTATTACTTCTTTATGAAGCATAATGTTACACCCTAAAAATGATCTAGCTAAAGTTAGAGCCTAACATGAATGTCATGAGCTTATAAGGTCTTAAAATGACTAAAAATAGTGTTAAGAGTTGGTATATAAAGTTTGGGTGTGTTTGGAGGTCAAATACCCAAGGACGACCAAGACGTCCGAAAACTAGTCAAAGTTGAACTAGTGTGTCGTAGTATTTTGTAGTGAAGTTTTGGAGGATGGTTTGAGGGTGAAATTAAGTATCTATAGTTCCTACTCGTAGATTGACATGTAAAGGGTCGAAATGTCCGAGAACGACGCCCCGGGGACCAGCCTAAGGGTCCCCAAAGAGGACTCAAACCTTGCCCAAGCAAGCTGCCGCGCCAGCCAGAATCAGGCAGTGGCTGCGCGTCGACGCGGGGCCGTCACGAACCATTTTGTCTCAAAATTTTCCAGAAAAAAGATTTGAAAATGTCTCCGCGACCCACAGTAAACTCCCATGGCTGCATCATTTTTAATTCAAAATTTGAATTGGTTAAAATGTCCATTAAGTGCAGGGGTCTTTTGGGCACTTTAGGGATTAATTATTGGCGGTTATTTTAGGTATTTGAAGAGTATTTAAGCAGTACAATAGAAAATTAGACCCTACAATCCAAATCAAAAGCTTTCTCTCCCAAAATTCTTCCAAAACCACTATTGAAGAAGAAGAGAAATTTCAGCAACTTTTAGGAGGAATTGATCAAGGTTTCAAGCTGGGTTTAAGGCTCTAGTCTAAGGTATATGAAGATTATTCATTCATGGATTCTTCCATCCATGAATCCCCCCTAGTTTCCCTTCAATTGTGAATCCAAAGAACCTCATTCAAGAGAGGGTTGTGATTGCATTGTGGGTAAGGCTTGATTGTGATCCGAATCTATTGGGTAGCATTAATCTATTGGGTAGCATTCAATGATGTTTATATGATGATTTTATACTGTTTTTATGGAGTTTTAATGGTGAATTATAGTAATTGAATTTGAAGGTGATCATGGTGATCTTAGGCCATTAGAGACTAGATGAAGTTTTTGTGTTGATTCTTCTTATCTTAATTGTATTCTATGTTAATTGATCCTGATTGAATCACCTAGGTATGATTGAACTAGACTTGATTGATTATATTGGTCTTGAGGGAATTGAACCTTAAAGAATGAATTATGGCTATATTCACCTAGTATTGAAGTATGTGAGAAGAAAGTTAAGACTAGAAGATCCTATAATCTACCTATGAATGAAGATAGAATGAATTGATGAATAATGAACCTTAGGATGGTTGTGTTGGCTGTAGATTTAGGTTGATTGATTGAAAGTGATAGAATTCACTTGAGAATGGAGAGATTGTCTAGGACATCCCTCCATGAGAAAAGGTTGAGCAATGCTTGACAAGTAAACCTTGAAGTATATGCTTGACTCCAAGTGGATATGCAAAGTGAGACGAATAGTCTAGCAAGGGTCCGGACTCCAAGTATAAAGGAGAGACACACCTAGTAGTTGTAATGACTATCCACTTAGGTCTCATGAGGAGGGAGTCCTTCACGTAGTAGAGTTAGAGATCTCCATATCCTATGAACTTAGACGTGCTTGAGAAGCATCTCGTAGTGTTCAAAGAAATAGATGAACTTAGACATGCCCAAGGGGTATCTCGTAGTGTTCATAATGAGTGAATGAGCTTAGACATGCCCAAGGGGTATCTCGTAGTGTTCATGTTTAAGGGATCAAGACATACCTTAAAAGTATCTCGTAGGATCCATATGATTAAGGAACTTAGACATACTTAAAGAAGTAGCTCATAGCGTTCATAAGATAAAGATAGGGGCTAGGCTCCAAAGTAAGAAGTAATAATGAAAGGATCCAAAAGTAATACCTTGCATGAATGGTGGTATGGGACATCATGAGTGCATTGCACAAGGTATAACCTAGGGCCACTAATGAAGAAGAGATTGAAGATAGGATTGGACTAGAGTTGACTTTCCAAGTATAGTAGACTAAGGATGAGAGAATCTTAGTAGATAAAGTTAAGTAATGATGAGGTTATGGAGGGTGAACATGTTAAGGATGGCTTTCAAGATAGGCATAGTATGTAGGGTAGTATGGGATGTCTTATGTACATTGCACAAGCATGTTTTGAGATGACCATAATAGTTACTCTTTAGTAAGAAGAAGATAGGTCTAAATTATGATAGTGGGTTACGATCAAGAATGACCAAAGAGAGGTAGTTAGCTTTGGTAGTAGTATGGGATGCTACCTTAGCCTTGCACAAGTATACTTGAGGTAGCTTGTGGTGTAGTTCACTTGAGTAAGAAGGACATGTAAGTAAGTAAGTATGAACTTTTATATGATTTATGATGCTTTATTATGTTATGATATTCATGATATGCTTATGTCTTTATCTCTTATGAGTATGTCTATTGTTGACTAACCCTTTGAGATATCTTATGTTGGTATGTAGTATCCATACTTAGTACTTATCGTACTAACGCATATTGCCTACATGTTGTCCATGTAGGATCTTGAGAAGATTGAGTTGGTTGAAGGGTAGAGTTCCGAGGTTTCCAAGAAGAGAAGAAGTGGTGAGTCCTCATAGCTTCGAGGACGAACCTTTATGTTCCTTTATGTCTTTCTTTATATTTTAGACTTTATGTGGGCTGCGTCCCAATGCTTTTCATTCATGTCAAAGTTAGATGGTTTTTGAGACAATGTTATTAGAGATGCTTCCGCTTTTATGAAATACCTTTCGGTTTATTACTAAAGAAAGTTTTTAAATTCCCTCTATTTATGCATGATGTTATGCAATGAAGTCAAGACGCTTGTACAAGACCTCCGAGAGGTCAAGTACGCCGTGTTCTAATTCGAGAATGCCCTAACTTCTTGGGGGTACTCTCGGGTCGTAACACATAAAAGTCATAATTACTTTCATATGTTGCGCTTGTTGTCAGCGTCTACATGCTTCAAGAATAGCTTTAGCTTCAACCTCAATATGTATAGTAGAATTTTTGTTTCTTCTGTGTAAAAAAGTTTCCCTGAAAATATGTCATGATCAAAGTCTACACCTTAGGTGTGATCGGCACTTCATCAGAAATGCCCAATGTGGAACCATGATACTGACATATTGTTAATGAATAACTGAAAATTCTATATAATGCGAATGGAAGTTAAAACATAATTGAATAAAGAGATGCTTATATATAATACATAATGCAACAACTGCAAAATCCATTGAAGACTACGGAATAACTAATGCTTGAATTTAAGGTTATGCTGACTAAAATTAAATAGATATGGCCGTTGACACCCAACAATTCATAAATTTATCTCATTTCCAATTTATCGAATTTGAACTACAAGAACTCAAATTTGGTGAAAATGTGAACCAAGCTAGGGACATATTCCCTCTTGAATTGAATTGGGCCTCAAAACCTAGCAAAATCAGAAAATACTTGACCCATTTTTACCCCCTTATTCTTGAACCCAAGTCCTCTCTCTAGCCTCTTCTCTTGCTCTTCCTGAACAAAAGAACAAAATGCAGCAGAAACCTTATGAATTGTAGGTGCCAATCAGTTATGCCTCCTCGAATTTCCATTTCTGTCCTTGGGTCATGTACGTTTGAGCATGATTAAGGGCAGGCTTCAAAGCATTCACCAACGGTACTATCCTCTCAAATTATCTTTTTTTTTTTCAATTTGTTAAAAAATGGTTTGATTCAATTTGCAACAGTCCCACATTGAGATTTCGTCCATTCACTGAGAGTACCTACCCCTATAAGGATTGGGAAATCTTGGTTCAAAAGTTTAATTTTTGTGGTGTTTGAGTGTGTGCGTAATTCTTTCTTTCTTCTTTTAAATATTTCCTTGTGTGTTTAATGACTGGATTAGATTAGTTTATTTCTTGTATTTTGCTAGAAATTTGGTTTTGCTTTCCAGCGTGCTTTTTCTTTATTTGTTTGTTGCCGTTCTTTGTATTTCTCTTTTAAATTTCAAATATGTTCAGTTCTTTGTTTGTTATTAAATTCATATTTGTTGAAAAGGGGATGGTTACTAGCATCATATCTTCTTGTCTATGTGCAATAGCCCTTATGTTTAGCTTCTTTTGTATGTTAAATTGGATGATTTGTTTTAGTCAAAATTAATTTCATACTTTGAATTATTATGTATGCATCTTGTTTACACCTCATCTTAATGATTCTTCTTTAGTCTTTTCAGTAACCTTCCAGTCACATGCTTTATTACTCACGCGTCCTATATATCTGAAAATATTATGTTTAGTTACATCGATTATATCTCCTGTATTCCGATAGGCTAAAATGTCATCTCTGCTTGCCTGCCTATTTTGTGAAATTTGCCAACCAACAGACCCGTTGGCTCTCAACGTTAATAGAGTGCCTGTTTGAGTGAGAGATAACTCATCTTTGGGGTTGATCTTTAGCATTTCCCAAAGAGTTAGGCTCGCATAAATGAAAGCTCTCAACTCATGTGCATCCTAAACTCTTTAACTCATCATCTTTAGACCCATGTTTGAATTGGTTGAGATAGGATTATTGTATTAACTTGTTGATATGTTTGCCTTCTTGCTTAAATTGTGCTCTATTTTATTCATTTTTATTTTCAAAATCCGATAAGATTTAATTTATCTCTATATTAAAGTGAATCATATGGGTAGTATCTAGTATTTTAGAGTTAAGTTGTGATTAGCAGGACAACAACTTTATAGTTCACTATCTTAAGTGATGTATGTTAACCTCATGTTTGAACTAGTTTAAGGTTAAGTTTGCATATTTGAACTCTATGTGTAACTTCTTCCTATTTTACTTATCAGTGACCTTTATATGATGTGAATTCAACCTTAATTAGTGTATTTTTTCTCTTTATCTAATATTTCTTGGCAATTCAGTAGCTTTCTGATCCTATCTAGTTGTGTTGGACAACTACAATTTTTTATTGCTTTAGTGAAGTCACTCATTGTTGCCAATCTTTTATATTTTTAAAGTTGAGTTGTGATTAATAAAAATAGTTATGTGGTTAACCTATTGGCCACTTGTTTGATCATCGTGGAAATACGAAAATGTATTATGTAGAGGGTACGTAGCTTACATCTTGTTTGAGTTGTTTAGTAATTTTAAGACATACAATCAGTTGGCCTATTTTATCAGACCTTTAACTTTTGTTTCCCTTCTTTATAGTTGCAATATTCCGTCCATCCTAAATGTCTAATTGTTAAATTGTTTATCATAATATGTGGTTGTTAGTATACCTTTCTGCCTTAGAATATATTTGGTGTGCTTGGCCTTATTTTTATTCATTTAAGGTATCTCTGTTTTGATTACATTACATGTGGTAATTCTTCTCCCTTTTCTCCTTTCTTCACATGTAATACCGCCTCGAGTCCTTGGACTCCTCGCTACTTTGCATTCTCCTTTCTTTGAGCCAACCTCATCCGAGTTGTGAAAGGGAAGCTAATATAAATGGGTTAAAACCTAACCAGTAGTAGCAGCCCCAAAGGGCTAAAAATTGAAGTCCCGTATAACAAAAATCAGCAGCAGCGACACTAGCCCAAAGGGATGGGAATTTGAAAAATTGGACTTGAAAAGTCCAATTTGAGTGCAGCAGTAGCGGCAGGAACCAGAAAGGGGCCAAAGTTCTCTTTTTTATCCAGTTCATTATTTTATTTAATTATCTACTCTATTTGTGAACATATGTTGATTATCGCTAATAACTCATTTAACTCTTAATTAACTTATATGAATCCTTTGTAGGTTTTTTAATGACTTTTATGTTATGTTATTTGTTTATTCAAATATTAAAATTTTCAAAACGCGCTTAAGCTCTTAGACTAACTTGAGAATCATCTATATTTTTTCATAGTTAGAAATTAGCTTTGAATTCACGTTGATGAGATTGAGCTAACCATTTAGTTCAAAATCTTAACTCAGATAAATTGTTAAGTTAAAAAGTATTTCGAAAACATGATTTTTCACGAGTAATCTTAAGTTTTTCCTTAAAAATTAGCCAATTTTTAATCTGTTGGTCAACCGCATGTTAGAGGATTCTTTAAGATGCCTAAACCTTCCTTAGAGAATTGTTTGAACCCTTACTCTACTCCGGTTTTATTTAAAATATTTTCTTTCAACCCCCCCCCCCACACACACACACCTTTTAAATAGGTTTCTTAATTTTCCTAAAATTAAGTGCCGACTCCTAAACTAATCATTTTTCCAAAAATTAATAAATTTTCTAAAGTTGTGAAATGGTTTCAAAACGTTATTTTTTGAAGTCGGATTGTAACAACAGGAAATAACCATCAGTTACCTTCAAAATGAGTATTATATAAGGTAAAAATATAATGAATGATTATTTTATGAAGTCACCTTATGAGGACTAACCAATTGTAATGATCTGAGTCTACATCTTTGTCATGATCCAGATCGTTGTGAGTGGCACCACACTAAACTACCTGGTGAGAGAACTAAAGACTAATCCAAAGCAACCCAACACTATACAAATTAACCAAGTTATAGCACTAAAATAATGAAAATAGTTTAGTTACTAAACTCTATCCAATAGCTAAATTATGACATACAAATTACCCATAAGAACTGAAAATCACCATACAAAAACTCTAACAGTCAAACTAGGAATGCGACCCAAAAAGCTAAACATAAACTAAAGTGTATAGTTCGTGTGCAAATAAATGGAAAATAAAACGTAGAAGAATTAATGGAAGCCTGAAAGATGAAGCTCACTATAGGATTCGAAATCAGGCATCTCTCAACTGCGGTCTCGGATCAGTCGTTAAAAGATTTGTTGCACTCAATAAGAAAAGAATAAGTGCAGTACATAAACCACCGTATACTAGTAGTATCACACGATTAGTCCAAGATATATTTGTAAACCATAACTATAATACAAATAACACCGAACAATGCACAATAAAGCAACAATTATCAGCCACATATTGACTCTCAGTCATATGTCATGAAACAACAATAGTTGAATCAACCAATGCACGAAACACATCCCAAGTGATTATAAATGCAAATTCCCAATCCTTTCATGAAATCACAATCACATATCTGATCCTCTTGCGGAACCCAAACCAAATTGTTAGTGTACTGAGGTTGTATCTGAGTCATCCATATATTATGTACTGGCGTGGTACCAAGAAAACCAACTATCACAAGCAAATATGCACAATCACATAGCACAATGAACAAAACCACTTGAAAACCACAAGTCACAATCACAAGCTCATTGTATGAGATTATCTACATGATGTCATTTCATATGTCTTCCTACCATACGTTGCACAAATAATACTACAAAGCAGCAGACATGCATACATGCATAAACCAAAACATATAACCATCACCTACCTCGAATCAAGCCTCTTGAAAACTTTGAATAACCCAAATTTTTCCCTTGCGAAGTGCCTTGACTTGTTCTTTGTCTAAAATAAACAAGGTGAATAACAATCAATCATTAATGACCTCTTAATTAACCTAGATGGTTAACAAATCTTAATCCCATAAAGAAATATGATCATCTTCCTCAACTCATCTTTCTTCTCAACATGGAATCATGTCAAAATATTCTCGCAAAAATGATAACCTAGATTCTAAGGCTTAAGAATCCATTTACATTATTTCAGAGACAAATTCTTACTTTTATCAACAAATTTCATGGAAAACTGATGCAAACTTCCCAAAACTATCCCTTTCGATGTTCAAGAACTTAAAGTACAGAAAGTAGGGGTTTTGGGCTATTTTCTATATAAAATCTCAAATTTGTCGCTATAGCGGAATGAGACTCGCCATAGTGGTAACTTACTCTGATATAGTAGTTTGAGCTTGTTATAGAAGAAAACCTTCCACTATAGTGGTCTCGATGATGTGTCTACAACTCAAGATCCATTAAAAGGCCCTTTTTATAATACAACTCCTTCCCTTGATCTCCCAACATATACCTTTCATGTCAAGTTCATTATGAGGTTTTACATACGTGAATTCAATTTTGGAATTATGGATGCCTTAAGTTCTTGTCTACAAGAAAAATATGAACAACACCTCAACAATAGACCCCTTCCATTCTCGAATGACCCTAGATCTTACCTAGCTCAAATCCTGTCTAAGGCTGGCCAAGACAAAATAATTTAAGTCACTAACTGGAAAGTTTTCTGGCTCAAATTATTTCCCTATGGACCTACTCATAAATATCCTGTCAGGTCGTTATAATAGGTATCAATTTACCCATCACCCGTCCACGAGTGATCAACCAAAAAAATTGGGCTAAAGTAGAAAAAAAGGTAGTACCTAAAATCTCAAACAAGTGAGAATACCTGTCTCGCATGTTCCTTTATATCTCCGAAGTATCCTTCTCAACTGGATGATGTTTTTAGTGAAACTTTATTGATTTGATCTCATTTTTCTCAGTTATCCAGATCAAATATCTTAGTAGATTCCTCTTTATATCGCAAGTCCTTGTACAAAACGATTGAGTCTCATTTAATGATGTAGTATCCATCCCCATGGTACTTCTTTAGCATAGACACACGAAACACTTAATTAACCCTAGACAAGTTGGGAGGCAATGCTAACCTAAAATCCACTGACTTCACACCTTTATGAACCTAAAAGAGACCAATGTAATGAGGATTAAGCTTACCCTCTTTACCAAATCTCATGTCTTCTTTCATAGGTGACACCTTCAATAGAACCTTTTTACCAACTTGAAAGCCATGTCTCTTACCTTGAAATCCCCCCCACCCTTTCCTGAGCTTCCCAAACCTAATCAACACCCTAAGCTTTCACATCTCTAGGCTCAAACAAAACTATGGGATATCTGCATCTTTCTGATAAAATGTTTCAAATGGTGTCACTTCACTGCTGCAATGATAACTATTATAATAGAAAAACTCATATAATGGTAGAAACTGATCCCAATGAACCCTAAAATCAATTACACATGACCTAACTACATCTTCCAATACATAAATAGTCCTTTCTTAATCTGTGGGTAGAAAATTGTACTGAAAGTGAATTGAGTGCCCAATGCCTCATTCAACTTACCCCAAAACATCAAAGTAAATTGAATGTCATGGTTTGAGATGAGGGAGAACCCTCTGAAACCTCACTCTCTCCTTGAAACATATCTACACCAACAATTAGGATTTGTAGTCCACTCTTGCTGAAATGAAATGGGTTGATTTAGTCAACCTGTCAACAATAACCCTAATGGAATCATATTTGCTCAAAGTCTTGTGTAGTCCCACAAGGAAATCCATGGATATCCTCTCCCACTTCCATTTATGAAAATGAGTAACCTTTGAAGTAAACCTTCATACCTTTGGTGTTCATAGTTTACCTATTGACAATTTTGGCACCATGGAACATACTCTATTATGTCCTTCTTCATATTTTCCACAAATAAAGTAGCCTCAAATCCCTATACATCTTGGTCAGTCCAGGATAAATAAAATAGTGGGAACCATGAGCCTGCCAACACACTCTGGATCAAGTCACCAACTCGAGGAACACATATACTTTCTCTAAACTTGAACACCCCATCAATATTGAGTGTGTCATCTTGGGTTTCCCTATACACCCCCTTAACTTTGAGCTTGGCCAACTTTTCATCCTCTAATTATTTAGTCATGATTTTCTCTTTGAAGGTGAGTCTAACCTCAATATTGTCTAGCACCCCACTATTCTCAAAGATACCCAACCACATAAACTTAGACTCCAAAGCCTGAATTTCCTTGGCTAATGGTCGTTTTGATATCCCCAAGCAAGCAAAATTGCCCATGCTAACTGTCTTCCAACTTAATATGTCTTCCACCATATTAGTTGTACCCAAATTATACTGGATTCTCAAATCATAACCCTTGAAAAACTCCATCTATCTTCTCTATCTGAAGTTTATATTCATTTGAGTGAACATATGCTGAGGACTGCTATGATCAGTGAATACCTTACACTTAACCCCAAACAGATAATGTTGCCTAATCTTGAGAGAAAACACCATCGCCACCAACTCCACGTCATGGGTAGGGGTAGTTCCTCTCATGAAGTGTCAACTTTCTGGAAGCATAAGCTATGACATTCTTTCCAAGATCAACACAACACCCAAACCCGATTATGAAGCTTCATAATAAATAATATAATCATTGCCTTCTGTTGACAATGTCAAGATTGGCACTGTAGTCAAAAGATCCTTGAGCTTTTGAAATCTCTCTTCACATTTATTTGACCATTCAAAAGTTACCTCATTTTAAGTCAACCTAGTCAAATGCGTAGATATAAAAGCAAAGTTCTTCAAATACCTGTGATAATTGCTATCAAGCCCCACAAAACTTCTCACTTCTCTATGAGAACTCAATTCTTAAATGCCTCTATCTTTTGGGATCTACCATTGATAAACTCTCAACTATACCTCATCCAATTCAAGGTGTAGGCGATCATGATCTAGTGTAAACCCAACAAAGAGTTGAGTTCGATCCCACATGGAGTGATACGGTATATAATTCAATTATGAAGTGAAACACATGTTCTAATGGATTGTAGGAATATAAATTATCGAAATCATTTAGGTAAATCAAAGGGGTTGACAACAAGTGTAAAATTGGGGGAGCGGGGTTAAGGTTTTGCAGTTAACAACTATGTAAACAAGGAGAGGAATCAAGTAGATAAGGGATACTTGGGGATGTGATCAATTAAAGACTAATTTCGTTGTATGGGTAAATATAGTTTACTAACAATTGTTGAATCAGAGTGGGTAAGCTAGACTATAGATGCAATAGTTTTCTCTCGGACAACCATTACGAATCGAGCGAGTTCTCTCGAACCTCGAAAAGCAAAACAATATAAACAGCCTAATACCTCAATTAATCTACTCCCGAGCTAGATTGGTAGGATCGAAATTAGATTCACTCTCTCAAGATGAATAGACGAATACCCAATCACTGCAATCATCAATCAATAGCCTTAGTTCTAAAACCTCTTTCTCAAGTAAGACCAGAACACTAAGTTAGAATTGCATTTGCAACTACGATTCATGGGTTAATACACTACTATCAGTTAAACCCACTCCAAATCTGCATTTAAATTAAAAAAAAAAATACCCATAAGATAATTCAGAAAATTAACATAATTAGACCCCCAAAATGGGGGGGTTTAGCCATATATCATAAAAAGTATTACATCAGTACCAATTATGTTCTCCATAAGCTCAGTATCAATCTCTAAATCTTTACAATGCTTCAATTTAGCTTCAATTCCAAAACCCAACTCCAAACTACTAGAAAATGCCTAAAACTAAGAAAAGTAATGTCCAAGACAAAAGATCTAAGTTGAACAATGGTAGGATTGCTCAAGATCTTCAGAATGCCCTTTTCTATTTTTTTGAAAAATAATTTATACACTTTCAAAAGCCTTCGGGGTCACTTGGCGGAGTTAGTCGAGCATCGTCGACCAAGTCGGCGATACGCCAATGGCTCATTCCCATCGCCAGTTTGCCTTGACTCTTCATCCTTCAGACGTTGTAACTTTAGGCAATCAAAGCCTTTTTCTTCGATCCATTCGACGTTTTGCTGAAGGTCTAAATCCTTCGCTGAGTTGGACTCTCTCCAGGCTTGCAGTTCGAACATTAGGCGAGCTGAAGTTCCACTCGGCGAGTCGCCGAATGGCTTTGGTGATTCTCACCTTTCACTATCTTAAGCCTTTTTCATATTTTCCGCTCCTTTTTATTTGGTAATGTCCTTGCTTGCTCTTTTGCCTTTATATCTGCAAGTTAGCATAAAAACATTAATTTAAAACATAAAATAGTCATTGAGGACACTAATACTATAAATAACAAGTCTTAAAAGAGTCAAAATCCCAGACTCATCAACCATCACCCATTCTTTTGAAACTACATACCCAAGAAAAGCAAGCGAAGACAACCATTATTCATAGTTAGAAAAATTGGCATACAATTTATGTTTCCAAGGATACCTAGAAAAATACAAAGACGGTCTGCATATTCCTCCTCTCTCTTGGAGTAAATCAAAATATCGTCGATAAAATCATAAAAGAGGAATCAAAAAAATCTTAAACATTTTACTCATCAAACTCATAAAGGTTGCAGAAGTATTAGTCAACCTTGTGATTGACAAAGCCACTAATAATCAAACTTGATTCACTGTATCAATACTTGCCAGCTAACAGACGTTGGCTTCAAAGGAAGTATGTACACATGGTGTAATGGTAGATCAGATGCAACCTGCATATTTAAAAGACTTGACAGATGCTTGGGAAATCAAGCCTTGCAGGATTTATTCCCTAATTTAGAAGTGGAGCATCTTATCAAACAGGGTTCAGATCACTCTCCCCTAGTAGTAACAAGTGGAGCAGATAGAAATCCAATCAAGAAAGCATTTAGATTCCTAAACTTTTGGGTAGAACATGAAGCTTTTCAGAAAGTTGTAGCAGAAAACTGGCTAGAAAATCATAGTACTGATCCTTTCTTTAACTTTCACAATAAACAGAAAAGGGTGAGTAAGGTACTATCTAAGTGGAGTAAGGACTCATAATATGATAGATACTCTGGCAGAAGTGGTACAAAACCATGAGCAAGAATTTGAAAATAATCCTACCAGTACTAACAGAGAAAGACTACAGAAGGTGCAAGCTTATTTAATCAACTTATATGTAGTAGAGGAAAAGTTTTGGAAACAAAAAGCAGGAATGCAATGGTTTGTGGATGGGGATAGAAATACAAATTTTTTCCATGCACATGTTAATGGAAAAAGAAGAAGATTGCAAATAAAAAGAATCCAAGATGATAGAGGAGAATGGATAGATAAAGAAGAAGACATAGCGCGGGAGGCAATCAAATTCTACACAAAATAATTTACAGAAGAAAGAGTCCCTAGTGACTTTGACATGCTGAAATATATACCTAAAATTGTATCAGAAGAACAAAATGTTGTAATTAATGAACTACCAGAGGAGGAGGAAGTTAAAAATGCCGTATTTGGACTAAACCCAGAGAGTGCAGGAGGGCCAAATGGATACACCGGCAAATTCTATCAGGCTTGCTGGAACATAATTGCAAAGGACATGACAAAAATGGTGAAGTCTTTCTTTTGTGGACACGATTTGCCTAGGTACATCACAAGTACAACTCTGGCACTAATTCCAAAGAAAAAAGAAATCACTACTTTCTCGGATATGAGGCCTATCAGCCTAAGTAACTTCACCAGCAAAGTGTTTTCTTGAATTATCCATGATAGGTTGGCTAAGCTACTGCCAACAATAATATCACCCCAACAGTCAGGCTTTGTTAACGGTAGAAGTATTATAAAGAACATATTATTAGTTCAAGAGATAATCCATGATATCTTAATAAGGGGTAAGCCTGCTAATGTTGTTATCAAACTAGACATGGCAAAAGCTTATGACAGAGTATCTTGGATATTTTTGACTAACGTGCTTAGAAAATTAGGTTTTGGGGAGATCCTAATAGATATGATTTATAGAATCGTATCTAATAACTGGTACTCAATATTAGTTAATGGACAACCTCATGGTTTCTTTATGTCACAACCCGAGACCATACCCTAGAAGATAGGGTGCAATCTTGATTGCGACCGGCGTCGTCGAACTCTCAGAGTTCTAAGACAAGCCTCATTTATATCATTCATCGCATTTACATAGTGAAAAGTAGTGGAAATACTAAGTCTCAATCTCATCATCTTAAGACACAAGAGTACTTTAATATGAAAATAGAAATAACATAGTCTTATTACAATACTTCATAAAAGAAACATAAGATGACATATATGCCCTCGATACAAATGAGGACATACTTCAATTCTTCTACTCGGACGATCCTTCTAAGCCCAAGTCTTCTTCTCCAAAAGCTCCTTACCTACCAAGGACTATAGATAGAAAATAAAGCATGGAATTAGTACAACCACATGTACTAAGTATGGCTATATGCATAAAATCATGAAAACGGACTTTATTGAAATATGCATCTTTTCATTTAGAAATCATATATTAAACATAAGAACATCATTTATCAATTAAGAAACACATAAGATAACATTTAATCAAAAATAACATTTAAAAGGGCTCACTTTACAGTGAGTTCACTTCACTGTACAGTGAAGGGAAGTCCTAACCTTCTCTTTTAACATCTTCTAGCATGTAATTCCCTTACTTAAAGTCATTCTAAGATTCACTTAAGTCACACAAAGAGAGACCGCCCATACACCCTCTCTAGATGTGCCTAAACGACCCTTAAGATTACCTACGATGAGTCACATACACACTTAGAAAACAATCATAAACATCTATGTAAGATTCATCTACCAAAGGTGATTTCCAAGGTTCACTTGAGTGAGTGTGGAGCGACCGCCCATACAATCTCTATCACACACACAAGAGATCCTATAGACTACCTCAAATAGAATCATTCTCACTAAACACACCAACACTTAGATTAGAAGACATTATCTTTCCAAAGCCTATCAAAAGACCTACTTAAGTAAATCAAGAAGATATGTCCATAGTACAATGACCTCTCCAATATTACCAAAATAGCCCTTAAGACTTCCTAAGGTTTAGATCACGTCAACAAGATTAACCAACTTCCCTAACTAGAGTCATCCTCAAGACTTCCAAAGATAAGACATGAAGAGACCATCCTTTCATATCCTCTCACACTTTAGCTAAGGAATGCTTAAGTCACTTTAGATTAGGTACTCAACCATTTACATAGTTACTACATAAGTCATTAGTTCATTAGTTCATTAAGACTCATACATCACCTAAGACACTTACATAAAGCATCACATAAGACACTCACATAATGGATCACATAATGGTCTTTGGAAAAGACCTAGGAACTCCACATAACACCTTCAAAGTCTATTGTGCAATGTCTAGATAACGTCCATACCACCACCTAAACCTCATAAACTTATCTAATGCTAATAGGTATTCCACATGATGAGAATAGGCAATAACCGACATAGACCATGGTAGCAAGACATGGAATCCGAAGTTCTATCCTACTTCGATGAGGTTGTTCTACATGCCAATGGTAGAACTTGGACACATCCCATGTAGGCACTGGTTAAGGAATATGAAGGGCGTATTAAGCATTCAGTCTGTTCTTTAACTAAATCCGCTTAACCCTACTCATACTCACTCGGTGCTAGCCTTTGTTCTCATAGATTAGTTCACATTAAGGTTCATATAAATAGGTCCTTATCTAGTTCATGACCCCCTTTACATTCACCCTACCAAAGCAAGTTCCACTAGGGCATATCTCACTTTAGCGACAAGAAGCTCATAGCGATTTTTCCTAAGGTATGATATGATGCCGTTCCAGCCAACCATCCCTAAGTCCATCACTCATAACATGAAGGATACCATTACGGCTAACTACTTCACAATTCATAACCTCGCCACTAGGTTCAAGGTTCCACATAAACTTGACCTTCTTATCATTAAGGTCTCACCTATATTTATTTATTCAAGACTAAGAGTTATAATACCCTATATCAAGACATCACATATCCATAATCATATATACATCAAGTAAGAGATACAAGTCAACCAAGACAAGACATCACATACTTCACTTTTAACCCATAATACAAGCCATTCTAGAAACACTTCTAAAATAACCTAACATCTTCAAGTCATCCTATATATCATCATAACATCATTAATATACTTCACATATACTCACAAAGTCAAGTAGGAATAACCAAGACTTAACCTAACACTACACTCATAATGTCAAAGTCGTAGTCTAACATGATCACTTAAGGCAACATAACTAGAAGAATACATACATGACTATATAACTTCACATGTAGATAAGTAATATCATACTCACATCATCAACTACACAAATAGCCACATAACTTCAAGTAATTGCCAATAAGGCCATGCTCATAATATTGCATAAAGTAACGCCGACAAGGCCACATCAATTGCAAATTAAACACATAACACCGCCACCATAAGTGGACCATACCAATCATAACAATATCAAAGTATAATTAATATCAAATTAAGGAAAATGGGGCAGCATACCTTCATCCCCTTATCCACATCTCAATACAATGCCAAATCAACCAATTCAACATCACTAGGCCCTTACCCATGGCAATGAACAATAATTCAAAGCAATAACAATAAAACTCAATGAATCTACATCAATTCAATCTAAGTTTAACAATATAATATCAATTACATATCAAATGAACACAATTCTTATATCATTAGAAAGCCCATAAGAAACTACACAACAATTCATCAACATTAGCTTAATATCAAGTAACCCAAAAAGTAGTCAAAACTAGGGTTCATCAATTCACATGGGTTAAAAGGTAATTTATGTTGAAATCATCAATACAATATCAATTAGATCATAATTCAATGTTTACAAATCATTTATGCAAGAACCCATGGTAGAATCCCGAAATTGGACAATTCACTTTAGAAAACTTGTTAAACACTTTGAGGATTGGGCTCCTTGATGAAATAAGTTTCAAGGATAAAAAGTCATACCTCAAGGATGATAATTCTTCACTTTGATGAAGAATTTCCACTCAAGAACCCCTCACCAAGCTGCCTCTTCAATGGAGTCTTCAATGGAGGTTTTGGGATTTCTAAGAGACTTTGGGTTTTGATTTTAGAAGAATAATGAAGTCTCTAGGGTCTTAACCACTTAAATAGTTAATTAAAATACCCATAAGACCCCTAAACAACCTCTTAAATAGGGACTTGGCTGCGACGCCTGGCTTGTGACGGGGCGTCACGGGTGCAACGGCCCGTCATGGTCATCCGTTGCAAGCTCCTGTGGCTTGCCAAGGGTTCCCCCTACACTCTTGGACAAGGCCCTCACGACGAAACCCTTGTGACGGGGCGTCACAGCCATGATTGGCCGTTGACAGCTCCGTCGCCAAGGCTGCCTGGGACAGCCTGCCATCAGATTTTGGGTCCTTTTCTCAAGGACCCTTTGATGGTCCTTGGGGATAATTTCCCGGACGTTTCCAACCCAAATACGATCGTCTATGAGTTTAACACCTCTCACATGAATTTCATCCAAAACGAACACATATAACTCGACGAAACTCGCCTAGACGTACAAGGTCGACTCAAGGCACATCTTTCGAATGTCTTGGACGTTCTTGATCGTTTGACCTCCAAACTTCACGAAACTTTAACCACTGCCTATACATACTATAATAACTCTATTAAGAACCTTAAAACACCATTAAACACACATAAACACATAGAACCACATTTTAGACATTTAGGTGACTTAGTCGTCAAACGTCTTAGTCATCCCTTGACGTTTGACTTCCAACACCTCTAATATTTTAGTTACTGCCTCTAACCCACATATTAAACATATTTAGGACCTTATAACACTAATACCAACATATTAGGCTCTAGTTAACCTATGTCATTTTCGAGGTCTTACACTTTAAGTCCACAAGGGGAGTGAAACAGGGTGATCCCTTATCACCAACTTTATTCATACTGGCTGCAGAATGTTTATCTAGAGCTCTTAATGCACTTCATGGTAAGGAGGGGTACAAAGAGTATGGAATGCCAAAGTGGAGTCCATATGTGAACCATTTAGCTTATGCAGATGATATTATCATAATTGCATCAGCAGACAAATATTCTTTAGAGTTGATAATGAACACCTTGTTAGAGTATGAAAAGGTAAGTGGACAGCTGATTAACACAGCAAAAAGTGCGGTTTTCATGCATCATATCACCCCCCAAGCTCTGTGGATCAGGTATATGTTGTGACAAAAATTCCAAAGAAAGATTTTCCTTTCACCTATTTGGGTGTGCCAATGTATTATAGTAGGAGACAAAATATTTTCTACAAAGAACTTTTGGATAAAGTCCAAAACAAATTGAGTTCTTGGACAGGAAAACTCTTATCTATAGGAGGAAGGACAACTTTGATAAAATGTGTCATGCAGAGTATGCCTATTCATTTATTATCAGCATGTGACCCTCCAGCTGGAGTCATAGCCCAAATACACCGAATGTTTGCTAAATTCTTTTGGAGCAACTCAGTTGGAAACTCTATTGGACAACATTATGTCATCCATATGAAGAAGGTGGAGTGGGTTTCAGAAGTCTTCAAGATATATCCAACGCACTATTTGCAAAGCTATGGTGGAACATGAGAACTAAAGAATCATTGTGGAGAAGTTATATGAGCAACAAATATTTGAAGAAACATCATGCAGTGGTGGTACAAGCTAAGACAAGCACATATATCTGGAAGAAAATGATTAAATGTAGAGAAGAGGTAGAACCTGAAATTTGGTGGTCAATTAAGCAAGGTAATTCTAATTTTTGGCTAGATAACTGGACAGGTTTGGGCGCTCTATATAAAATTATTCCCCCAGAATTTGAGTACGACCAAACAGTTATTCTAGTCAAAGAAGTGGCAGAAACAGGACAATGGAATGAACAAACTTTAAAAGAATTACTTCCTCAAGATTGGGCAGATCACATTGTACAAAGAATCAGTCCACCCAAGGACACTGAAGAGTTTGATAGACCTTACGGGAAATTGGAATCTAGGGGAAAGTTTAACGTAAGTACTGCATTCCAAAAAGTAAGAAAAAAAGAAGAAGCTAACAAGGTGTACAACCACATGTGGATCAAATACATTGAATAAGTGGGGAATTCAATTCCCTCCAAGATGCTACTGTTGTGAAAATCCTATAGTAGAAGACACTTCTCATGTTTTCCTACACTCCCCCATAGCTCAAATGGTATGTAAGCACTTTTGTGGGCCAGTAGGAATCAACATGGAGAACATGCAGCTATCCCAAGTTATTAATTTATGGTGGGAAATTGATGCACATCACCAGATTAAGTATATATTTCAGGTTGTTCCTTCTATCATAGTATGGGAGTTGTGGAAAAGGAGAAACACAATAAGACATGGGAATAAAATCTCCAGTAACAAGGTGATCTATCAAATTATGCATACATTGATTCAATTCATGAAAACTAGGAGGAGAAACTGCACGTACATCCAATACAAATGGGCAATGGTGGTAGAGGCTATTCACAACTATAGTCCAACAGTAAAGGTAACTAGAGTTATTTGGAGACCACCAGATACTGGTTGGATTAAAGTCAATACTGATGGAGCATCTAAAACAAACTCAGGAAGAAGCTCATGGGGTTTCTGTGTGAGAAATAATAAAGGGGATATCATACAAGCTCAGGCTAAGGAGATTGATGAACCTTTAAGTACTAATACACAAGCAGAAACAACGACACTCTTACATGCTTTAAAGTACATAAAGACAGCACAATTAGACAAGGTGATTATAGAAACTGATTCTCTAGTACTTAAAAACATTGTGGAAAGAGTGTGGAAAGTACCATGGAAAGTAGTAATATTCTTGAGGAAATATGGAAGCTCATGCAAGGGAAAACATTGATTATATCACACATTTTTAGAGAAGGGAACAAACTAGCTGATTACCTAGCTAACCTAGCCTTAGAGAAAGGGACAATTCAGGTGAACTATTTTCAAGAATTGGAATCTCAAGGCAAGAGAATAGTGAACAGTGATAAACTAGTGGTACCCTATCTAAGAATTAGACAATGCAGAAAATAAACATATACTACAAACAGAGGAGGTACAAAACTAATATCAAAATGGACATGATTACAATAGTAAGACATGGACATACATACAAGTATAAATGGTGAGCCACTGCGGTAAACACAAAAAGCATACAACTCAAATAGAAGGGGCAACACTGACCAAATTGAGGATTGAGCAGTGATGGTATCAACATCGTATGATGGAAATCAGTAAAACCTCAACAGAGAGAGTTCACCCAACAGTCACAGGGATACGATATATAAAGCAAACAAACAGAGTTCAGAACAATAAACGGTAACACAAAATCAAGGAAATCACAAAGAGACTATGAAGGACATACCTTGGTGGCAGGATCTTGACATCAAGTTAGAAATGGTCATCGGTGAGGAGATCGCTGACCATGAAGTGCCTGGACAGTTCCAATTTCAAATTTCATTTAGTGCTTTTAGAAATAGAATTTATTTGGTTTGTTTTTATTTTTATTTATTTTGTAGGGTCAATTTTGATCCATTTTTTTGAACATTAGCCCAATGGGCATTTCAATTAATAAATGGCCTGATGGCCAAAACGTTTAAAAAAAAAAACCATACCGTGTCCAAAATGTGACTTAGGTATTTACTTATGCCTAATCTTTAACTAATGGTACCTTGACCTCAAATCATTCTTAGAAAAGATAGACACACCGTATAACTGGACAAAAAATCATCCATGTGAGGTAAGTGATACTTATTTCGAATGGTAACCTTATTAATTTGTCAGTAGCCTATACGTACACATACTTATACTACCATAGTTTTTCTTCACAAACAAGACAAGGAAACCCCAATGAGAAGCACTACGATGAAAAAATCCCTTATCAAGAAATTCCTAAAGTTTAGCCTTAATCACTCTCAAATCTAGTGGAGCCATACAATAGGAAGGAATAGAGATTGGCTGAGTGTCTGGATCCAAGTCAATACAAAAGTTTATATCCCTATTCAGAGGGCATGCTAGGAAGATTAATAGGGAACACCTCTAGAAACTCGAAAACCATAAGATAAACTCAATGGAAGGGAACTCTGCAATTAATATCTCAAATATGAGCCAAATAGGCCAACCAACACTACCCTACTAGTTTGCTAGCCCAAAGAAATGATATAATATTTCAATGGCTTAAATAAATTTACCAATATAAATATAAAAATAAAGAAAATAAACAAAATGATAAAAAAGATTTGAGGGTAGTTTTGTCTTTACATAGTCAACCTCATGGTATTAAATCCTATTCATAACTAATCTATAGGTCCAAAATTCCTACAAAACATATTACAAATTAATATCATACATAATGCATGTACTATTTATCATAATACTTCCCACCAAACGACCTGTAGTGGTTTACAATTTTGGAGGACATTTTAAGTTAAAAAGGTGAATTTATGGACCCACCTTTGTCAACCTCTTGTAGTTACCAAAAAAATAAATAAAAAATATATAACTTAAAAAAAGAGTAGCTGTGACAAATATATTATGATCTTGCTAGAAAAAATGGTAAAGTAAATAGTAGTATACAGTAGGCGCACTTATGTGCAGGTTTAGAATTTAGTATATATAGATTGTCAAATTGTAAATGAAAGTAATGCAATGCCAAACAAAAGCTTAAGTTAATAAAAACAAAAATGACTATAAGCATGTATGATGAAATAAAAAGCTATAAAACTTTGATTTTACATATACTTAAAGATATAGAAATTGATGACATAAAAAGAATTATATGGGAAAAAATATTTGATTATGATTTAGAAGATATATTAAATCAAGAATGGTATAAAATAAATTTACAAGAATTAGATATAGAAAGTATAGATATAAACGATTTAGAAATAGATTCAGATTAAAATGAAAACAAACTGCATAAATAAACAAAAATGACTATAAGCATGTATGATGAAATAAAAAGCTATAAAACTTTGATTTTACATATACTTAAAGATATAGAAATTGATGACATAAAAAGAATTATATGGGAAAAAATATTTGATTATGATTTAGAAGATATATTAAATCAAGAATGGTATGAAATAAATTTACAAGAACTAGATATAGAAAGAATAGATATAAACGATTTAGAAATAGATTCAGATTAAAATGAACTATGAATATTTAGAATATTGGATAGAAAATATGGAGAACATAAGATTATCAAATCACTTAATACAAGAAAATTTATATATGTATCAAAGAACCCAAGATATGTTATATATAGAATATATAATAAACAATCTTGAAGAAATAATTAGATTAAAACAATTATCAGAAGAAATTTATAATAAAATATATTTTACTCTACAATATATATATCTTAATTTACGATGAAAGTATGATGAATTCCGCACCCCACATAAAATATATTTTACTCTACAATAAATAGTAGTATACAGTAGGCGCACTTATGTGCAGGTTTAGAATTTAGTATATATAGATTGCCAAATTGTAAATGAAAGGCAGGCAATGCCAAACAAAAGCTTAAGTTAATAAAAACTCTTTTCAAAAAACTTCTCTCAACAAAAGATATAAACTAAGTTAAAAATGGAAAAATCCAAAATCAAGTCAGATATTTCAGATAGCATGGAAAATCAAGAAGCTAAGGTATATTGTTTAACAATTATGCAGAACTAATTTCATATATTCCTGAATATCATATATATAATTAATTACATTTATGTTAGTTATTATATACTAGAAATATTAAAGGCTATTTTACATCTAGAAATACAAATAAATACTCTAGAATATAAACTACAACATGGTTTATAAATGAATAAGGAAGAATATGCAATAGACGAAAAAATATTTGAAAACTATGAAGGATTAAAAATAAAGATAATATTTTCTAAACTAGGAAGAAGATATAAGAAAATAGGTGATAATTTAAGTTTGATGTTAGAAAAGGAAACGGTAAAATTAGAAGATAGTTTAACTACTATGATAAGGATAGCAAAAGAAAATGAAGAAATAGATAGAAAAATGGAAATTGAAAAAATAAAACAACAAGCGAAAAAAGAAGTACAACAAATCGAAGAAGTAAAAACTAAAGAAATTTTAGAACTAGAAAAAGAATTAGCAATGTTGAAAGAAATGTATGAAATAAAACAAAAAGAAATTTAATGACAAAATTGGCAATATGTAATATGTGTTATATAGATGAATATACATGTGCATTTAGAGAATATTATTATAAAGGAACATATAACATGGAAGAAAGTAAGGAAATAAGAAAATTATATTTTACAAAATTACCAGAACCTTTTAGTTCAAAAATAATAAAAAGCTGGAATGAAGCAGAATTAACAGATACTTTAGGAGCCAGAATAAAATTCTTACAAAGATGGTTTACAGAACTATGTGAAAAACATAAAGAAGATATAAAAATGGAAAAAAGTATTAGTAAAAAATTTAGCATGTTGCAAAAATAAAATAGCACCTCAATTTGGTTGTACAGATAGATATTATAAAAAGAAGTATAATAGAAATAAAAATTATAAAAAATATAGATCAACGTATAAATATAAAAAAACAAGAAAGAGATATTATGTAAAAAATTACAAAACTAAAAGACCATTTAGACCAAAAAGAAAATTGACGGAATGTACTTGTTATAATTGTGGAAAACTAGGACATATAGCTAAAGATTGTAAATTACCTAAAAATCCAAAGAAAAAACAGATATCAGAAATAATTATGGAAAATAAAAATATACACAAATAGAATATGTTGATTATGATTTAGAAAGTGAAGATAGTATATATGAAATATCAGAAAATGAAATAGATAATGATATAGAATTAGGATCAGATAATGAATTCTATAATATGAAAAATGACTGAAGCAGATACAAATAATAAACAAAGAAAAACGTCAAGATGAAGAATCTTTACAATGAAATTTACTAAAACAATTATATCCTTGGATTTGTCTTATCTTTAATATTTTATTTGGTATTGGGTAATTATATGTTTTAGTTTTTGCATTTAAATTTCTATAATCAATAACCATCCTACTTTTTCCTCTTTTTTGTTCACTATATCTATTAACAATAAATGCCGGACTTGTATGTTTACTATTACTTTCTTGTATATATCCATTTTTTAGTAATTCACTTATATGTATTTTAAATTCATTAAATCATTAAAATTATATTTTAATGGTTTTTGTGTTATTATACTATTTTCATCAATCAGTTCAATTTTAACTTTTGTTTCATGTTTTTCCCATCCTTGTAAAGGATCTTCGTTATATAATAATTCTAATTTATCTTGGATTATTTTTACTTTATTTATAGAGAATATAATTAGTTCTATTCTAGGGTCTTCTTCTTTTATATTTTTTAGTTTTTGTGTAATTTTTTCACTACCTTTAATCCATTCTGTTGTTTTTCTTCTTTTGTTACCTACTCTTTTTGCTCCTATTTTTTGTTTACATGGTGTTGTGAACCACCAGTGTGTCTTTGTTATTATATGTGGATATAATTTATCTAAAAATGGCATTCCTAATAACATATCCTTTGTTGTTAATTCAAAATTATATATTTCTTCTATAGTTAATATTTTATCCCATATTTGTATTTTTATATTTTTTTGTCTTGTATGTGATCATACTTCCTTCATTATTAAATCCTGTTACTACTATTGGTGTTTTTAATTTTTCCCATTTTAATCTGGTAAACAATTGTATTTACATATATTAGCTTCTGCTCCTGTATCTATCATTGGTGTATAATATCTAGTAGCTTTGTCTTGATAAGTACTCTGCAACAACATTCTTGTCAGTTTTTATTACTTCAATTGTAAATATAAAGTTTAATATATTTAATATCAATCTTCTAATTTCTTTCGTTGTTACTGAATCTTGTATTTTTTTTTTGGTTAACCACCATTTTACTTGTGTATTATCTGTTCTTACAATAAATTTGTTATATACAATATATGGTTCAAATGCTAATAAACATTTATATACTGAAAATAATTCTTTCCTATTTATTTCCCATTTTATTTCCGTATTTGTATATGTTCCTGAATAATATCTACAATGATATTCTATATTGTTGTCATCATATTTATATTTTAACATTCCTCCATAACTCTTTTCACTTGCATCAGTTTCTACTATATAAATAAATTTTTTATTTTCATCTGGAAAATATAATTTTGATAATGTTTTACACAATAATTTTATCTTTTGTATTTGTGCTTGATCTTTATTATCAAACTGATATTCTATATCTTTCTTTAATTTTTGTTGTAATGGTTTTAAGTTTTCTGCTAATTTCGGTAGGGGTGGGCATAAACACCGAAAAACCGAAACACCGAACCGAACCGAATTTTTTAAAAATTTCGGTTTCGGTATTTCGGTTTTCGGTTCGGTATTCGGTTTACTTTTTTGTATTTTTCGGTATTTCGGTTCGGTTTTCGGTATGTATTATTTTGGAATTCGGTATTTCGGTTTAAACCGAAATATTATATTAAATTAATATTATATTTATATTATATTAATTAATAATTATTAATGTTAAATAATCTTTTAAAAAACCAAACAAAAAAATATTACACTATATTTACTTTTTAGCCCATTAAGTTGAAAAATCAAACAAAAAAATTATAAAGTTTAAAATTTGAAAAAGCCCACTAAGCAGGCCCATTAAAAAAACGAAATAAAAAACCGAACCGAATTAATAAAAACCGAACCGAAACAGTAAAAACCGAACCGAACCGAAATATTTCGGTTCGGTATTCGGTACACATTTTCCAAAAACCGAAAACCGAAAAAACCGAAAAAAAAAAACCGAAACCGAACCGAAATACCGAATGCCCACCTGCTAATTTCGGTATATATTCTCTTACTTGATTAACTAGTCCTAAGAATAATTGTAATTTCTTTTTTGTATCTAATTGTTCATTCGAATTTATTATTTTTTTTACTATGTGCGTTTGCATTTTTATTCCA
The DNA here is from genome assembly GCA_022817965.1 of Solanum lycopersicoides. Classification (NCBI taxonomy): domain Eukaryota; kingdom Viridiplantae; phylum Streptophyta; class Magnoliopsida; order Solanales; family Solanaceae; genus Solanum; species Solanum lycopersicoides. The sequence goes on along the minus strand of CM040627.1, from coordinate 28,305,779 downwards.
TTTTTATCTATTTGTATTCCTAAGAATTCTATTTGTTTTTTCATTATTTCTGCTTTCCTTTTGCTTAAACTTATACCTGAATGTTCTATTATATGTATAAATTTTTCTAATAATCTTATATGTTCATCTTGTGTTTTAGAATATAATAGTATATCATCAATATATACTACACAAGATATAAACGATTTAGAAATAGATTCAGATTAAAATGAACTATGAATATTTAGAATATTGGATAGAAACTATGGAGAACATAAGATTATCAAATCACTTAATACAAGAAAATTTATATATGTATCAAAGAACCCAAGATATGTTATATATAGAATATATAATAAACAATATATAGAATATATAATAAACAATCTTGAAGAAATAATTAGATTAAAACAATTATCAGAAGAAATTTATAATAAAATATATTTTACTCTACAATATATATATCTTAATTTACGATGAAAGTATGATGAATTCCGCACCCCACAAAAATGGTATCAGAGCTAAGTATGAAAAAACTACTATAGAAAGAAAGAACCACATTAATAGAAAGATAAGTAAATTAAAGAAAAAATTAACTAAATTATATCCGAAATATAAACAATTAAATATTACAAAAATGGATAACCAAGAATTAAAAAGATTAATAGATATTATATCTAGAGTAGAATATAAATATATAAAATATTTAAAATTAAGATGAATAAAAAATATAAAGAAGAACTTAATAACATAATTATGGCAAAAAAAAATGAATTAAAACAAAGAGAAAATTGGCTGAATTATAATATATTTGCAGGAGTTGGTAAGAAATCTATAATAATACAAAGAAAGGCTATTTTACATCTAGAAATACAAATAAATACTCTAGAATATAAACTACAACATGGTTTATAAATGAATAAGGAAGAATATGCAATAGACGAAAAAATATTTGAAAACTATGAAGGATTAAAAATAAAGATAATATTTTCTAATCTAGGAAGAAGATATAAGAAAATAGGTGATAATTTAAGTTTGATGTTAGAAAATAGAAGATAGTTTAACTGCTATGGTAAGGATAGCAAAAGAAAATGAAGAAATAGATAGAAAAATGGAAATTGAAAAAATAAAACAACAAGCGAAAAAAGAAGTACAACAAATCGAAGAAGTAAAAAATAAAGAAATTTTAGAACTAGAAAAAGAATTAGCAATGTTGAAAGAAATGTATGAAATAAAACAAAAAGAAAAAGAACAAAAAAGAAACTTAGCAAATGAGATAAATAAATTTAAAGAAAGATTGCAATTAGAAAATAAATTAGAAGAAAGTAATCAAGATAATATAACTAATCTGCCAGAAGTAAGAATTGATGATATCAACGATGATTTAGAAGAACAATACTCAGAAATAAGTGAAACATATACAGAACTTTTAGACAATATAGATAATACAAAAAATGTAGAAATAAACACGGGAGATATAGACATGAATGAAAAACCTAGTACATCAGGAGTAAAAAATCCAAAATATTTAAATCCAACATACTATAATGCAAATTATGAAAAATATGACAGAGAAAAAAATTTATGGAATAAAAGATTAAATAAATGGACACCTAAACCAACAACTGATCAACATAATTTTTTAGATTTAGACTGTGTAGCAGATATAAATAAAACAATTCAATTATGGATGGGATATATATCAAATCAACTAATAGACAACAAAATAGGAATGACAGAAATACCAGGATATATAAAAGAACACTTATAGGAATAGTAAAATTATGGTTACAAAATTTAACGGAAGAAAGTATAAATACTTTAAGAAATAATAAAAAATTTAATGGAGAAACAGCTACAACATCTATGGAAATATTAAATAAATACGAAATAACTATAAGAAATGAATTTAGTAGTATGACAACAGAAGTACAAGAACAAAATAAAGAAAAAGTCATAAATAGAAATTTAATGACAAAATTGGCAATATGTAATATGTGTTATATAGATGAATATACATGTGCATTTAGAGAATATTATTATAAAGGAACATATAACATGGAAGAAAGTAAGGAAATAAGAAAATTATATTTTACAAAATTACCAGAACCTTTTAGTTCAAAAATAATAAAAAGCTGGAATGAAGCAGAATTAACAGATACTTTAGGAGCCAGAATGAAATTCTTACAAAGATGGTTTACAGAACTATGTGAAAAACATAAAGAAGATATAAAAATGGAAAAAGTATTAGTAAAAAATTTAGCATGTTGCAAAAATAAAATAGCACCTCAATTTGGTTGTACAGATAGATATTATAAAAAGAAGTACAATAGAAATAAAAATTATAAAAAATATAGATCAACGTATAAATATAAAAAACCAAGAAAGAGATATTATGTAAAAAATTACAAAACTAAAAGATATTATGTAAAAAATTACAAAACTAAAAGACCTTAGATAAAGAAAATGAAATATATAGAATATGTTGATTATGATTTAGAAAGTGAAGATAGTATATATGAAATATCAGAAAATGAAATAGATAACGATATAGAATTAGAATCAGATAATGAATTCTATAATATGAAAAATGACTGAAGCAGATATACAAATAATAAATAAAGAAGAACGTCAAGATGAAGAATCTTTAGAACAAAAAATAATATTTGATAATAGTATATTTGAACAAATAAAAGGAAAAGAATTAGATCTAAGTGTAGAAAAAATATTAGAAGTACCAAAAATAAAAAATTAGTTTAAACGGCAAAAAGAAGAATATTATGTAGTAAGCCAAAAAGAACATATCATAGATTGTAAGTATACTAAAGGAAAAGCTAAAATACCAATAATAAATAAGAGAATAATTAATAAAGAAATACAGAAAATAAATGCAAAAAACCCAATTAAATATGTACATTTTGGAGGAACCAAAATACTAATAAAAACATGTTTTAGAGGGAATAGATACACCTATAGAAATATACTTAGCAGATGATAGAATTATACAACCCATAGAAAAAAGCATAATAAGTGCAGTAAAAGGTAATTTAATATACCAAAAATTTAAATTTATAATAAGTGCTAACTACTCAGTAGCAATTAATGACAGAAATATAGATAAATCATTAGTATTATATTGGAAAATGTCAGGAATAGAATTAGCACCTGGAAGTAAAATATTTACAGCTAGATGTAAGAATTTATATGTTTTAACAACAAAACATAAAATAACAGCAAAAAATAAAATAAATAAAATAAAAATAGAAAACCCCTTTGAAAAGATAGTTACGGTTATAGATAATAATGAATATAGTTATAATGAAATTGATATAGAAGAGGACTTAGAGATAGTACAAGAAATATTAAGCACATCAAAAAGAATAAATAATAATGATACACCACAAATATCATCAAAGATGAGTACTTCAAAATTTCTAAAAGAATAAATATAATTTCATAAAAATCAATAGAAGAAGAAATAAAATCACATCATTATTATATAACAGGAATAATGGAGCAAAGAAAATATTTAATACTAATAAATACAGGACAAGAAGAAAATTATATTACCAGAGAGTTAGTAAAGGAAGATAAAATAATAACTACAGAACACTCATGTTCAGAATTATCAAAAGTATTAATAAACATTGAAGAAACAAAAGAAATAATAATTGGAAGTATATCAATAATAATAAAATTTAAAATATATCAAGGAAATAAAAATATAACATTAGGAATAAAATGGCTAGAACAAGTAAAACCATATAATATAGAAGATAAACAACTAACGATAAATTATCAAAATAAAAAAGTCATAATAAAAAGAACTTTAATATAAAAAATGAAAATATATATACTCGCGAAGATAATAATAGAAGGATATTATAACAGATATTATACACCAATGATAGATACAGGAGCAGAAGCTAATATATGTAAATACAATTGTTTACCAGATGAAAAATGGGAAAAATTAAAAACACCAATAGTAGTAACAGGATTTAATAATGAAGGAAGTATGATCACATACAAGGCAAAAAATATAAAAATACAAATATGGGATAAAATATTAACTATAGAAGAAATATATAATTTTGAATTAACAACAAAGGATATGTTATTAGGAATGCCATTTTTAGATAAATTATATCCACATATAATAACAAAGACACACTGGTGGTTCACAACACCATGTAAACAAAAAATAGGAGCAAAAAGAGTAGGTAACAAAAGAAGAAAAACAACAGAATGGATTAAAGGTAGTGAAAAAATTACACAAAAACTAGAAAATATAAAAGAAGAAGACCCTAGAATAGAACTAATTATATTCTCTATAAATAAAGTAAAAATAATCCAAGAAAATTAGAATTATTATATAACGAAGATCCTTTACAAGGATGGGAAAAACATGAAACAAAAGTTAAAATTGAACTGATTGATGAAAATAGTATAATAACACAAAAACCATTAAAATATAATTTTAATGATTTAAATGAATTTAAAATACATATAAGTGAATTACTAAAAAATGGATATATACAAGAAAGTAATAGTAAACATACAAGTCCGGCATTTATTGTTAATAAATATAGTGAACAAAAAAGAGGAAAAAGTAGGATGGTTATTGATTATAGAAATTTAAATGCAAAAACTAAAATATATAATTACCCAATACCAAATAAAATATTAAAGATAAGACAAATCCAAGGATATAATTATTTTAGTAAATTTGATTGTAAATCAGGATTTTATCATTTAAAGTTAGAAGAAGAATCTAAAAAACTTACAGCATTCACAGTACCACAAGGATTTTATGAATGGAATGTATTACCATTTGGATATAAAAATGCACCAGGTAGATTTCAACATTTTATGGATAACTATTTTAAACAATTAGAAAATTGTGTAGTATATATTGATGATATACTATTATATTCTAAAACACAAGATGAACATATAAGATTATTAGAAAAATTTATACATATAATAGAACATTCAGGTATAAGTTTAAGCAAAAAGAAAGCAGAAATAATGAAAAAACAAATAGAATTCTTAGGAATACAAATAGATAAAAATGAAATAAAAATGCAAACGCACATAGTAAAAAAATAATAAATTCGAATGAACAATTAGATACAAAAAAGAAATTACAATCATTCTTAGGACTAGTTAATCAAGTAAGAGAATATATACCGAAATTAGCAGAAAACTTAAAACCATTACAACAAAAATTAAAGAAAGATATAGAATATAAGTTTGATAATAAAAATCAAGCACAAATACAAAAGATAAAATTATTGTGTAAAACATTACCAAAATTATATTTTCCAGATGAAAATAAAAAATTTATTTATATAGTAGAAACTGATGCAAGTGAAAAGAGTTATGGAGGAGTGTTAAAATATAAATATGATGACAACAATATAGAATATCATTGTAGATATTATTCAGGAACATATACAAATACGGAAATAAAATGGAAAATAAATAGGAAAGAATTATTTTCAGTATATAAATGTTTATTAGCATTTGAACCATATATTGTATATAACAAATTTATTGTAAGAACAGATAATACACAAGTAAAATGGTGGTTAACCAAAAAAATACAAGATTCAGTAACAACGAATGAAATTAGAAGATTGGTATTAAATATATTACACTTTATATTTACAATTGAAGTAATAAAAACTGACAAGAATGTTGTTGCAGACTACTTATCAAGACAAAGCTACTCAGACTGAAAACAAAGAAGAAGATACAATTGAAAAGCTACTCAAAGCCATTACTACACTTTGTACTAAAGTGGACAGTATGGACAATGAGATACAAAAGCTAAAGACTAATGAAGATAATCTGAAGTCTAAAGCTAATATAAGTCAGCAGCATGACTATAAAAATGCGGAGCTACGTCGATCGGAAGACGATAAAAATCCAGAGATAAAAGGAGACGATGGGAAACTCCCTAAAACCCACAATGTTTGTTTAAATACAGCTGCAACTACAAGTAGAAGAGTTAATGAAAAATCAAAAAATACAAACTTAAACCAATTATTTGTTAAACCATTTATCCAAAATACACCAAGACAAATACCCACAGAACCACAAACCTCTACCTATGCAGTTAGCTTACAAAACCAAAGTGATAAAAAGAGATATAATTACATTACCCAATCGTACATTGAAAATATATATAAAATCCAAACATATTTAAACCTTAACCCCAGATCTACTCAAACCAAAGATCCAAATCAAGATTATATAACTCAAAAATTACAAGGATATAATAGACTTATAGCACAACCAAAAACTAGTGCTAATCTAGTTAAGACATGTTATCGTTATGGATTACTAAGTACAGTATATACATATGACGGAGAAGAAATCAGTGGAATACCAGAGTTATACAAAGCATTTATTACATATAAAAGAGTTACAAAAGAAAATTTATTTTATATTAAATTTTATATAGCACCAGCTGAGATATTATATGAAGAAATCAAGTCACCAATTCAAGTTATAAAGATAGGTTTGACCAAGGACATGATAATACCAGAAGATATAGAAAAACAAGCTGAAATACCAAAGGTAGAAATACCAAACTTTTATGCAAATAAAAGCATAATTGGTATATCAACAATTATACAAGAACTAGCTAACAATTATTTAAACGGCAATGCTATTTGGAGTTACTATGCAAGAGACCAAGTTATGATATATTCAAACTCAAAGGAATTAAGAAGAGCAGATATGGATGAAGTTCAGAGATGGATTTTATCATTATTGAAGCCAGAAGAGCAACCTACAACACGAGCATTAAAGAAAGAATTTATTTCAGAAGACTTATTAATCAGATATTGTAAACTTATTGGACACAAATACCCCGACCACAGATGTTCAAAATGCAATGGAGAAGATAACGTTATACCAGATGTTGATTTGGAGTAAAGCAGAAGAGATAAGCAAAATAAGATAAAGATGAAGAAAAGAGCTATGACAATAAAGATAAAAGAAGAAAAAGACATAAAGAAAGAAGATGACCGACAAAGAGATAGGAATTGTTGAAAAAATGAAAAAGCAAAGATAAGATAAAGCAAAGATAAGATTCCTTTGTAGATAAGATTTCATTTTTTATTAGCCAATGTATAGTGGCTATTTGTAAAGTTTTTATTTTAAAGTCGTAAAGTAAATAGTAGTATACAGTAGGCGCACTTATGTGCAGGTTTAGAATTTAGTATATATAGATTGCCAAATTGTAAATGAAAGGCAGGCAATGCCAAACAAAAGCTTAAGTTAATAAAAACTCTTTTCAAAAAACTTCTCTCAACAAAAGATATAAACTAAGTTAAAAATGGAAAAATCCGAAATCAAGTCAGATATTTCAGATAGCATGGAAAATCAAGAAGCTAAGGTATATTGTTTAACAATTATGCAGAACTAATTTCATATATTCCTGAATATCATATATATAATTAATTACATTTATGTTAGTTATTATATACTAGAAATATTTGAATCATGAATTCTAGTTTGCTAGTAAACGGGAAACAGGGAGAAAACTGCTAGACTATGCCATCCCACAGTGGAAACCGGTAGGCGAGGGATGCCGTTAGGGGAGTACACAAGGTTGAGGCGCTGATAAGCAGTAATTATCCGCTAAAGTACGATGCTAGTAGTGACCGGAAAATATGATAACGATACTCTAGTTTATAGTAAACTAATATGAATTTAATTAAATTATATATATATGATAGGAAGGAATAATTGAAAACAAACTGCATAAATAAACAAAAATGACTATAAGCATGTATGATGAAATAAAAAGCTATAAAACTTTGATTTTACATATACTTAAAGATATAGAAATTGATGACATAAAAAGAATTATATGGGAAAAAATATTTGATTATGATTTAGAAGATATATTAAATCAAGAATGGTATGAAATAAATTTACAAGAATTAGATATAGAAAGAATAGATATAAACGATTTAGAAATAGATTCAGATTAAAATGAACTATGAATATTTAGAATATTGGATAGAAAATATGGAGAACATAAGATTATCAAATCACTTAATACAAGAAAATTTATATATGTATCAAAGAACCCAAGATATGTTATATATAGAATATATAATAAACAATTTTGAAGAAATAATTAGATTAAAACAATTATCAGAAGAAATTTATAATAAAATATATTTTACTCTACAATATATATATCTTAATTTACGATGAAAGTATGATGAATTTCGCACCCCACAAAAATGTATTAAATCCTATTCATAACTAATCTATAGGTCCAAAATTCCTACAAAACATATTACAAATTAATATCATACATAATGCATGTACTATTTATCCTAATACTTTCCACCAAACGACCTGTAGTGGTTTACAATTTTGGAGGACATTTTAAGTTAAAAAGGTGAATTTATGGACCCACCTTTGTCAACCTCTTGTAGTTACCAAAAAAATAAATAAAAAATATATAACTTAAAAAAAGAGTAGCTGTGACAAATATATTATGATCTTGCTAGAAAAAACGGGTCGGGTATGTACTAGTGTTATCTAGGCATCAACCAGGCACAAATAAAGCAAACCTAAAGAGAGTAGCAATTTGTAGCTCTTGTTTCTTCTTCACGACTCACATACATCTCCATACCAACTATGCCTCCAAAATCAGCGAGAAAGACACCTACAGGTTCTGGATCCAAAAGAGGTGGCCGTACATCTCGTGCCACGCCAAAGACTCTTCAGGAACCAATGGAAGAAGAGAGTAAGGATAGCGCGGTCGAGCTCAAACAAGAAATCAAAGTCCCTGAACAAAAGCATGAGGAGCCTGAGCAACCGTTGAATGCCAAACCTGTACAGAAGAAGAGTGAGTATTGATGGAATTTGTGCAACTTACTTGAATTAATATCCCTATTATATATCTGTTCTGTTTTAATTGCTTTGCAAATTGTGATAATTGAGAGTTTGTCAAAAAAGAATTATGGGTCTACAAGAACTAAGTAATAATATTATCCTGTTCTAGGTTGGTAAGTGTTAGCTGTGAGCATCACTTAAATCTTATGGCATGCTAACTTCCAATAAATGAGAAGTCATGTTTCAAACAAAAATGTTAAATGAGGTGTCTCCAAGTCCAAGAGGATGTTTGAGGTGCATGAGTTACATCGAGGCATTCATGAGTCGGTTCCAAGACCCACCTTTGCCGGACAAACCCTGAAATAATGAAAAAGGCTGAGGCTTTTGCTGGGAACATGGATGGATGAAAGGGTCCCTTATTCTACAACAAGGAAGGGAAAGAAATATTACAGTAACTTTAATCTTTTTTCCTGAGGATTTTCCACATGCGGTTCTTTTTAAATTTTTCTATGATCAGTTACGTCGTCTCTATAGAGTTGGATATTGTTGACAGCTTATACGACTTGCAGGAAAATTATGTTTGGATACGAGGCTCTTATTTTCTCCATCTACTGGCTTGGGAGGCTGATTTTTTTTTTTTCTTGTGGCAGAGGTGGATGATGTGAAAGAGTCCGTCGATCAATATGAAAAGGGTGAGCGATTAGATTTGGAGGATAATGACCCTGAATATGACCCTGAAGAGTATGTCACTGTTGACTATGATGAAAGAGGAATTGAAAATGATGATATTCAGGAAGAGAGAGATGAAATAGAGGAAGAACCTGAAGAGGTAGATGTTGATGAAGAGGAAGAGGGTGATATGGTGGAAGAGGATGTTGAAGATGTTCATGAGGAAAGTGAGGGTGATGAAGAGGATGAGCATGCTGGGGAGGAGCATGCTGAGATGGTTCATGCCGCTGAGGAGGAAGAACATCATGAAGTTGTTAAAGAAAGGCGTAAACGGAAGGAAATTGAAATATTTGTTGGTGGTTTGGACAAGGATGCTACTGAGGATGATCTCAGGAAGGTCTTCTGTAAAGTTGGCGAGGTTACCGAAGTGAGGCTTATGATGAATTCTCATACAAAGAAGAATAAGGGATTTGCATTCCTGCGATTTGCCACTGTGGAACAAGCAAAACGAGCTTGTACTGAGCTGAAAAATCCAGTGGTATTTTCTTTATTTTATAGTTTTTATGTGACTGATTTTAATTCCTCATAGAAGGTATTTACTGACAATGGAATTTCCAGATCAATGGAAAACAGTGTGGTGTCTCTCCAAGTCAAGACAATGATACTCTGTTTTTGGGTAACATATGCAAGACCTGGACAAAAGAAGCTGTAAGTAGGCTAGGCATATCATATTGTCAATAATCATGATTATCAGTTTTGAGGAGCTGCTTAACTAGTCATTGATGTTTGCTTTCTCTCCCAGTTAAAAGAGAAGCTGAAGCATTATGGTGTTGACAATATTGAGGATTTGACGTTGGTCGAAGACACTAATAATGAGGGACTGAATCGAGGATTTGCTTTCTTGGAGTTCTCTTCACGTTCAGAGGCAATGGATGCTTTTAAGAGGTTACAAAAGAGAGATGTTATGTTTGGTGTTGATAGGCCTGCAAAGGTTTCTTTTGAGGATTCATTCATTGATCCTGGGGATGAAATCATGTCACAGGTAATCTCTCTGGACATATATCTATAATTTAATAGAAGGAACAATGACTGGTCAAGTATAGTTAGTATATTGTCAAATGGAGACTTTTGTTGTTGTGACTCTTAGCTAATTTTGTAGGTACACAACTTTTAAGAGTTATATTATGTTTTTGAACATACTTTGTCCTTCTATGGGTTTGCTTTTTATCCCTTCTCTTTTAGTCTCTCCTGCTGCGAAGAATAGAAGATTGAATGAGGACGCTCTGTATTTTAGTTTTTCCTTTCTACAATAAATTAGATTTGTAGCTAGCTGCTAGCATTTCAAGTTTGGCCTTCCCCTCATTTCATTACTTTTTGAGCTGGGTAGTTTGGTTATCTTCTTTCCTTGTTAGTTCTTTTACGATGACATTGCTGCTTACTTTTTGAGTCTTCTTGAGTCAATTGTGCATATCAATTCGTTATCTGACTGGGTGAATATTTTTAATTTTGTATTGATAAATCAAGATATGACTGTGAGTGAATATCTCTTGAGTTCAGGTCAAAACGGTGTTTGTTGATGGCCTTTCTGCATCCTGGGACGAGGATCGTGTGCGGGAGTTTCTTAAAGAATATGGGAAGATTGAAAAAGTTGAGCTTGCCAGAAATATGCCTTCAGCCAAGAGAAAGGACTTCGGATTTGTCACCTTTGACACCCATGAAGCTGCAGTTACTTGTGCTAAAAGTATTAATAATGAGGAATTGGGTGAAGGAGATAACAAGGTTTGTTTTCTGTCTTGAAAGTATCCCTGAATATATGTAACTCTTGCGAGTGGTTTCTTGAAGTTGTATATTTCAGGTTAAAGTTAGGGCCAGATTATCAAGACCCCTTGAGAGGGGCAGAGGGAAATATGGTGGACGAGGAGATTTGCGACCTTGGCGTATGTCCATGCATGGTCCCCGTGCCCCTTGGGGTCGTATAGTGCCACATAGTCGTGCTATTCGAGGGACTAGAGTTAGTACACGCATGCCTCCTGTAGTTGGTCGTGGCTTCAAACGACCTGCAGGATTGAGAGATAAACGGGCAGTGATGGATTTGCCTCCTAGGGGAAGACCCACAGCTCCACCATCTACTAGCAGGTCATATGACCGAAGACCACCTGGTATGAGATGATTTCCGTCTTTCGTCAAAATCTGCTGTTTGAAATCTGCTAACTTTATGAATGACCAAATAACTAATGAGTGAATTGCAGTTCCCTCATATCCAAAGAGTAGCTTGAAGAGGGAGTATGGACGGCGTGAGGAAATCCCTCCTTCCAGAAGCAGAGCAATAGCTGAGTATCCTTCGAGGGTTCATTCTGACAGACGTGCATCCTATAGGGATGAGTATTCTTCCCGTGGCTCTGGTTACCCTGAATTGCCTAGAGGTACTCACTCTGCAGCAAGGAGATCTTATGTTGATGATGGATATGGGCAACGGTTTGAAAGGCCCTCTCCATCTTACCGCGAGGGACGTGGTCGTGAATATAATTCTGCGTCTGGTTCAAAACGTCCATACACTGCAGTGGTAAGTTATCTTCACCATAAACTTGATTTAAGATATTTTCTGATCTGCACAAGAAGATACAAATTAATTTATTATCTTCCATACATGCCAGGATGATATTCATCCCCGCTATGCTGAGGCAGGAGTGCGGCATTCTCGTGCTCGTTTGGATTACGAACTTGGCAGTGGAAGTGGCTCCCATTATGGAGATGCATATGGTGACAGGTGCCTTGTAATTATTGTTAATTCATTTTTCTTCCTGTTTTGCAATCATTGGTACTATATTGACTTCCTTATTTACATATTAGTAGACTTGGGAGATCAAATCTTGGATATGGTGGCAGTAGGGGCTCCCTTTCTGGTCAAGATTCTCATGGGATGTATAGCAGTCGTCAGGATATGGGTTATGGTGGAGGTATGTTCTTTTGTTCATTGTAAAGTCTGGTTATTTTTCTTAACATTTGTTATTACATGTATGTTTAGAGAAAGATGTCTTAATTTTTATTTTGGTTTGCAGGCTCCTATGGTGGAAGTGATGTAGGTGGAATGTATTCATCCAGCTATGGTAGTGATTACATGTCTCGTGGCAGCGATGTATGCTTCTACTCCGTTGACTTCTGCTGGAGGCTTTAGTGTTTATCTGATGATAACTGCGGTTCTTGTTCTTCTCTGATGAATTTCAGGTTGACTCGGTTTATACTAGTCGTGGTATGGGTGGTAGTGGTTATACAGGAAGTGGTGGTTCTGGATCATACTACTAATAAGGTATGTCTCTTATTATTAGCAACCATGTGTTTCTTTTTGTAGTCATGCCCTCAGAACTGAGTATCCTATATGCTTTCGTGCCCACCTCCCTCCTCCTCCCTCTTCTGTGGTTACCCACCAACTTATTTATGGTACAGATTTGAGTTGACAAAAGAGCCTGCAGTTCGATCTGTTAATATGGAAGCCCTATGCATTGACATGCCTCTTGGAGAAATGGAGTTCATCTATTATCTGTTGCCTCTTTGTGTATGTGGGGCTAGAGAATTTTGCATTGGAGAGGCGGTATTTCTGTGAAGCATCTTGGATTTTAATTGGGAAACAAGACACCTGTTCCTTTTCTGATGTAAGGAAATTTGAGCTATATTTATTTCTGGTGTCTGCACATGCACTATTTTCTAGTGGTTTCTTCTTTTAAGAATTTGCTGGAGAAGTGGAGGAAGTATGCTCCATGATTATTCGAAAGAAAATGATGCCAAAAGCTCAACTAAGCAGTTTTCTAGTTGTAATTCGTAGGATATACTACAATGAAGGATCCATGGGAGTTTTATATGGACACTTTATATCTAATTCTATTTGATATTATTGTCATAAAGTTACTGCTGGACCAATATCACAGGACTCAAAGGATCACAAGTAAAGAGCTTAATTTTGTTATTGGAAGTGTACATTTTTACCAAGTTAATGCATCGACCTGCATTCCCGAATTATCATCTATTTGCTTCCGGTTGGTGAGTGATTAAGGGTAAGATGAGGGAAGATGAATGCATTTTGATGGCTTGAGAAAGAAAACACTCATGAACCAGTGTTATCTAAAGCGGAAAGCGCAAAAAAGCTTTAAGGTTTGTTGGGGGCTTTGAGCGCGAAGCAAAAATAAAGCGTGGGCTTTATTGAGAAAAGGCGTAAGTGGGAAAACATACAACTATATATATATATATATATATATTTTAGTCTTAAGACTAATAATTATAAGCATGAATAACAAATATATGGACAAAGAAATTGATTGTTTTTACGATAAAGTGAAATGTCAATGGTTCAACATCGCCTCTTCAGGAAATGCTCATTCACAAGGAAAAGTATGTCTTAGAGGCTTGATGACGATACTGAAGCGCATGCTAAGCGAGGTGAAGCACGAAATGCATTTTGAGCCTCGCTTTAGGGCTTAAACACGCCTTTGATAACACTGTCATGAACTCCATATGCCGAAGTTACTCATTATCTAATTTTAATTGTTGAGCAGAGTGAAGTTGGATTGTTATAATTGCGCCTGAAATTGTTTTAGATGAGGGAATATGAATGTAGTTTGCTGCTATGGTCTGTGGATTGGCAAATGAATTTTTAGCATTGAGTAGAACATTGTGCTTAATTCGTTGCAGCTTGTGAGCTGTTTCTGCCTTGTGTGTAGCCTGTGATCTTTGATTACTTCATGAGTATCATGCCTTCTCGACTAGCTTTTTGGTAGTTTGCATGCACAAACTCGGTTTTTGTTTTTCTGATTGCTTAAACTGCAGAGGAATTTTGGGAGAAGTTGATAGTGCATAACTGTTTGTCTATCTTAAAAGCATGAGGATGAACAAAATTTGAAGATTTGCACTTTGGTAGTATTTGTGTTGTTCCATTATTTGATAATACACTCTACTTGAAAGCTTGTGTATGAAAGAAAGTTATCCTTGGAATTAGTGTGCTGATCTTGTGAGTTTCTGGGGATGAGCCAATACTGATTTGTTAATGCAGTTGGAGTCTATGAAGTTGGGGCAATAGAGGCATTTCATGTGCTTATGCCAGTCTCTGGCAGCTTACCCCGACTAGAACTAATATTATATGAAGTAATATATGAAGTTGGGGCAATGGAGGCATTTCATGTGCTTATGCCAGTCTCTGGCAGCTTACCCCAACTAGAACTAATATTATATGAAGTAATATAAACATTTTTTTTTTTGGGTCATACCCACTCTACATAGACCGTGTCCCTTGAATAGACTTTAGTTTATGTTATGATTGCCTTTAAAATGTGTGCTTGTGGGACGGATACACATTTCTTCAAAATTACACTACTTGTGGGGAATTCGACACTTTTTGAAGACTCTGAGTATCATAGCTTGCACAGGTAGGTAGTTTCCTATCATAGTAACAATGATTTTTCTTTTTCATAAAAATCAGAATTGGTAACTGGTGAATGTTTCAGTTTTGGTTGCTCTCTTTAACTATTATTGATTAATTAAGCCTTAACTTGCAAAAGTTACAGTGTCATGTGAGCATTGAGTTTGAGTCTGCTTCAGGTGGATTGCAGATATTTTGCTGTTTAATTGTCATGTTTATATTTCATAGATTAGTTAGGGGTTTTAAATGTGCAAATTATAGTAATAATATTTTGTTGAAAACCGTAGTGTCTAGTGTGGTTGGATCAGACAGACTGTTTAGCGCTACTAGCTGTAATGTGTAGTTAAATTTGATGAGTAATGCACTTGTGGATCGTTAGGGAAGGTATTTTACCCAAATGGAAGGAAGAGAATTAATTCTATGGTTGCCCTTTCACCACTACTAACGAATTATCCAAAAAAAAAAAAAAAGTTACACTAGTTGAAAACTGGATACACAGTAGAATCATTACTCATTAAAGCTTTCAGATGAAGTGTATGAAACTTGTTTGTTTGAAAAATTCCTTGCTATTTAATAGTAGAAGAAATTGGTCCCAAAGGCAAAATTATTAATCTAATCGATCATGGGCCATGATATTTGGGTTTCAGCCATCGGAATGATAGGGAAAGTAGGATTCTTGACCTAACTCTGTGGATTAATTCATAACAAAAAAAAAATCATTTCATAGTACATTGTTAAACTAGTCAAGGCTAAATTTAATTTTAACTTTTTACAAAACAGCAGTATTTGCTTAGATAATTCTTTAAATCTACTAAAATATTCAAGATGGTTCAATGAAAAATAATACAATTTCTTAAGGATTTAACAATTGACCTTTCAAAATAAATAAATTTTGAAATCACTATCTTATTAAATTAATACAATTTAATAAAATAATGAATTTATCAAATTTAACTAGAAAAAAAATCATAAAAGAATTATGCGGAGCGGATTGAAAATTAAAGAGGAGTGTAAAGAGCGGATTGAAAATGAGCGGATTAAAATATTTTTTTGGGTTAAGTTTAACCTGCTCCGCTCCTGTTTCGTATCGCCCCATTGCCATTCCTATGTTTCCCTTTGTGTAAAGAGATAAATAAGAAAATAGATTCTCCTTTCTGTTTTGGATTAGTATGAAAAAAAAAAACCACATGTTCAACACCAGGGCAATAATCTCTTCCTATATTTTTCTACAAATATGTGAATCAGTATTCATTCGATATTCTTGTTTTAAAATCAAAATAAATGGTGATAGGTTATACGATGCTAGAAAATAAAAGACGAAGTAGGCAATGGAAATTAAAAATCAAAACTATGGGCAACTATAGATCAATATATAAATATAGTTAGGTGATAAGGAGGAGGTCGTTGTATTATAGTTATGCCTACAAAATAAAGTGCACAACGACTTCTTGTGAGACCACCTTTTATTTTAAACTAGTAATGGATCTTTATTGTAACTTTCATTGTAAAATGAGAGGAAAATATAGACATATTAAACAATATAGGGAGACAAGTGGTGGTGAAAAGTATAAATCTCTTCAAGCGTGTATTTTCTAAGGGTGAAAATTACCATTTATCGAATGTTTAAACCATCATTTTGCAAAATTTGACGATACGTTACTATAATATTTAATTAATATAATAAATGGATACATTACGTTAGGACAGATTAAGCGAAACATTCACACAATTAAGTGGATTTGTAACACTCCTCCTTGGATGTTTATAGATAATGTGCCACCTTAAAACCTTATTAGAAAAAACTCAGAGGGAAAAAACCTAGTTAAGAAAAAAGAGTACACAATTTTGTAATACGCCTTGAGTGTTGTCTCATTAAAAACCTCACTAGGAAAACCCAATAGGACAAAACTTTAGCTAAGGGAAAAAGAGTACAACACATTTTACTCCTCCAGATGAAAATTTATTTGATATCTTTGCGACGACGCATATCAATCTTATATCTTACCTTCTTAAATGTTAACGTTGACAATGCCTTAGTTGATAAATCTGCAAGATTATCACTCGAACGAATCTGTTATCTCACCATTTTGTTGAAGATCATGCGTGAAAAATGACTTAGGTGAAATATGCTTTGTTCGATCTCCTTTGATATATCCTCCTTTAATTGAGTTATGCTAGCAACATTATCTTCATACAATGTTGTTGGAGTGCGACTGCATAATTGCAAAATGTGTTGAGTCATTGATCTCAACCATACACACTCTCGACTAGCTTCATGAATGACAACTATCTCTACATGATTTGAAGAAGTAACAACTATTGTTTGCTTCATCGAACATCATGATATAGTTGTACCACCACATGTGAATAAATAACTTGTTTGAGATCGGACTTTATGTGGGTCAAACAAATATCTCGCATCTGCATAATCGATCAACTCTGATTTGGATGCATTAGAATAAAACAATCTCATATCAATTGTTCCTTGAAGATATCTGAATATATGCTTAACACTTTTTCAATGTCTTCTTCTTGAACATGAGCTGAATCTCAGGAATAAACTTACTGCAAAACAAATATCTGATCAGGTATTATTGGCAAGGTATATTAGTGCCCCAATAGCACTAATATATGGTGTGTCATCACCAAGAATCTCTTCATCCTTTTCTTGAGGTCGGAATGGATTTTTATTTATATCGAAAATCTCACAACCATCGGGGTACTCAACCAATGTGATTTATCCATGTAAAATCACTTCAAAACCTTTTCAGATGGATAAATATTTCATTTTTCAAATGCCCAATCTGATGGCCAAAACAAAATTTGTCTTTCTAAGATCGTTCATTTCAAATTCTTTCTTGAAACACTCAACAACTTTTGAAAGCTCTTTAGGAGTTTCAACGATGTTCAAGTCATCAACATAGACAAATATTATTACAAATTCAGATTTTAACCTTCGTATAAAAATACAAGGATAAATAGTGTCACTCTTATAACTTTCATTTAGCAAATATTCGCTAATTAAGAATATTATACCACATTGCCATGATTGTTTCAATCCATATAAGGATTTTTGAAGATTTATTGAAGTTTTTAGGTATGTTAAATCCGGATTAACTAGTTCACCGAAAGATCAAGCATCGAGTCCATAGCCGCATTAGGAACATTCCAATCTGATTTAAATATTCATTAGTCTAACCGCAACTGACAAAGGCAGAATGCAGACTCCCTTCACATAGTGGACGACTAGTCTCTTCGAATTGATCATCGAAGCGTCTTGCTTCTTCATTAGGAGCTTCATCAAAATATTGTTCCAGTTCCATCCCACCTTGAACCCTGAATGAATCATTGATCATTTCATGAACCCTATCATGTTCAACCCAAATTTGGTCATGTGGTGCAACCATATTATATAAACCCATAAACATCGAATTATAAAACATACCATCCAATCCATCTCTTTCTCCATAATCAACCCATACAAAATATCTAGGCTTAAATCCATTACGGTACAAGTGAACAATAATTGTATGTGATTTGAAAATTTTTAAGCACTTGCATGCACTACAAGGACACCTAACTAATCCATTGTTCATAAAAATGTCAAGTGTCACTGTATGTTCAATAAAATTTCTAACACTGTAAATAAACTCAGGTTCTCACCAGTTTCATAATACATATTATACATCCACAAACGATTATCCATCTACGCAAATATAGATATTCAATTATATTATAAATTATTAATTTTACTACGTTAATCCATAGTTAATATATATTTATAATAATTACTTAAAATCCCAAATTTAATTATATTTATAATAGTTTAGTATTGACTTAACCCATTATTTATTTTAACTTATTTAAACAACTTAACAACTTTAACTAATTTAGTTTTAACTTAATTCAACAATTAAATTAAACAATTTAACAACTTTCGACCAACTAGATCACATTATTTATTTTAACTTATTTAAACAACTTAACAACTTTTGAACTAGTTTAGTTTTGACTTAATACAACAACTAAATCTACCAACTAAACCACATATTTATTTTAACTTACTTAAACAAATTAACAACTTTTTAACTTGAACTAGTTTAGTTTTGACTTAAATCCAACAACTAAATCTATCAATAAAATCACATTATTTAGTTTAACTTGAAACTTTATAACTTTAACAACTTAACAACTTTTTAAAGCTAAGTGTCAACACTGGATGGATACAAATCGATCTTGCAAGAAAATTAATTTTGTCATCAATAGGATCAACTAGTGTTGATACTTATGCTTAACAAATATATTATTTCTAAATTTAAAGTTGAGTGTCAACACTAGATGGACAAAAATTGATCTTGCAAAGAAATCAATTGTGTCATCAATAGGATCAACTAGTGTTGGTACTTATGCTTAACAAATATGTTATTTATCAATTTAAAGCTAAGTGTCAACACTAGATGAACACAAATCAATTTTGCATGAAAATCAATTTTGTCATCAATATGATCAACTAGTGTTGATACTTATGCTTAACAAATATATTATTTCTAAATTTAAAGCTAAGTGTCAACACTAGATTGACACAAATCGATCTTGCACGAAAATCAATTTTGTCATCAATATGATCAACTAGTGTTGGTACTTATGCTAAACAAACACATTATTCCTAAATTAAAGCTTAATATCAATACTAGAGGGACACAAATCGATCTTGCAAGAAAATCAATTTGTCATCAATAGGATTAACTTGTGTTGGTACTTATGCTAAACAAACAATCGATGGACACAAAAAAATTATCACAAAATTAAAGCTAAGTATCAATAATATATGGACACAAACACATTATTGAAAACAATTGTACTTGAACTTTAGAATTTTAGAAGCACCAATCTTATCTCCTACTTTGATGAAAAAAGGAATATAGTCTTGTATCAACTTTTTTAGATGTTGAGTTTCCTCCGTTGCCTAGCACGAAAAGCTCCAAAATTGGTTAAATATAAACTTCACACACACGCACACCCACCCACCCACCCACCGGACACGCACACCCACGCGCGCACACACACGCGTACACACACCCACGCACCCCTACACGCACACACATGCCCGCCCGCCCGCCCGCACAATGACGCCCGCACGCACCCACCCACCCACACGTATTTTGAAGCTGAACTTAGACTTGAACTTGAAATTAGAACTTGAACTTCTTGAACTTGAAATTAGAATTTGAACATAGAACTAACTAAGTTTAGAAATTAGATATGATCTTGAATTGAAAATTAAATCAAGAAAAAAAATGTTTAGCAATAATTTTTCCTCTAGAGTTAATGACGATAAATCATGCACACCATTTAGTACAATTATTCTCTTAGGTATTAATATTTAGTATGTACGTGACACTAAGAACGATTGTCATAAATATTTTAATATGTTATCTTCAGACGTGATATATCTTTTAGAAAATATTATTATTCAATTAATATTTGAGTAAGACTATGATATAGATGTAATTTTACAAAAACGGAATGTCCTTACATAGTGAATGTCAATACTTTTATAGTAGAATGTTATAGAGAAAAATATATTATGTCAATAATTAGTTTTAAAGAAAACTATCCTTTTTTTGTCGCATACATATCATATAGATGTTGTCTTATGAGAGTATCTAGTATCTTATAGATGTTCTATAGTAATGTAAAACATTAAACTTTTTCAATTAAAAAATTAAAAGATGAATCTAATTTAAAGTATTATTTATAAATATTTAATTTTATTTAAGATCATTTTATGATCTATCACTATCTTTTTCATTTTTATATAGCTAACAAAGAGTGTATCTTGTGACATAACATTTTCTTCGATCAAAATGAACACAAAATAACAGAAAATTCATACATAAAGAAATTCATACTCAACATAAATATAAAAAAATAAAAATATGTGGATCAATTTATAGCCAATGAAGAAGGAAGACAAAAATATATGTTCATGACATATTCACCCTAGTGTTTCATTTGATTGAAATCTCTTGTCACCAATACTTTAATTTTTCTTATTCATTTTTACTTACATATCTATTAAAAAATAATTATTATCACGGCTATATTATCATTATAAGTAAAAGTAAAAATCTATTTTTCAAACAATAGACTTGACACAAAACTTCTAATTCAGTAGACTACGTTGATGTCCGATGTTTTAGCAAAATTAGGAAGAAACTCCTTTCTTTGATGTTAAAAGAATAAGAAATGAAAATGCAAGGAAGAATCTTACCACTATCATGTGCCTTTTTGTATTTGTTATTATTATTGTATCTCCCACATCTTTATCTCTTTATTTTATTAGAAGAAATAATGAACAATATGTGTATTTAAATTCTCCCTTGAATGAAAACACAAAAGGAACTATCCAAGAAACAAAATAAGAAAAATAAATAAAAATTTCCACGCACTATATATAGAAGATTTCTGTGTGAAGCAAAATTCATAGATAATTGTATATTTCTTTGTTCTCTTCTTTTCTTATTCAATCGAAAGTCAATATATAAATTTCAATGTCAAGAATTTCGGCAAACATATCAATGGATTGAGAATGAATCACTTATGAAAATCTTAAATGATCTCAATTTGTCACAATAAAGAGATCCCCAAGAACTTATAAGGAGTGAATGATTGTGACTTATGATTGAAGAAACACGAAAGTAGAAATTATTGTGACTATTCGTAGGAAATTAGTCTTTTAATGAATAATATGAGAGAAAACCCATGTATTTATAGTCAACAAAGGGTAGTATGAACAAGATTTTTTTTTTGTCTTATCTGAAAAGTCATGACATTTCTGAGAAGTCACAACACTTTGGAAAAGTCACAACTCTTTGGAAAAGTCATATCTCATCGAAAAATCACAACGCTTTGAAAAAAATAACAACTCATCAGAAAAGTCACAACTCATCGAAAAAGTCACAACCTAAGTTAAGGATATTATAATAATTTAACATTCAAGTTAGGAGTTCATGCTTTTAAAGTAATATATATATATATATATATATATATATATATATATATATATATATATATATATATATATATAACTAATATTCTTGGATTTGAAGTTTATATTTAACTAATTTAAGAACTTTTCGAACTGATGAAGCTCAACATCTAATATAAAGTTGATACAATACTATATTACTTCTTTCATCAAAATAGGAGATAAGGTTGGTGCTTCTAAATTTCTTAAGTTCAAGTAAATTATTTGCAATAGTGTGTTTGTGTCCATCTAGTATTGATACTTAGATATTATTTTATAATAATTTTTTTTGTACATAGAGTGTTTCTTAAGCATAAGTACCAACACCTGTTGATCCTATTGATGACAAAATTGATTTTCTTGCAAGATCGATTTGTGTCCATTCTAGTGTCGATATTAAGCTTTAATTTTGGAATAATGTGTTTGTTTAGCATAAGTACCAACACTAGTTGATCCTATTGATGACAAAATTGATTTTATTGTAAGATCCATTTGTGTCAATTTAGTGTTGACACTTACCTTTAAATTTAGAAATAATATATTTGTTAAGCATACGTACCAACACTAGTTGATCCTATCGATGAAAAAATTAATTTTCTCTCAAGATCGATTTGTATTCATCTAGTGTGGACACATAACTTTTAATTTAGAAATAATATATTTGTTAAACATAAGTACCAATACTAGATGATTCTATTGATGACAAAATTGATTTTCTTGCAAGACCGATTTGTGTCCATCTAGTGTTGACACTTAGTTTTAAATTTAGAAATAATATATTTGTTAAGCATAAGTACCAACACTAATTAATCCTATTGATGACAAAATTGATTTTCTTGCACGATCGATTTGTTTCCATCTAGTGTACACTTACATTAAAAGGTCAAAACTAAACTAGTTAGATTTGTTAAGTTGTTTAAATAAGTTCAAAATAAATAATTTGATTTAGTTGTTAGAATTAAGTTAATTAAAACTAAACTAGTTAAAATTGTTAAGTTGTGTAAATAAGTTCAAACAAATAATGTGATTTAGTTGGTGGATTTAGTTGTTGTATTAAGTCAAAACTAAGATAGTTAAAATTATTAAGTTGTTAAGTTGTGTAAATAAGTTGAAATAAATAGTTTGGTTGTTGGTAGATTTAGTTGTTGTATTAAGTCAAAATTAAACTAGTTAAAAAGTTGTTAAGTTCTTTAAATAAGTTTAAATAAATAATGTGGTTTAGTTGGTGGATTTAGTTGTTGCAACTAAGTCAAAACTAATTTAAAAAGTATATTTTTGTAGATGGATCATCATTTGTGGATGTATAATATGCATTATGAAACTAGTGCTTATTTGAAACCCGTGTTTATTGACCGTGTTAGAAATTTTATTGAACATACAATGATACTTGACATTTTCAAGAATAATTGATTGGTTAGGTGTCCTTGAAATGCATATAAGTGCTTAATTTTTTTTTAACCTGATAGAGTAATGGTTCATTTTTATCGTAATGAATTTAAGCCTAGATATTTTGTATGGATTGATCATGGAGAAAATGATGGATTGGATGATATATTTATAATTCGATGCATGTGAATGTATATAATATGGTTGCACCACATGACCAAATTTGGGTTGAACGTGATAGGGTTCATGAAATGATTACAGATGCTTTCAGGGTTCAAGGTGGGATACAACCGAAAAAATATTTTGGTGAAACTCCTAATGAAGAAGCAAGACGCTTCAATGATCAATTCGAAGAGTCTAGTCGTCCACTATGTGAAGGGAGTCTGCATTCTGCCTTTGTCAGTTGCGGTTAGACTAATGAATATTTAAATCAAATTGGAATGTTTCTAATGCGGCTATGGACTCGATACTTGATCTTTTGGTTGAACTAGTTAATCCGGAGTTTAACATACCAAAAAACTTCTATCAGGCAAAGCGTTTGGTGTCCAAGTTTAAATTGACGTATGATTAAATTCATTGTTGTGTTAATGACTGCATGTTGTTTTACAAGATTGATAGTGAATTAAAAAATTGTATGTTTTGTGGACATGCCCGTTATAAGAGGACTGCGACTGGAAATATGGTCCTAGTATAGGCGATGAATTATCTACCTCTCATCCTATGTTAAAGAATTTGTATGCATCGATGAGTTATGCCCCACATATGAGATGACATTGTGAATATAGAAGGCCGAAAGGTGTCTTGTCTCATCCATCTGATGGTGAAGTATGAAAATATTTTAATAATGTGTATCCTGATTTCGCTAGTGAACCAAGAAATGTTAGATTGGGGTTGTGTTCATATGTCTTTATACCATTCTTTAATGCAACATTGCCTTATTCATGCTGGCCGATATTTTTACTCTGTATAATTTTCCTCCTGAAATGTGCATGACCAATCACTACATCTTTTTAAGTTGTGTTATTTCAAGTACCCATAATCCAAAAAGTTTGATTGATGTCTATCTACAACCATTGATAGATAAGCTCAAACAATTGAGGTTTGAAGACGTTTTGACTTATGATATATCGACTAAGAATAATTTTGTTATGCGTGCTTCTTTAATGTTGACTATTGATGATTTTCCTGCATACGAGATGTTGTTTGGTTGGATGACAGCTGGAAAGCTTGCATGTCCGTATTGCATGGAAAATAGTAAGACATTCACTTTAAAGCATGACAAAAAAAATACATGATTTGATTGTCATTGCCAATTCTTGCCAATGGACCATGAGTTTAGAATGATGAAAAATGCATTTAGGAAAAATAAGGTTGAAAGTGACCGCCCACCTCCATTACTCACAGGGCATCAAATATGAGAGATGGTTTCCCAATTACCTAAAGATATCGAAGCTTCACCTTTTAGACTTCCTGGATATGATGTTAAACATAATTGGACAAAATAAAATATATTTTTAGAGTTGCCGTATTGAAAAGACAATCTGCTACGACATAATCTTGATGTGATGCACATTGAAAATATTATTTTGATAATAACACAGTGATGGATGTGAAGGGTAAGCCGAAAGACAGATCAAAAGCAAGAATGAATTTAAAGGAATATTATAGAAGAAAAGAGTTATGCTGCAGAAATTACCTAATTGTAGAATAGTTAAGCCAAAAGTCAGTTTTTCATTCACATTGGATGAGAAACGTGAAATTTTTGAGTGGGTTAAAAATTTGAGGATATCGTAGGGCTATGCTTCAAATTTAGGAAAGCGGACATATTTGAATGAAGGAAAATTGATAGGAATGAAAAGTCGTGATTGTCATGTGTTCATGAAAATTTTAATTCCTACCGCTTTTAGCCATCTAACAGAAAGTATATGGAAACAATTCACAAAGGTAAGTCTTTTTTAAAGACTTGTGTTCTGGAAAGTTGTTGGAGAGTAGTTTAGACCGATGGAGGAAAGTATTGTTGTTATTACTACTAAGTTGGAGAAGATATTTCCATGTGATTTGTTTGATGTGATGGAGCATCTTCCAATTCACGTTGTACAAGCGGTCCGACTCAAAGTTTCGATTCAAACAAGATGGATGTATCCATTTGAAATATTCACTAAGTTATATATATTCGCCGATTCTTTTATTAACATATATATACACACATACATGCATAAAAATTGACATATCCAAGCAAACAATTAGGCAAATGGGAAAGATCGAAGGATCATTTGTTCAAGATCATATTGGGAGAGAAACTGATGATTTTTATTCTTATTACTTTGGTGATGATGTGTCATGTAGGAGAAACATGACCAATCACAATGATGAAGGCGATATTGATCCTTCATTTCCACCGATATCAATTTTTTTTATCAAAATGATCGAGAATCTAAAAAGCGTGAAAAGCGAGGTTTCAGTGATATGAAAATGCAATCAGCTGTGACACATGTTTTGCTTAATTTTTTTGAGAGATTCAATCATATCTCAAGTAAGTCATAAAAAGATGTTATAAAATTGAATATTAATAAGTGTTCATTAACTAACAAATACTTGAATGTAAAATGATCAGCTTATTCGTAAACATATGGGGTAATGAAGCCATCTATACATAATTTTTCAAATGGCTATACAACTATGTAAGTTTGCAATAACTAAGTATTTTATAATATATTCATGTTATGCTAAATTATATTACTTGAAATAACACTCACGTTGGTTTACGATGAATACTCAAGTGTCCAACATTTGCAATTAGTGAAAGAAGTAGCACTTGGACCGAAATCTCAAGTACTGATAATAAGTATTGTGTCAATGAGTTTAAGTTTCAAACTGAAGAAGTTTCTAGGAACAAGAAACAAATAATAGCGGTGTCTACATACAAGGTGATGTTGACGGGTATTGGCCAAACTATTGAATATTATGATGTCATTTATGAGATTATTGAAGTGAGGTATTCAAGTTAACCTAAAAAGAAGATTGTATTGTTTCAGTGAGTGATTTGACCCATCACATAGAGGCTTAAAGGAGGACCATCAACATGATATAATTGAAGTTAAGCATATCAGGAAATATAGAAGTTACGATCCTTTTATCATTGCACAAAATGCTAAACAAGGGTATTACGTTCCATATCCATTGCGTAGAGACAAAGCTGATTGGTGGGTTATTATAAAAAGTAAGTCTGTGGGATGAATTGAAATTTACAGTGTCTTAGATGTGGCGTATCAACATGATATTGCAATTGTTCAACAACAAGTTGACGTTTGATTGGAAATCACATTACAACATCCTCAACACATGTTAGAAGAAGTATTTGATGATGAGATACTGAATGTTGAGGAAGAAATATTCGAGAATGAGAAAAATGAATCATTTGATGATGAAGAATGAGACTATAATGTAAATGGAACAACTGAGCAGGAAGAATGGAAGGATGATGAAATTGAAACAAGCGAGGAGGAATAGTGTAGAATAAAAGCTAGCTAGTATATATATGTAAATTAGTGTATTTTGCTAATTTTATTGAATTCATGATTTATATATATTATATATGTAAATTTGCATACAGATGTCATCATGCAGTGACTGTGATAGACATCGCGAACATCTTGAAGTTAACTAGACTAGACAGGCTAAAAAGAAGAAGTCTAGGAGACCATATATCCTGAGGATATTGCAGGATCTATTTCTTCTGCGTCGGAGCGCATCAACCATGATATATATACTTGTTGTTCCGTTTTGTACGACGGATCCTCGACAATATTATCCTAATTACCATCGACCAGTCGGTGCTTTCCTACTTCAGAGGTATTGCCTTCACTACACTACGAGAACCTATCTTTACAGGCTATTCGTCGAGGATAACCCTTATCGGTAGGTACTCCATCTCCCACAGGTACATCTCTTCAATTATCTCCCATGAATATTAGAGATCTAGTAGCGAGCAGTCAGATGATATGGCCGGTACGCCTCCATTGAGTCAGTGTTATGTACATCCTTATGTGTCACCCTTAGCTACAACTACACCTAGTGCTACTCCAGATAATGAGTTGCCTCCTCTAGTTCCTGGCCAAAATGACAAACTTGGTAGAGTCATGATTTAGCCGGGTGGATCATCGTAAGTTTATTTTGTTATCTATTTGTTATTTTTATTTTATTTATTTGTTATACTTTAATATATTATTCATGAACTAACATATTTATTATGTGTTTTGTAGGTGACATCCGCAAAGGATGCTCTCGGGGCTTTAAAAGATGGTCTTAAAAGACTCTATACACATGCTTGTCACTCTTGGAGCGAGATCCCAGATAGTATACGCCAGACGATGTTTAATAACTTTAAGATATATATCTTTTAGTTAATTTTAGTATAATTTACTCTTTTTACTATCGATCTAATTAACGTTATTCAATTTTTTTATTCAGACTATGTGTACTTGGGAGCCGAGGCATAATCATGTCATTACGATCACATTTGAGTGGAAAGCATTCACCAGACTGTCTGCTTGGCTAAAGAAAGCTCGAGATAGTGCTGAACGTCCAGATTGAATGTTGCCGCATATTTTTAATGAACTTGTCTGTATAGGAACATAGACAAGTTTAAGGCAATATCAGACCAAGCCAAAAAGGCTAGAGCAGTCTTAAGGGTGGCTCGTTGCACACCAAAGGTGTAAAGTCCGTTGGAACAATTACAAGAGCGATGATAAGTTCTAATTCAAACTTTTAAATAAATATTTAGTTGATTCATATATATCGTTATAAATTTTAGTTTTTTATTTATAGGAAAAAGAATTGTGACGCACTCCCATTGCATCAAAGATTTTTGAAAAGACTCATGTCAGGAGGAAAGAAAATGAGTCGAATCCGAATGTGTGGGTGCAAGAAAGAGCCGAACGAACTTTTATAAGATATTAATATGAATAATATATATTAATAGTAAATATATCTATATGTATATATATTGATGTCAATTTTTATATTGATATGCAGAATGAGTTTCTGGAGTACGTCGCTGAGAATATACATAGTTCAGTTCAATTGACTCTTGAACTCTCTACCCAAATTTGGAAAGAACAAGTAGTAGGGGGGACATACAAGGGTAGAGTCTTTGACCTAGGCTCTCGAAATATGTATGATGACTCCAGTAGGGTTTAGAAGAAATTAGATCGTCAAATCAAGACGAGGCACTTGATGGTGTTCAGATTGCAGGTGGGGATGCTGTCAAAAAAATTGCAGAAAAAGCGACGGGCAACGTGGTTTTTCCGTCGCTTTTCTGGGTTTTAATTTTTTAAAACATCCAGAAAAGGGACGGATGGTGTGGTTTAGTCCGTCACTTTTTGAGTTTTAATTTTAAAAAATCCAGAAATGAGACGGACAACGTGGTTTAGTCCATCACTTTTCTAGATTTTCGAAAAAATAAATCCCAAAAAAGTGATGGATAGTGTCCTTTTGTCCGTGGCTTTTATGGAATTTTCAAAAATCAAATTTCCACAAAAGCAACGGATTGCGTCACCTTTTGGAAATTAAAAAAATGAAAATGAAAATTTAGAGACGGAGTCTGTCGTTTTTGTTAAATAAAATTCAAAACAAAAATATCAAAATGCGACGCTGTCCGTCGCTTTTGAAAAAATGTCGAGCCAAAAAGCGATAGGAGTAATTGCGTCACGTTTTCGTCGCTTTTGGCCAAAAAAGCGACGGACTGCATTTCATTTTGACAGTTTTTAGTAGTGTAAGCAACGAGGTCTAACACGTACCTTAACATTCAACCACTAACCCCTCATTATAAATACGTAAAGTCTCATCTATGACTCTAATCTTCAATAAGACACTCTAGATTCCTAACTCTTGGCACTAGTTTAGTCTACTAGATTTTTTTGGGGTGTTACAATGATACCACATCTACAATCAAATGTTGCGATCTTTTTCATGCCTAGCATGATGGCCTACATCTCATTCACTTTAGAGAATGCATCTATATTTTTAGGATTTATCAAAAGTTCTGATTCTTCATGAATGGACACAAACATGTGAACATATCCAATTATGATAGTTTTAGTACCACATTTCATATATTCATGTGCATTATTCAATCACTTGTCTTCTTTCAAACATAATATTCACGACTATCACATTCACTTTAGGAAATGGAAGCTTGCAATGAATATAGTTCATGAATACTTTTCATCAAAAACACACTTTTTGCCTTAATAGTCAAACTATCATCGCTATAGTGCATGAGACTCAAACTCAACGTCCTATCCATATTAAGAGATTTTAGGCCATAAATCATGAGACTTGAACTGAACTCAACATCTTTAATATATCACAGTGCATCAAGACTTGAGTAAGTTGAAAAAAAGTGCATACATAAATTATAACATAAAGTAATATAAACTCTTAAGTATAATTCACATAGCTTGAAAAAAAAGACAAGCGATCTATTATAATATATTAAATTATCCTGAGTTTTTGGCGAAAAATATTCCTCAATACTAACTCAAATCCAATGTACATCCTTATTTATCTAAGTGTGAAAAAAAAAACATCCTTATACTACCCAAAAAATAACAGGATTTCAGTATATATTTGTTAAGAAACTGATAAAACCAATAAAAAATATTTTTAATTTGGCCATGTCCAAGCGAGAAGATCAAAATTACTTGAAAAGAATAAGAATATGGATAGAAAATGAATCTTCCATTCTCAGGATTCAAATTTTTGCATTGTTAATTTATATGTTTTTTGCATAATCAAGTAAATTGACTTGCAATAATACTAAGCTTTGAAATATATCCGATAGTTAGAAAGATTATGTAAAAAAAAATCATTTTCAAAATATTACATCCAACTATTTAGATATTTTATTTGATAAAATATTTTGGGCGTATGTACTATATATACAATGCAATTCACATTTTATACAATGTACATAAATGCTAAATATTTAATGAAATTACGTAGGCATTTAGTTATGAAAAGAAATTGGAGTAGTATTTGACCATAGTTTTACAAAAAATATTTAGAATTTAAATAATTTTTGTGTCAATATGATTTAAACCCTCAATTTCCAAAAATTAAAAAGTTTGCAAGGAGGTTTTTTATTCACTTATAATATAAGGATGTACTTTTGGTTTAGATCATACTTCACGGATGATTTTAGCCAAAAAATCGAATAAAATACGTTATTTTAAGTGCCACATGTGGTCTTAAAGCATGTTCTTTCCGTAATTATGTAAAAAGATAAAGTACAAAATAAATAAATCAAGCATTAAAAAATATAATGAATTCAATAGTTACATTCATTCTTATGTAAACACAAAATATATGGAATTGTTATTGTTATTTTAGCCATTTGTTAAAATAGTTACATAATATTTTTTTATTTGCATCAAATAATAATATTAAAATATATATAGTAAAATTGTGCTATATTAATATTCGGTTAATTAATAATCTCTTTAAGATAATAATTTTCTCTGATTCTGGCTTGGGCCAATGAAAAAAAATCACCCATTTTGATAACGTAATAAGATAATATATTGTTTGAAGACCCCTATATAAATATATGGTTCCATTAATATTATAATTAATAATTTCTTAAAAGTACATATATATCTAAGAAAATTTAGTGAAATATGATTTTATTATGTATAGTTTTTTGTTAAAATTTAAATATAGTTGAAACTCATATCTAAAGTTTCTTATTGCATTCAGAAGTTTCGGAGTTATCTTTTCTAATTGCACTATAAAATTGTAAAGAGTTCTAGATGCAAGTGTTTTTTCTTACGCGTAACTCGTTCCAAAGGTGTTGCATCATATTCAACTTTATCATCAACATTGTTTTTTCGATGATATCCATAATTTGTTCTAAGATCCGGACCTCTGAACATGTATCATTTTCACCTGTCCAATAGGTTGTTAACGTTCATTTTATTGCGGTAACCGAGATTATTAATCATGACGCAAGTTCATGAATGAGGTTTTCACAAGTGAGTTCTTTCAAATTCTTTGAGATTTCATCCCTTTCTTTCTGATTCATTAACGGAGGAAACCACCTGTTTGCCCTTTGTTCTTGCCATTGCATGCAAAGCACACTTTCAAACCAACAATTTTTGAAGGTTAATTGAAATCGAATGCACATAATCACAATAGAATAATCTCTTGAGGCTCACCTAACGGGAAGGCAAATCGCCAAATAGATTTGGCAAACTCCAACGAACTCGCTGAAATGGACAGTAGCACATTACTTAGGGCTTGGGCATAAAAGGAGAAGTCAATACAAACTAGGTGATTCACTAAGTTGGTTTTGGAGGGCTAAGACAAGTCCATTGAAACTGATAGTGCAAAAGGAAATATTACAGGCATCAAAGGTGATGTCCTCTCCCACTCAATAATTCACCAAACGAGTTCGGTGGACTAAGACAAGCCCCATGAATGGGGCACTGCTGAAGGCAATGCATATTCTAAGTAAGGCGAGCTAGGTCTTATTGGGTGATTTTCCTAATTCCCTTGGTGACCTAAGACAAGCCCGTCGAATAGGAAATATTCAGCACCATGGCTAATTTTCTCAGATAATTCAACGCACACAAAAACTGCTAATCCCCCAACATTACAATCCACCTATGTGCTTTTCTACCCATGGGTACTCAAATACCCCATCAACCACTAAGCATTGCACTAATATGACAATTTTTAATTGAGAAAGTAGTCACCATGTCTATCTATAACACCTAAGATTTAGAAAAGAAGGAAAATACAGTTTTGGGATGGACTCTATGTCTAAATGTTCCATCTATGGATTGTAGAAGCTTCTAAAGGTCATAGATGATAGGAAGCGGAAAGATAATATTTTCAAAATAAGTCCAAGCACCCATTTTACGGTTTACGAGGATGACGCATAATTCCATGTACGAGTCATAGATAGGACTCATAGGTGACCCCCAGATTTAAATAAATCTTAAAGCTTAAAGATGGTTCTTATCGATGGAATGTACGGAAAACTGGAAGACCTACCAATTGTACATGGGATCCATCAAAGAGGGGTGAATTTTCACATTCCAACAATATTTCTATGCATGACTAGTATGATCTGAAGAAGGACCTAAGGATTGTCGGTCCTACCCGTAGGATCAAGTCGACAATCATTTTAAGGGTATTTTGGTATTTTTCCTAGTTGATTAATGCAAAAAATGGGTCATTTTTATCCTAATCCTAGAACATATACAAGTCTTTTAAGCCTAAAATCTAACCATTTCAAATCATTCTTCAAATTCCCCCGAATTCCTCCAAGTTCTTCCCAATTTTTTTTTTGTCTAAAGATTGAAGAAGATTCTAGGGTTTCAAGATCAAGTTTTCAAATTGACAATTGATTTTGAGATTTTGACATCAAGGAATGATAGTATTCACCTATGGAGTTAATGGTTTATTCAATATAATAATGAGTTCTTTAAAATTCTGTTTCAATTGATTTTATTCTATCTTTTTAAACATAAATTGAAGTATTTACATGTTTTTAGTTGAATTTACCTGAACCCATGCATGATCCATGTTTTTTAGACTATGATCCCTATGATGAAGCTTATGAATTATCAAAGATGAATTTATAAATATGTGCATGTTTCTTCATGAAATAGATAAATGATTTAAGGTTGCTTTTAGAGTAAAGCATGTTGCTGTTGCGAAAGTATTTCTCACATACTACTCAACACATGATTCAGAAATGTTTTTCTCGCATCAAAGATTCATAAGGTTGAAAGGTTTTCTCACCTAAGTATAATCAAGATTAAGGAATTATTCTAAATGAACTCTCGCATCAAAGATTCATAAGACAAGTTATGATTAATGACTATTCCGTTGGATTTATGCTTAGAATCGAGTGGACAATCAGTGATTATCCATGTTCCATAACTATGTTCCACCATAGGTTTGTCTTATATAAACATTAGCTAGTGGATCCACTTTGGCTCAAGTTTATGATTCTTAACTTGAAAATTAATGAAATCTCTTTTCGGTGTGGGATAGACATCAAATTCCATGTTATTGCTCACATGGTCTATGTAAGATGAATGTAAACTTTCCACAATAATGAACTGAGGTTACTTTCTTAAGTACCTCACAAATGTTTTATAAGATGTGCAACTTGCATTGACCATGATTATGAATTATATTCGCATGTTATTTTATCATTTAATTTGGTCATTGCACGTCATACAAAGCCTCTTTGAACATGATTGCATAACTCTTATGCATTGTTATCATACCTGGTACATTCTATGCACTAATTCATGTGTGTGCCTACATTGTTTAAGTAATGTAGGGCTTGATGCTCCTATTCCCCATATTCATGGCTAGTTGATTCGTTTGAGTTTTGAAAATTGACAAGTCCTCATGATCTGAGGGCCAAGATTTTGTTATCACTTTCATGTCGTTTTCATTTTCGGATGTTTTATATAATGTATGGGTTAGGTCCTAATCATTTTTCTTATCATATAATAGATGGCTTTGAGACTTATGGTTTCGTCAAACTCTTTCATTTGAAATGCTACTTTCAAGATCTTTACTCAATGTATTAATGTATACTAAGTGGATTGTGTAAGGTCTCTCAAGGTTGTGTACGCCATGTTACGCCTTGGATATACTTTGGGGCGGGAAAAACATGGTATTTAGAGCATGCATTTTATAAAGGTCCTAGGATGTTTCAATCCATAATGTCTCAACCCAATAGAGAGGATATGGTCCCTGTGAACCCAAATGTGGGTACGACAGTAACTAGAGTGAGTATCACTCCCCGATGCTACCCCCCGAACGTAAACACGAGACCTAGAATCATGATTGACCCTAATCATACCTTGAGCTGGCTTATCATAAGCATGGTAAAAGATTACTGAATGAAATATATTATGCGGAAGCTTAAAACCATAGTTAACTGAAAGTGGGGAATACCCAATACTAATCTGAAAAAAAAAAACTATGAGTTTAATAGCATCGAGAAGATCAAACTCAAAACTAAAGCTAAACCTAGTACTATGTCTAAAAATCCTCTATCTGACTAAATTTGTTAGGACATTCCCCCAACTAACTGTAGCAAAATGGAAAACTCAATAAAAAGACTAGTGTAAATCATGTCTATTGTCCTCGAAGTATGAGGACTCACCACTTAAGCTGTTGAACTGGAGATAGGGAACAAATCTATGCGTAATCTGGATGATGAGTACCTGAAAATACATTATGAATGGATATAACGCAGAGTATGCGCCAGTACATTCCAATGTACTAAGAATGTAATATATAGATTGTAGCTCAATAAAATACATAAATGAACAAAGCATACTGAGCAATAACATAATATGAACTGATTGTAAATGTTGTAATATACTGAAGACTTAACTAAATGCAATGACAAAGTATGAATTCCGAACATGACATACTGAGACTAGATGCTGAAATATAATTGAAAACCAGGTCAAATGCACCGAAGTATAATTGTGGGAGCTACTAATAATCGACATAAAACAACGTGAACTAAACGTGGAGTCCAATGTATACGCCCCATCAAGAGGACCCAATATACCTTTCCAGGGGTATAAAGGCATGACTGTTCTATGTATACGCCCCATAGGACCCAATATACCTTGTCAGAGTAAAAAGGCATGAGTGACGTGATCACTAAAGTTGATGCCTAATAAAAGGGATTGATAAACCTACGCGGGCATGCAATTCTGGGACTATGAGGGTACGCTGAACTCTAGTCCAACTCGATCTAAGCCTACTTCAAACTAGAATTTGTATGACATAACAAAAACTGAAATACTTGATAGCTTAATGTTTTGACGTGCAAAAATTTGAGAATGCAAAATTTAAGTACTGACAATGAAACGATCTTAACTGGAGCATGTACATTTGTTTATATGATGTAGCTAGTGTTATTCATGAACTAAATGATTCTACACAAATAGGATTTTGAATTTCATGCAAAGATCTAAGAAACGATCTCACAAAAACATGATAATCTGATTAGGAACACTATAACAGCTAATTCACGAAAATTCTACAAGGTTGTAGAAACCCTAGATCTATATATGATATAGAGAATCAAGAATCTGATTAAATTCTAGCGTCCTAGTGGAAGAAAGAAATACACTAGTGAAATTCACTTACCTGGTGACATAATTCACAGTTTGGATTTGTGTGAATCATGAAGAAAATTGCTGCTTGTTCTTGAAAGAAATTGGCGTCTCTTTCTCCTCCTTTTGTTCTAAATTTTGATGATATTTGGAGAATAAGGGTTTTCGGTATGTCTGGCTAGGTGATTAGGCTTATTCTGAGTAATATGACGTAGTTTAGACATCAAACAACATAGTTTAAGTGCCTAATGCATAAGGGAAATGACCAAAATGACCGTAACTTAATTTTGACGAAACCCATCCACAGAGGGAATGATGGTCCATCGTTTGACCTACCGGCCATCTTCTGGGTTCATCGGTCAAGTCTACTCGACAAGCCTTCACTAAAACAAACATAACATTTTACTGGAGATAGGATTTTAGCAAACTCGATTGAGTTGGAAAGAAGATTCAATTATCTATCATTTGGTAGTCCAGGTATCACCTAATTCCTTTGTGCTAAGGGTTATGATCATTTGAAGTTGAACTAACAACAATTTCCCTCTAATTGGTTGTTGACCCTCACCTATGGTCCTTAGGTCCAACCACGGACCGTACTGGTCGACCGTGGGTGGGATCAAAGACCATTAATATTTGGCTCTTAACGAAAAAACCCACCTATGGTCATGGTCCCACCTACAGTCCGTGGGTGGTTCCGTCAGTTCTGGCACAAGTTTTCAGCAAACTAGGATTTTTCTACATTTTGAGATTTGAGGTATTATATTATATCCCCTTGGGAACATTGGTCCTCGAATGTAGTCTAACCTAGATTAGTTTGGAGGGAAAGAGCTGCAATCCCTACCACTAAGTACTAGAAACTGATATCTGACTGAACTAGTTCCAACAACATGCAAATATATTGAAAATGCAAGAAAAACTGAAGGAACAAGGTACTAAGACTGAGTTTATGCACGAGTTAACTGAGAGACTGGAGAGGAAACTATTATCTCAAGCTGAAACAGAATCAGAAGGTAAGAGATGAGGATACTTGGCCTTCATTGCTACTTCAACTACTCATCCACCTTTGGAACACATAAACGACCATCGCCTCCTTGGGAGAAAACTTCTACTTTCTGCTGTTGAACTGTACCTTCTGACTAAAATAACATAGGATCACTGTCCTATTTTCCCTTAACCTCCGCTACCAATGAAGGTTTTGATCTATTTTGGAATATCACACCGTAATTTGATTTGTTTGTAAGACTAACTTCTAAGTAAGCAAGCCGATGAACCTATTTTGCTAATTCCTTCCCTTTTCCTCAACATGTGCTACACCACCCTCTATATAACCTTTTCTGCCCTTAATGTAAGAGATAATTCTACTTATAGGCACTAAGCTACGACCCTTCAATTCTAAGACTGGATTGTTGGAAATTGAAACCAAATCATCTTAGTTCTACAATGAACTAAGGCATAACACGGATGTAGCCAAATGCATGCATAGAATAATATTAAAATATATCATTTCTAACTCTACAATATTTGCTAAGTCAACTTTCTAAGAGACTATGACAAGGCAATTATTGTATACTTGTCTAGCTATAACTAGGTTACCAACTGGAGTAGAGAATGAGAAGGGTCTTGAAAGAGTTTTTGGACTGGCATCTAAGATTACTACTATAAAGAGATTTACAAAGGTAAGAGTAGTCCCTTGATCTAACAATGCATAAATATCTAAATGAAAGACACGCAACGTACTAGTGGCAACGTCAGGAAAGTCTTCCTGATCCTAGAGAGCCTAGAGAGCATAGAACCTACCTTGGTGTTGATCGAAACCTATTACAGATGACACACCCTTCAGAGTTGGGCGACATGTTGGTGTTGTTGATACTGTAGATGAGCCCTACTATCGTTACCTCTTTGACCCTTCCTGGCAGAAGGGAAATCCTTCACCCTATGAACAGATTGACCACATCCAAACCATCATTCCTTGTCTACAAGACACTCTCCAGATGGTTATTACCACACTTTGGACAAGTTTGGTAGGTCCTCTTTCCTAAAACACTTCCCTGAGAGTTAGAGCCTGGTGCCCTACTATTCTGATCCTGTAAAAACTGTGAGTGATTTCCACCACCTGATCTCTTCTAAGAGTACTCTTTCAACCTGCTAAGCATATCTCATGAGCCTAGAGAAATTTATATCCCGTAACAACATAGCACTCATGCACTCTGTCTTCACCAAGTCGGATACCCCAAATAGAAACTTACTTATTTGTGCTTTGGATCGTCAACCATATGTGGATCATACCTAAAGAGTTAGGTGAACTTAAGTCCATACTATTGGATTGAGATGGTACCTTGCCTCAAATACATAAACTCTTGAGCTTTAGCCTCTCTTAACTCCCTATGGAAGAACCTGTCCAAAAAGGCTCCACCAAAACAATCCCAACTCATAGGAACTGCATCGGTATCCCTGTTATTTTTTCAACCAAATGTGAGATAAAAAATTAAGCTGGTACGATGCCAACTTTACCATATCAGTACCAGTTACTTGCATCACTCCAAAGATTTTCATAACCTCATCGTTGAAATTCTGTGGGTCCCCACCAACTTTCACTCCTAGAAACTCAAGAGGATTGATTCTAAAAAAATCTTGAACTCTAGGTTCCAGTGATCCACCATTTATATTAGTAGGAACTGGAATCTGATGATTGACCTTGTTAGTTATACTTTGAGTCAAAAGATGAAAGGTATTCTGAAACTCTCCATTCAAAAATCATGGTTTAGGACTGGAGGGACTGCATTTGAATTTCATGCATTAGCAGTCATTGGGTAAGCTCTACGAGGAGGCATGATGTGACATGCATATCGATGAATTATAAAGGAGATCATACCCACACACGATAAGAATAACGAGAAAGTGATGCATTTCCTAATATACTTCGTACCCTCCCTCTCATTAGATGTTGTGCACTTCACACCCATGAAAAGGAATCTACTTAGTGCATCTTTCAAACATCGTAAGACTCTTGAACCTAATGCATTGATACC
Organism: Solanum lycopersicoides; assembly: GCA_022817965.1. Classification (NCBI taxonomy): domain Eukaryota; kingdom Viridiplantae; phylum Streptophyta; class Magnoliopsida; order Solanales; family Solanaceae; genus Solanum; species Solanum lycopersicoides. The sequence goes on along the minus strand of CM040627.1, from coordinate 28,267,241 downwards.
AAGTTTGTCACACCCCGAGGCTACCCCTGGACGTAAATAGGGTACCTAGGATCACGAGTGACCCTAACCTAACCCTGAGATGGCATATCATAATCATAGTAAAAGATTCCTAAAAAATATACTATATGTAAGCTTAATACCATAATAAACTGAAAGTAGTGAATATCTAATACTAATATGTATATATAAAAGACTGTGAGTATAATAACAACTGGAAGATCAAACTCAAAATGAAAGTTAAATCTAGTACTATGTCTGAAAAAGCCTCTAACTGACTAAAGTTTATGGGACATGCCCCTAGATAACTCTAGAAAAATGGAAAAGTAAATTAAAAGAGTAGAGTGTAAAACATGTATATTGTCCTGAAAGTATAAGGACTCACTACTGAAGTTTCTGAACTGGAGATCAAGAACCGATTTATATGATGTAGCTAGTGTTATTCATGAACTAAATTAATCTACACCACTAAGGTTCTAAATTTCATGCAAAGAAGTAAGTAACGATCTCATGAGAACATGATAATATGATTAGGAACACTATAACAACTAATTCACGACAATTCTGCAAGGTTGTAAAAACCCTAGGTCTATACATGATATAGATAATCAAGAATCAGACTAAATTCTAGAAACTAATGGAAGAAAGGAATCCACTAGTGAAATCCACATATCTGGTGATGAAATTCACGGAGAAATCCTTTGGATTTTGAGGCTAAAACTTGAAGAACACAGTTGCTTGTTCTCGAAAGAAACTAGCGTTCTTTCTCTATTTTTCGTTTTAATTTGGATGATATTTGGAGAATAGGGGTTTTGGGTTTGTCTGACTAGGTTACTATGCTTATTCTGAGTAAAACACGTTCTTTAGGCATCAACGGACATAGTTTAAGTGCTCAATGCATAGGGGAAAGGATCAAAATGACCCTAACTTAATTTTGATAAAGCCCATACACGGATGAATAACGTCCGTCGTTTGACCTACTGGACGTCGTTTGAGTTCGTAAGTGTGTCTTCCCTATAGGGCTTCACTAAAATGAGAATAGCTATTTACTCGGAGATGGGATTTTAGCAAACTTGGTGGCGTTGGAAATAAGATTCACGTATCTATCATTTGATGGGTGATGGACCACCTAATTAATTTTGATCTAAGGGTTCTGACCATTTGAAGTTTACAAAATAACAATTTCTCTCTAATTGGCTTCTGATCCTTGCCTATGGTTTGTAGGTTCAACCACGGACTATACTGGTTGACTGTGGATGGATCAGAGACCATAAATATTTGGGCCTTAACGACGGAACCCACCCACAGTCCGTGGGAGTTTACGTCAATACTAGCACCAATTTTCTGTAAACTAGGATTTTTCTTCATTTTGATATCTGAGGTGTTACAGTTAGAGACTTCACTAGATTGAATCCTTTAGAGGTTCATGGTTCCGAGGTTGAGGAAGATCCTGAGAGTTCATTTATGAGGTGTATAATGTGTTGATGATCATGGGATTGACAACGTTGGAAAATGCTAAATCGATTGTTTATCAACTTAAGGGTGTTGCTCAAGCTTTGTTCAACGAATGAAAGGAAGACAAGGCGGTAGATGTAGGTCCTCTTGATTGGGAAAAGTTTAAAAGGTTTTTTTCCTTTATAGATTGTTTACCCTTGAGATGATGGAGGAAAAGGTACTTGAAGTTCACATAATTTCTAGATATGCTCCTACTATGGTTGTCGATCCTAGGGCAAGGATGAGTAAGTTTGTTTTGGAAGTGTCTGAGATAAAGGTTAAAGAATGATGTACCACCATGATCATCAATGATATGGAAATTTCTAGCCTAATGGATCAAGATGAACAAATTGAAGAGAAGAAACTTAAGGAAAAGCAAAGGGAGGCAAAGACGGCTTAGACAGATGATGGTGACTTTTCACATTGAAGGTCTGATGAACATGTTTGTCCTAAGTTTTGACAAAGGTTTGTTGGTCAAGGTTCCTCCAATACTCCGGCTCTAAGATTCAACAAAGATAGGGTATCTAATCGTTAACCTCAAGGAGAAATGATGGTGGATCTTCATTATTAACTTGTGCTAGGTGTGGAAGAAACCATGAGGATAAATTCCTAGCCGGTTCCAGTGCATGATTTTGTAGTGAGAAAATGGATCATAAGATAAAAGATTGTCCCTCCGTTTCTAATAACGAAGAAGATAATATTCGGCGGCCTCAACCTCACATTTCCTTAGGTTCTCGTGGGAGTCAAAAGTAGAACATATTTATGCAGTTCGAACTCGTCATGAGAAAGAGGGTTCTCTTGATGTTTTTACTGGTATGTTGCGAATCATTAATCTCGACGTTTATGCTTTGGTTTATCCTAGTGTTACCTTTTCTTTTGTGAATTCATATGTGGCTATGAGGTTTGATGTTTTTCCAGATGTGTTGATAGACTCCTTTTCCATATATACTCCTACTGGTGAACCTATTGGGTCTACGAGAGTCTATAGCAGTTGCCCAATCTCCATAGACAATAGTCACACATGTTTATCTTGTAGATATTAATATGTTAGATTTCGATATTATTCTTGTTCTGGATTGGTTGTAGTCATGTTATGCTTCTATTCATTATAGAACCCCACTAGTGAAGTTTCGATTTCCAAATAAACCCATCCTAGAGTGGATATGGGGGAAATTATATGCGTAAGAGTCAATTTGTCTCTTGTCTTAAAGCTAAAAAAAATCATTTCTAAGGGTTGGATATATCATCTTTTTTTGGGTTAGTGATACAAATTTTGAAACCCTTACTTTTGATTTAGTCCCTGTTGTAAATGAGTTTCTAGAAGTGTTTCATATATTTATTCCACTTTATCATATGCATTCGACAAAACATAAGGGTTTTAAAGAGCAATTGAAAGATCTGTTGGATAAGGGTTTCATCTCACTGAGTATCTCTCCATGGTGTGCCCTAGTTTTGTTTGTTCGAAAGAAAGATGGTTCACTTCCTATGTGTATTGACTACCAGCAATTGGACAAACTTAACATTGAAAACAAATATCCTCTCCAAGGATATATGATTTGTTTTATCAACTACATGGAGCTAGTTACTTCTCTAAGATTGACCTACGGTCAGGCTATCACCAATAAAGGGTAAAGGAAGATGACATTCCAAAGATGATTTCAAACTCGGTATGGTCATTATGATATTTTGGTAATGTCGTTTCAATTGACTAATGCTCCACCTGCATTTATGGATTTGATGGATAGGGTGTTTAGACAATACCTTGATATGTTTGTGATTGAGTTTATCGATGATATCTTGATTTACCCAAGGAGTAAGGATGATCATCCCGATCAGTTGAGGATTGTATTACAAGTCCTCAAAGAGCAACAAACTTTGCAAAATTTAGTAAATGTTTTTTTTTTACGATCCGTGGCTTTTCTTGGTCATATTATTTACGAAAAAGGTATTGAAGTGAATCCTAAGAAATAGGACACGGTTAAGAGTTGGCCTAGACCTTTATTTCCTTCATATATTCAAAATTTCTTGGGTTTGACCCATTACCATAAAAGTTAGTGTAAGGGTTTTCTTTGATTGCCTCTCAATTAACGACATTGATCCAAAATAAGGTTACGTTTGTATGGCCTGAAGTGTGTGAAAACTATTTTCATGAATTGAAGGATAAACTAACCTCCACTCCACTAATGACTTTACTCGAATGATCTGATAGGTTTGTGGTTTATTTTGATACTTCAAGAATTGGTCTAGAGTGTGTTCTTATACAGAATGGGAAGGTTATTTCTTGTTTTTCCAATAACTTAAGACTCATTAAAGGAACTATCCTACCCATGATTTGGAATTAGTTGTTGTTTTTTCCTTAAAGATTTGAACGCATTACTTATATGGTATTCATGTTGATGTTGTTAACGACCACAAAAGCTTGCAATATGTGTTTAAGCAAAATGATCTAAATCTTCACCAAATGAGGTGCTTTAGTTACTAAAGGATTATGACATGAGTATCCTCTATCACCCCGACAAGGTAAATGCGGTGGCGGATTCTCTTAGTTGGTTATTAAATGATAGTTTTACTCATATTCAGGATGGTAAAAAGAAGTTGGTTCGAGATTTCATATATTTTCCCGATTGGGTGTTTGGTTTTTCGATTCCACCAAGGGTGGTGTTATGGTCCATAATGGTTCAAAATAATCTTTTGTGTTAGATGTGAAAGACAAACAAGGTCTTGATCCGAATTTGGTTGAATTGAAGGAAGCGGTGCTTGAGAAGTCCGGTCTTGATCCGAATTTGGTTGAATTGAAGGAAGCGGTGCTTGAGAAGTCCATTGAGGCTTTCTCCCAAAGGGAAATGGTGTACTTCGGTTTCAAGGTCGCTTGTGTGTTTCCAATGTTGATGATTTGAGGGAGTAATTTTTTTATCAGAATCACGTAGTTCTTGATATTACATTTATTCGAGAGTCAAAAAGATGTATCGTGACATGTTGAAGGTCTATTGGTGAAATGGGATGAAGAAAGATATTGTAGAATTTGTGGCTTAGCGTCCTAATTGTGAACAAGTGAAAATTGAGCATAAAAATCTAGTAGGTTTATCCCACGATATTAGAATTCCTAATTGGAAGTGGGAAGATTTGAATATGAACTTTATTGTTAGTTTACCCCGCTCTCGGTGACAACATGACTCGATTTGGGTTATTGTGGATATTATGATGAAATCAACTCATTTCATTCTTGTCGAGATTTATTATTTAGTGAAGGACTATATTATGTTGTACTTGAGGGAAATAGTTAGGTTCCATGGAGTGCCCTTATCCATTATTTCTGATCGTGGTACCCAGTTCACTTTTCAGTTTTAGAAATATTTCCAAAGTGGCATTGGTACTCATGTTAAGTTAAGTACGACCTTTCACCCTCAAATTTGATGGCAAGCGGATTGTACTTACTATCCAAACTTTCAAAGATATTTTCAGAGCTCGGATGATTGACTTCAAGGGTAATCGGAATGATCATTTGCCTTTACTTGTGGTTGCTTACAATAATATCTATCATTCAAGCATTTTTATGAGTATATTTGAGACTCTTTATGGTAGTAGGTGTAGATCTCCTAAAGGTTGATTTGAAGTTGGTGAAGTTGCATTGATCGGTCCCCAATTGGTACATTAGGCTATGAATAAAGTTTAGCTTGTTAGAGAAAGGTTGAAAATAGATTAAAGTCGACATAATTCCTATGTCGATGTTAGAAGGAGAGATCACCTTGAGTTTGATGTACAATATTTGGTCTACTTGAAATTTCACCCATGAAGAGTGTGTTGAGGTTTGGAAAGAAAGGTAAGCATAGTCCCCGGTTTGTAGGCCTATATCATATTTTAAGGCGTTTGGTAAAGTTACTTTTGATATTGATTTTACTAATTATTTGGCATCGGTACATCCAGTTTTTTCATCTCTTTTTTGAAGAAATATGTTGGAGATTCGACGTCCATTATGTAAGACCCCGAAAATGACTTAGGTTAACTAGAGCCTAACATGTTGGTAATGGTGGTATAAGGTCTTTAAAGTGTTTATAATATGGTATAGGGGCAATATCTAAAGATTTAGGTGCATTGGAAGTCAAACGTCAAGGGATGACTAAGACGTTCGACGACTAAGTTACCTAAATGCTTCATAGGTGGTTTTATGTGTTTATGTGTGATTCATGAGGTTGTAAGGTAAATGAGTTATTATAGCATGTATAGGCAGTGTGTCAAGTTTCGTGGAGTTTGGAGGTCAAACATCCAAGAATGTTCATGTCGTTCGAAAGATATGCGTTGAATCGACCTTGTGTGTCTAAGCATGTTTCGTTGAGTTTTACGTGTTCGTTTTGGATGAAATTTATGTTAGAGGTGTTAAACTTATAGAAGATCGTATTTGGGTTGTAAACTTCCGGGAAATTATCCCCAAGGACCATCCAAGGGTCCTTGAGGAAGGACCCAAGACTTGGTGTCAAGGCTGCCCAAGACAGCCCAAACCACAGAGGCAGTGGACGCCCAGTGGGTCAATCGACGCCCCGTTGGTTGGGTTTCGTCGACTAAGACTTAGCCCGGGGAGGTAAGGAACCAAGGACCAGCCTCAGTCCCAGACCACGGACCAACAGGATGGTCCGTTGGTCAAGGGACAGTTCGTAGGTCCCTCCGTCAGTGAAGCTGTTTTTCCTGCGCAACTTTACTGTAAGTCTAGGGGTGAATTTGTAAATTCACCCCACTTCCAAATAAGAGTATTGGAGGTTTATTAAGGGTATATTGGGTATTTTAAACAAGTATATAAGTGTTAAACACTTAGAATATTTCATTCTTCTAAAATCAAACCCCCCAAATCCCTTAGAAAATCCCAAAGACTCCATTGAAGTCCAAATCAAGGAACAACTTGGAGGTGACGTTTTGAGTGGAGATTCTTCATTAAAGTGAAGAATTATCATCATTGAGGTATGTATTTTGATCCTTGAAACTCGTTTCATCAAGGAGCCCAACTTGCAAAGATGTTTTCAAAGTTTTCAAAGAGAAATTGTTCAATTTCATGATTCTTCCATGGGTTCTTGCATTAAAGGTTTTCAAACGTCTATTATGGATTAGATTGATGTTGTATTGACGATTTTGACCTAAATTACCTATGAACCCATGAAATTGATGAACCTAAGATTTTGACTAAATTATGTGTTACTTGATATTGGCTTAATGTTGATGAATTCATGTGTAGTTTCTTATGGGCTTTCTATTGATGTAAGAATTGTGTTCAATTGTTATCAAATTGGTATTGGATTGTTGAATCTTTGTTGAATTGGTTTAGATTTCATTGATTTCTATAATTGTGTATTGAATTGGTGTTCATGGCCATGGGTAAGGGCCTTATGATGTTGAATTGGGTGATTTGGTATTGGCTTGAAGTGTTGATGATGAAGTGGTGGTACGCTTCCCTATTTATTATTATTCAATGTTAATTTTACTTCAATTATGTTATAATTGGTTTGGTCCACCTTTGGTGGCGGTGCTATGTGAATTGATGTGGCCTTGTCGGCGTTATTTTAAGTACATTGATGATCATGGCCTTGTCGGCATTACTTGAACTTATATGGCTATTTGTGTAGTTGATTTGATGATTTATAATCATATCTACCTATATGTGGAAGTATGTGCTAGACTATTACTACTATCTAGTTAATCATGTTGTGCTTTGACTATGTGTTATTGTGTAGTCTTAGAGTTGATACACGGTTATTCCTAAATTGGTTAGATGAGTCTAAAATGGTTAAATTGATGATGTTAAGGTAATGAATATGTTGACTTGATAAGCTTAAGGGTCATTCGTAAGAGTCTAAAGGAAGATAGGATATACGCGTTAAATGGAAGTATGTTGTGACTTGTTTAGGTAGACTTGTGTCTCTTACTTGATGCTTATGTAAATATGTGATGTTTTGACTTAGGAACCTAAAGGGGTCTTAGTTTGAATAAATGAATATAGGTGAGACCTTGAATGATGACAAAAGGGTCACTTATGTGGAACCTTGAACCAAGTGGTAAGGTTATGAATTGTGAAGTAGTTAGCCGTAATGGTATCCTTCATGTAATGAGTGATGGACTTAAGGTTGATTGGCAGGAACTGTAAAGTTCCGGAAAATCACATGTCTAATGAAGCGCCCAGTATGCCCTTAAGATAGCCTATTAGGGGTACATAGGCACCCAATGCCTAATATTGAGAAATATTCGGCATAGTATAGAAAAATTGGCTAAGAGATATTAGCCAATTTTCTATATACAAATATGAAATATACTTTTTGGGTTGTCATACCCAATCCAAGATTGATGTTTAAGAAATGTACCTGCAATGAAGACCTTAAGATAATAAAATATATTTCGTCCAACTCAAAAGGTATGAGGCATTCAAGTGTCAAGCCTAGATACCATGGCACATGATCAATTAATATGATCATGTATATTAAGCAGTGCCCAAGGACACGGTGAGGGTCCTTAGGACAATAAGTAAACATTCCCAAATGAGCCATCAAGATAAATTAGTTAGGAAAGTGCAACAAACCCATGTGCAAGCATATGGGCATAACACGTGAAGAGCCGGCCAAGGGGGACCACAGAACCACCCTAACCGAATTCGGTTAGGGCGGTTAGGCAAGACACGCATGGGCGGGTCCCTCCATGTAGGACCAGCCAACCTAACTAACTCTAAGTCCTAACCAACTATCCTAACTAGCCAACTAACCTAGGACTAACCGAATTGGCCCCCCTAATGCACCCGAGAACCTAGGACAAATCGGGTGGAACCTAGTACCTAACCTATGATGGTCCAAAAGGGTTAGCCATGGTCCCAAAGACTTAGGGGTATTTTAGAAATTTCCCTACGTCACTAAATTAATTAAATTAAGGATTTAATTAATTAATTTATAGTCAAAATGTTGACCGAAACAAGGGTCAATTCCAATTTCTAGATTTCGGTCAAAGTCAACATCTTCCTATGTTTAGTCAACTTAGGAAGGACGTTTTGGTAATTTACTAATCAATTGGTTAATTTACTAAAATAGCCTTAGTTGAATAAGTCAAAGTCAGTTCCTAAACCTAATCATTCATGATCAAAATAGTTAGAACAAAAACGCAAGAAAGAGGCAGTAAACGGAGAACGCTAAAACGGAAAAGGGCATAGACGTTCTTAGGCGATTTCAAGGTATATTCAAGGTTTCATTCGAGGTGTTCTTCGTAGATTAAGTTCTATTAAAGATATGGGTTTCTCTCGTGAAATTCTTTCTCCAAGAGTACTTTCCATCGTTGTAATTCATGAAATCTCGAAAACTAGGGTTGTTCGCAAAGTTCTCGTCGAACTTCCCTTTCCCTGGTATCCTTGTTACGATTTCAATGTTGAATAGGTTAGAGATCATGTTGTTGGTATGTGGTGCTGACTGATCTTAATGTGTATGGTTTTTGATTAAAGAATGTTGAATGAACCTATTAATTGGACTCGTTTGATGCTAAGGGTTTCTTACGTGAATTAAAGAACAATGTATTACTAAGATATGTTCAAAAAATGTTAAGTGTGATGTGTGACGTCTTAATACATACTTGCTATTAAGGTGACTTTATAAAAGTGTTATACTCATCAAATGTTAATATGATGCTGTCCAAGATGCTTAAAAACGTTATGCCTAAAGTCATGAACTAAGACTGTCTTAAAAGATCTCTATGAAATCACATCTTGAATGAATTGACTATCTGGTGCCCATAAAATTGGCTAACACTACTTTGTCAACACGAATGCATGCTAATGGATAGGGGCTTATGTAAATGATTGAAAGATTGGATAAAGGTTCATACATATTCAATTTAAATATGAACATACGTAAAATTGGTCTATACCAACAAAAATGGTTATGTAGTTTAATATCAAAACGTTGAGGCCAATACTAATCATATGCCAATATTGTGTAGTTAGAGTTGAAATGATATTATAAGCACTTCTAAAGTAACTAAATGAATCCATAACTAAGGGCATGACATTCATTGGGACAACTCCCAACATGCTCTACGAGAATGAACTATGAACATATGTAACTCATTGAAAGAAGTGTGCATCGTCCATAAACGATGAAATGAAGCTACTACACTAAAGTAAAGAAGTAATGTGAGTCTATAACATAATTAAAGGAGTCTAAACTAAGTAAGTGACCAGAATGGGGTGTTAAAGAAAGTGAGACAAGTCTTACTTACACCAAAGTTAATATGTTAAAAGAATACTCACGAATGAAGGTGTTAGAATGTGTGAGACTAGTCTCATTAACACCTAAGGATGATATGTAAGGACATTTCACATTCATCAATGTAAAGTAAGGATGATATGTAAGGACAATTCACATTTCATCAATGTAAAGTAAGGATGATATGTAAGGACAATTCACATTTCATCAATGTAAAGTAAGGATGACAAGTCATCAAAAGAGTAAATAAATCTCAATCTAGAAGTAAACTTCTATAATGCTTGAGTCAACTCTAAAATATAAAGAAGATAATGAAAGTGAGCACAACACCAATAGACTAGTTATGAGTATGTGCTTGCACGTGTAAGTCTCATGCGACGAGGCTACCACCGAGGTGGATAAGTAGTCTGATTAAATCCCTAGTCTTCGAACTATGTCTAGCCAACATAGGAACTAGCCAGTGGTTTCCACCTAAGCGAGCTAGGCATGTACGGTTTCACCTTGGCCGGTGATTCCACCCCTTTTCGGTGTGGGCCAGACACAGGATTTCATGTTTAGATCACATGATCTATCTCGGTTAATGCTCACGATATGTTCTTGGTTCATTATAGCCGTGAGCCACTCCTTTTCGGTGTGGAGTGAACACTTGAGATGGATCCGCCTTAGCCGGGGATCACCCCTTTTTGTGTGGGACAGACACTGGATTCCATGAGTAGCTCACATGGTCTAGATTCATTTTAACCGGTGAATCACCTCTTTTCAGTGTGGGGAGACACTGGATTTCATGTTAGCTCGCATGATCTTATTCCTAATGATGTCACTATGAAAGTGAGAATGATGATGATGATGGAACGTATGTTCAAAGTGAGCAATGATGAAGAGCTTAAGAATGTCAATTGCCAAATATCACACTCATGAAGTTTCAGCAAATAATGGGCAAAGCCAAATAAGATTGGCTTATAATGACTTCTTATATGATGCCAAAAGGGAAGTAGAATACATGTAATAAATACCTCATAACTTCCCTAACATGAAAGTAATGAAAAAATGGATAGCCAATAAAATGGCTTATGAAATGTTAATGAATACATAGTGTAAAGAATGACTCACTATAAGGTAGGGAAATCATTCCTTAGTCCTTGGATTACTTACATCGATTCATTGTGGGTATGGGACTACAATGAATCATTGCACTTGTAAGTAAAACATAGGACTAAAGGAATTATTGAACTACACAACAACAAGAAGAAAAAGACTAAAAAATAATCTAAGTGTCAAAGAAAGAGCTCTCGGGTTGGGGAGATCAAATTTCAAATCTTCGTCGAGTTGTTCTAAAATTATGTTGATGATACTAATGTCTTGTAATCATATAGAAAATGAGTTGTGTGCTTTGAATGCATTAAAATACATCATATTCATACCACAATTCACAATAACGAATTAGGAAAGTCTAATGACTAGACTTTCCAGAAATGGCATGTTGCTTAGGAAGAGCTTTCATTGATCATGCATAGCTTTATGTGTATGTGTGCATACACCCATACTTAGTACAAGTGGTGTACTAACCCCCTACTATTTACTATTTTTATAGGTGCAGGTCAGAGGACAGATTGACGACACTTGCAGCGGTTTGGACTTCAGCGTTTCTCCAGACCATTTGGTAGGTCCTCTTGATTTCGAGGATGCTACACGCATTAGTCAGCTTAGATATAACATAGCTAGTGGATGTTGTCCCTAGTTTTTTCTATTTCATTTCGAACCTTTGATGTAAGGCCGTGTTTGGCAAACTATTTAATATATTCATCTTCAGTTTGAATTGATTCTTTATTAGATGGTTGTCTATTATGTTGAGCTTAGTATGTAATGATTAATGTAATGACTATATGAAGTCTAAGTAAACTTCATACATATAAAAGTTTTAAATTTTCCGCAAATTTAACTAGATGAATGTGATGAATGCAAGATGAGGCTTGTCTGCGACCTCTGAGAGGTCAACGACGCCGGTGGCGATTCGGATTCAAGAATCCGGGTCGTTACAAACTTGGTATCAGAGCATGAGGTTAAATTACCTAGGATCTAAAGCTCAACACAACCACGTTACGTAGTTTCTAGCTTATGGTTGTGAAGCGCCCACAATCATGACTTAGAGACTACGCGATGATAGGAAATTCTCCCTTCTTCTACTCTTTATCGTGCCATGTAGAGTTGTGACATTTTATGTCATTTTGAGGATCTAACTCTCTTCTTGTGTATACGTGTAGAAAATGAACACAAGGAGGAATGCCGCGAGAAGTTGAGGAAGCAGCTGCGGAAGGGAATCAAGCTCCTCCTCAAGCCCCAGCTGCTGCTGAACAAGTGCCTGTCAACCCAGATGGGTTGACAGATGGTGAAGTGAGGAATGCTTTGCTGCAGATGGCACAGGCCATCACGACTCAGGCTCAAGCCATCACTCAAGCCGCGAGAGGGTGCTCCCAGAGAGAACCCGCATGCTAGTACATGGCTAGCAGGCTGAGGGACTTCACCAGGATGAATCCCCAGTACTACGGGTCCAACAGCGAGGATCCTCAGAGTTTAGATGAGGTACAAGATTCTGTGTGCCATGGGAGTTGATGAGGAGGCAAAGGCTGAGTTGACTGCATATCAACTCAAGGATGTGGCACAGGTTTGGTACCGGATGTGGGCTGATGGCCGAGCTAGAGGAGATGTTCCCATCACTTGGGATGTTCTCAAGACTGCCTTTCTGGAGAGGTTCTTCCCAAGGGAGCAGAGAAGCCAAGTTGAAGAGTTCATCAACCTAAGACAAGGAGGTATGTCTGTCAAGGAGTATTCCTTGAATTTGTGAAATTGTCAAAGTATGCTTCTTCTCTGGTGGCAAATAGCAGGGATGAGATGAGCAGATTCGTTACTGGCGTATCTGAGGATCTGGTAGAAGATTTGGGCAGCCATGCTGCATGACAATATGGATCTGGGCAGGTTGATGGTGCATGCTCACAAGTAGAGGAGAGCCGCCGCAAGAGGCGAATTCACGAAGGCAAGAAGCCTAAGGCCGCGGACCAGCCTAGTTCGAGCTCGGGTAGGGGCTCATTTGGAGTCCAAAACAGGCCTAAGTTCAAGAGCACTCAGGTAACTCTCTCCTTCAGGTAATTCAAGAGCTAAGAATAAGTCTGGCCCAGAAAGGGCAATGACCGTAACGTCCAGCGAACCAACAGGCCTTGTGGTAAGTGTGGGCGTTCGCATGGAGGTGAATGTTTGGTAGGTACTAACACCTTTTCGGGTGCGGCAAAAGTGGACACATGGTCCGAGACTGTCCTCAAGTGAATAATCAAGCCAAGGTAAATGCTCAGCCTCGGCCGAATGCAAATGCTGCAGCCGAACCTCCCAAGAGGAACAGTTCTATGCGCTGAAAGGTAGAGAAGAGCAAGAGAAGTCAGCTGATGTAGTCACGGGTACGTTGCATGTCTTTACTTTCCCTGTGTATGCATTATTAGATCCAGGATCCACTCTATCATTTGTCACTCCATTGATAGCTAGTAGATTTGATGTGCTTCCTGAAATCTTGCATGATCCAATTTTAGTAAGTACTCCCATAGGGGACGCATTAGAGCTGAGAAAGTGTACAAAAATTGCCCAATTCACGTCCTTGATATAGTCACTCACGCTGATCTAGTGGAGTTAGCCATGCTCGATTTTGACATAATCTTGGGTATGGATTGGCTTCACAAGTGTTATGCCACAATAGACTGTCGAAACAGGGTAGTGAGGTTTCAGTTTCCAAATGAGTTAGAACTGGAATGGGAAGGGCGTGGTTCAAGTCCAGTCGGCCAAATTGTTTCAAACTTAGAGGCCAATAAGATGATAGCTAAGGGGTATTTATACCACTTAGTTAGAGTCAATGACTTAGATCAAGAAGTCCCTTCCATAGATTCTGTGTCAATAGTGAATGAGTTCCCAGATGTCTTTCCGGAGGATTTACCAGGAGTCCCTCCTGAACGTGAGATTGACTTTGGTGTTGATTTAGATCCCAACACCAAGCCAATTTCTATTCCCCCGTATAGGATGGCACCAGCTGAACTCAAAGAGTTGAAGTTGCAGTTAAAAGATCTACTTGATAAGGGCTTCATCCAGCCGAGCATATCCCCATGGGGTGCTCCAGTGTTGTTCGTAAAGAAAAAGGATGGAACCCTTAGAATGTGCATCGATTATCGGCAACTCAACAAAGTCACTATAAAGAATAAGTACCCTCTTCCCAGAATCGACGATCTGTTTGACCAACTCCAAGGTTCAAGTTTCTTTTCCAAGATAGACCTTCGGTCAGGCTACCATCAGCTTAGAGTGAGGCGAGAAGACGTCCCTAAGACGGCTTTTCGTACTAGATATGGGCACTATGAGTTTCTGGTCATGTCATTCGGTCTCACTAACGCACCAGCCGCGTTTATGGACCTTATGAATAGGGTCTTCCGTGAGTACCTTGATTCCTTCGTCATAGTATTCATAGATGACATTCTCATATACTCTAAGTCTAAAAAGAGCATGAGGTACACTTAAGAAAGACATTGCAAGTACTCAGAGAACATCATGTATGCAAAGTTCAGCAAATGTGAATTCTGGTTGAGATCAGTGACCTTTCTTGGTCATGTTGTGACCGACCAAGGTGTTGAAGTTGATCCTAAGAAGGTTGAGGCGGTGAAGAATTGGCCGAGACCCCTTACTCCTACAGATATTCGGAGCTTTTTGGGTTTAGCCAATTATTATCGCAGGTTTGTGGAAGGGTTTTCCACTATTTGCACCATTGACCGCATTGACAAAGAAGAAGGCGAAGTTTGAGTGGTCCGAGAAATGTGAAAAGAGTTTTCAAGAACTCAAGGACCGACTCACTTCGGCCCCAGTATTGACGTTGCCGAGAAGTGGTGAGGGGTACGTGGTATATTGTGATGCTTCCCGAGTAGGTTTGGGATGTGTTCTCATGCAGAATGGTAAGGTGATTGCATACGCATCAAGACAATTGAAAATCCACGAAAAGAACTACCCTACTCACGATCTTGAACTAGCCGCGGTTGTCTTTGCGTTGAAGATGTGGAGACATTATTTATATGGTGTACATGTTGATGTGTATACTGACCATAAGAGTCTTCAGTATGTATTCACGCAGAGGGAGTTGAATCTTCGTCAGAGGAGATGGCTAGAACTTCTCAAGGATTATGACATGAGTGTGTACTATCACCCAGGTAAGGCCAATGGTGGCCGATGCATTGAGCAGACTGAGCATGGGCAGCGTTTCACATATTGATGATGAGAAGAAGGAGCTGGTTAAAGAGGTGCACCAATTGGCAAGATTGGGTGTACGGCTGACAGATGCACCAAGTGGGGGTTTTCGGTTCACTCAAGTTCCGAATCCTCATTTGTTGTAGATGTTAAAGCCAATCAACACCTTGACCCAGTACTCATGGAGTTGAAAGACTCGGTATTGAGTAAGTTGAATGAGTCATTCTCGTTAGGTGGAGATGGCGTACTCAGATATCAGAACAGATTATGTGTGCCCAATGTGAATGATTTGAGGTCAAGTATTTTGGCAGAAGCTCATGGTTCCCGATATTCCATCCATCCAGGTGCCACCAAAATGTACCAAGACCTTAAAGAGGTCTATTGGTGGGAAGGCATGAAGAGAGATATCTCTAAGTTCGTGGAGGAGTGTCCGAACTGCCAACAGGTTAAGGCCGAACACCTTAAGCCTGGAGGTCTCACTCAGACGATTGAGATCCCAACGTGGAAGTGGGAGGCTATCAATATGGATTTTGTGGTTGGTCTGCCAAAGACTAGGAAACTACATGATTCCATTTGGGTTATTTTGACAGAATGACCAAGTCCGCTCACTTCATACCTGTGAAGTCTACCTTCAAGGCCGAAGACTATGCCAAGCTTTATATAGATGAGATAGTGAGATGGCATGGGATTCCTCTATCTATTATTTCGGACAGAGGGCTCAATTCACTTCTCATTTTTGGAAATCTTTCCAGAAAAGTTTGGGTACACAGGTGAAGCTTAGTACTGCTTTCCATCCGCAGACAGATGGGCAAGCAGAGCGTACCATCCAGACCCTTGAAGACATGTTGAGAGCATGTGTTATTGACTTCAAGGGAGTTGGGATGATCACTTGCCGCTGATAGAGTTCTCTTACAATAATAGCTACCATTCCAGTATTGGAATGGCACCTTTCGAAGCATTATATGGCCGAAGATGTAGATCTCGATTGGCTGGTTCGAAGTAGGAGAATCGGCCATCCTTGGTCCCGAGATCGTGCATGAGGCAGTGGAGAAGGTGAAGATGATTAGGGATAGATTGGCTACTGCTTACAGTCGTCAGAAATCCTATGCAGATAACCGAAAGAGAGCTCTTGAGTTTGAGGTGGGTGATCAAGTCTACCTGAAGATATCACCCATGAAAGGGGTGATGAGGTTTGGTAAGAAAGGCAAGTTGAGTCCGAGGTATATAGGTCCTTATGAGATCTTGCAGCGAGTGGGAAACGTTGCATACGAGCTGAAATTACCTCAAGACTTGGCTTCTGTTCATCCAGTGTTTCACGTTTCTATGCTTAAGAAATGTCTAGGCGATCCAGCATCCATCCTGCCTGTTGAGGGGTTAGGAGTTGATGAGAACCTTTCTTATGAAGAGGTTCCAGTCGAAATTTTAGATCGCCA
The DNA here is from genome assembly GCA_022817965.1 of Solanum lycopersicoides. Classification (NCBI taxonomy): domain Eukaryota; kingdom Viridiplantae; phylum Streptophyta; class Magnoliopsida; order Solanales; family Solanaceae; genus Solanum; species Solanum lycopersicoides. The sequence goes on along the minus strand of CM040627.1, from coordinate 28,250,836 downwards.
AGTGAAGCGGCTGAGGAACAAGGAGGTTGCCACCGTGAAGGTCCTATGGCGGAACCATCTTGTTGAGGGAGCAACGTGGGAGGCCGAGGCCGATATGAGATCCCGCTACCCTCATTTGTTCAGTTCTTAAGGTTAGATATTCTCTTCCTAAGTCTGGTTTATGTTTAAGAAAACTCTAAGTATAAGTGCTTTAGTCGATTAGGTGTGATAGGCCACTAATCATATGTCTTATAATAGCACTATGTGAGTTGAAAATTAAGTCATGTTTGCATTTCATGTTGCTGTTTTTGTGTAGCATAGACATGATTTTTGTATTGCATGAGTTGTGATGTGCATTAAGTTAAGTGTGATTGAGAAGGAAATTCCTCAATCTC